>JBBMOI010000024.1:1360000-1732500 GCA_038088405.1 Porites divaricata
TATAATTCTGCAAGCAGAATACTGCAATGCTGATCGTACTACGTGAAAATTAACTCTGCAAGACATCAACAAGACACCGAAAGAACTCAAAACATAGCGGGTTTGTAGCCATAGACAGCTGTTTCGCCCTTTTTGGGGCTCGTCAGTATGGCGTAACAACAGAGAAAGCTCTGATGCAAAATATCCGCGCACTATGATTTTAAGCCCTGACCCAGAACTCTCAACACCCACAAAATCACGCCATACCACGTGCTTTCTGGGGGGCAAGAGTCCAAGTGTCAAGTTGATATCTCGCAGAGAAAATTAAAAAATTGGCCAAAACCAACCTAAGAAACATGGACAAACCATGCAAAAATTCTGATAGTACCGGCGAAGCCGCTGATAAAAAATTCAAACAGCTGTATCCTTTCATGCCATCAGATACTTTTCGAATGTTAATTTGTGGAAATAGTGGAAGTGGTAAAACTAATTTGCTGTATCATATGCTAATGAAACCATTGCTGTACTATGATGAGATTTATCGTTATGCGCGTAATTTAGAGCAGGATAAATACAAGAGATTGATCTAAAAAATGAGAGAGTTGTCGCATAAATTCGCCTATGAAATACTTAAAGTGAGTAATGATGAAACAACCCCAGTAAGAGAAATAGATTATGAAGACAATCAAAAACTTGTGATATTTGATGATTACGTCTGTGATAAAAACCAGAGACAAATAATAGATTATTTCATTCAATGACGACATAAGAATTGCTCAGTGATTTATCTGAGTCAATCATTTTACAAAACTCCAAAGGATATTCGACTGAATTGTTCTCACTACTGTTTATACGAATTTCCATCATCGAAGGAATCCAACAGAATATCATATGAATTGGGAGTTGATAAAGAGGTGTATAAAGCAGCAACTCGAGAACCTTATTCATTTCTGTTTGTTGATAAACCAAAAAAGAGCATTGCAAAAAACTTTACTGGCGGTCTTTAGCAGACTTTAGCGGTGTTAAAAATTATATAGTTAAATAATAAAATGGGAATATTTAATGAACATTCTTCTAATCAACATCCATTTGCGAGAGGAATTCAAGGTGCCCCAGGTGTTGGATTTAATCTCACTGCAGATGGTAATTATGATATGGTGGGAAAAAAACTAAAAAATGTTGGTACTCCAGAATCAGACACCGATTCAGCAACCAAAAAGTATGTTGATGAAAATTCTGGTGGTGGAAAAACATCATTATTAACAATTGATTCCAACATTGATATGAAGGACTCCTTCCGTATTCTGAACCTTAAAGTCCCCTCTGATGCAGATGAGCCAGCAACAAAAAATTACACAGACAGTAATTTTTTTTTACATAAATGGAAGTAAACCAATGACCGGAGACATAAACATGGATCATAAAAAAATAACTAACTTAGGTGTTCTTTGAATATTAATGACGCCGCAACCAAACAGTATGTAGATGTTCATGCATCTAATTTAACTCCTGATGTAAAATTGATTGGGAATCTTAATGCTAATAATAATAAAATAGTTAATCTTGAAAAGCCAACAAATAATAGTGACGCCGCAAATAAAAAATATGTTGATGATAACAAAGTTGATGATAGATGAAACAAGATCAATGACTGGAAATCTCAACATGAATAACAATCGAATATACAATATTCCAGCTCCAAATGCACCTAACCAGCCAACACCATTGGCTTATACTGATTTAGCTTATCTCCACGTTGATGGATCAAATAAAATGACAAATGAATTCAACATGGACAATAAAAAAATAGCCAACTTAAAACCACCAACAAATAACTCAGACGCTGCCACTAAGTTCTATGTGGATCATAAATCAACTCCCCAAGATCTTAATCCTTACTTTAAAAAAGATGGGAGTGTCTCAATGTCGGGAAGTTTAAACATGAGTGGACATAAAATAATTAATCTTGAAGATCCCGCTTCGGATAGTGACGCAGTAAATAAAAAATATATGAACGACCATATACATACAGCTCAAGTTCAACCAAGCCATTACAAAGATGAGTTTAGTTATCTCATGTCAGACGCAAGTCAATGGACTGATGAAATAACTACAGGAACTAGTTTTAATATGAAAAAGATAGCAGACTTACCACCTAGTAAAGGTAACTTTCATGACTACAATCATAAAGTTATTTATATGGAAATAGTAAAGAATTCCCAGGGTGGATATAAGTACAAGATGGGAATTAATTTTTACAGGTTACCTAAAAATTTTGACTACACACTTTGTTTAGAGATACTTAACACTGATTATGAGCTATGGCATAAATCTCAGATAGGTGTTGACAGGGGCACATCACGAGGTTTATCAATTGAAAATGTTGGTGTAAAAAAACTTAGTCATAGATTCACCAATTCAAAGGGTCAAACAGAATTTATGTATTACCATAGAATAATAGTTAATTTTAAGAAATGGCTAACTGGTAATACGTTTTTTCTTCATATTTTAGTCAATATTCCCCAGGTTGGAAATGACCTAGCTATTTACCCAAAACATTTCACAGGAGTTTACATTATTGCTTATGGCATTATGGGTAAATTTAGCAATATCGACCCAGATAAAGTTTATGACTATCACACAGCATTTGACGTCAAACCAACACAAGTAGAATACAATGTCGACATTAACGCAAATAATAAAAAGATATTAAACATTGATCTCGATAAAAGCAAGGATACTAGTGCAGCAACAGTTGGAATGGTAAAAGAGTTAATTCCTTTTACTACAAACTATGTTTATAGACAATATTTTGAAGAATTTTATGACTTTACTGATGCAAATATTTATGGATTAAGTAGTACATCATCTGGTGTTGTTTTTAATTCTTTACTTCCAAATATTACCTTACCTAATAAACACTTAAGTGATATAAGAAAAGAAGGATTAAATATTACTAATTATGCTATTAATTTTACCCCCTCTGGTAATTTTACAAATTATACTTTATGTATTGTTTTTTATCATTGGAGTAATAGAGATTTTGCTTTAGCTAAGAAAAATTCACAAAATAATCAAGGTTTATTAAGTTTAACCTTTACTAAAGTTGCTGGTTATTTAACTTTACTTTCCAATAATAAAAGAAGTTATTTTTCATTACCAAGTTGTTTTGATGGAAAAAAAATTGTTTTATGGCTGGCAGAAAGTGTTGATACAATTGTTACAAAAGTTAACATAAGTAACTACAGCTCAACATTAACGTTAGCAACCTCTAATCACACCACGGATCAATATTTTGACTTTATAACTGAAGATGGAGTTTTGAGTAAAATTATGTTTTCTCCAAATTTTTACGACTTTGACTCTGAGCAATTTCACAAAGTAATGTTACAAGAGAAACTAAATGGATCTTATATACTGTAAATAAATAAATGAAGGATATATTTGAATTTCATCACATTGATAACTCTCTGTCAGAATCAGAAGTCAAAACTCTCAAAGATTTCTATAAACATTACCACAAGAAATATTGGTGTTTTAAGAAATCTTTCAAACGATATAAAATTCTTGATGAAACACTTACTCTGTCTGGAGGACGATTAGTTGTTATAGGAACTATTGCTGGAGGAATAACACTAAATCCAATAATTCTCGGTGTAATAAATGGAGCTGGAGTGTTAGTTCTATTTCAAAAATGAAGAATTACAAAAAAAAGATTAAAATGTCTCAAATTGCATTTACAACATATGAAAAAGTATTGGTTGAACTGCGTTCAGCTTTGAGGGGTGATGAGTTTAACAAAAAAGAGTTTATTGATCGAATGAAACTAATAGATGAAATGATAATTGATCAGACTCCCATAGCAGATAGATTTGTTAAAAAAATATAATAAGCGGTGGATTGCTCACCCCATCTCATAAACTTTAATCATTTCTATATAAACATAAATATAGAAATGATAAATACAATTGTAACATATGTGAATTTTTACTTTCCTACCTATAAAACTCAGTTTTACCCTGATAATTTTATTAAAGCCTGTCTTGTTTACCAGTTTCTCTATGAAAAGTATTTTACACAAAAACTAGACTTGAACCAAATTATTTATAGACTAACAGACTACATACATAGTTGCAGATCAAACTCATCAATAATAACCAATCATTTAATATTTAGTCTTGCTTTTCGAGAATTTTGGAAACAGTATAGACTTGGTAGAGGATGTGTTTATACTTTCAACACTCCGTTTAAAGAATCTGAAGTACTTGGCTATTTTACTGGGATTGTTTACTGGTGCTTTCATAGCAGGGGATTGCATCCCCCGCACCCCCTGCTACAATGATTTATAGCTGGCCCACCATTTTTCATAATTCTCCAAAGTTTGTTTAGAAATTTTTAGATAAACTAATTCATACTTTTCATTTCCAGTATTTTTTTGATAATATAAAAAATACTTATCATTCTTTTTCGACAAAATTGTTTGTTTAGTATTTCCATGACGTGGTTGTCTATCAACATCAGTTTATTGTATAGATCGTACTTTTCAACATCAGTCAACTGTAATCATACATAAGTGAATCAGTATCAGTAAATAACAACTTGGCGCGGTTATGACCGTATTTATTTTGGATGTAATTATAATGAAAATCAAACAATATTTTTGACAGATCAAGTATTGCTTGACCGACATAAACTGGTTTGTTAAAAAACACTTCAGTTTTCTTCACGTGAATTGCAATAAGATTGCGATCAAATATTGTTGCTCTATCAAAGTTTGGACGACTTGTTAATTTTACAGCTTTGGCACGATCATCAACAAGTGTTATATTTTGTCTTTTCCTTATGTTTTCTATTGTTTTTCCAAATACTGAATTATTCATCAGTTTAAAAAAATCTTTTTCAAAACTGTTAGCTGCTGTTTTTCGGAGTTCAGTATTCTTTCTGATATAAGGTCCCATCCAAGAACTCCGTCTAAACATTATTCCTCTGTGAACAACAGTTATTTTTAGACCCATCTCAAGACATTGTCTTAAATTCCGATAATGTATTACATAATTTTTATGTGGCTTGAAATGGCTAATAAGTTTCTCAACACCATTAACTTTTAACTTCTCTGGAGCAAGAGGATAATCATTATGTGATTCCCATAAATCTTTTGGATATTCAAGGTCTACAGTAGAACCCCGCTAACTCGAACTCCCAAGGGAAACGAAAAACAGTTCGAGTTAGCGGGGGTTCGAATTAGCGGGGTTGGTATAAATTTCAGGTTTTCTGTTAACAATTAACAAGTTCTCAATGATTTTATTATCTATTCATAATCAGGAGTCATTTTTGAAGGACTTATGCACTAACTGTCAGCTTCTACAAAATGTCTGTGCATGTCACTGACTTCGCCCATCTTCACAAATCTCTAAAATCATCCGTAATTTCAGTAACGAACAAAACAGCAGTACGTAACAAATATTTGGTAATAGGCATGTATGCATTATACAATGTTCAGTTAATCAACGAATAATCCCCTCGCCTAAGGTTCGTCATCTTTCCTGTCTAGTTATTGTCTACATCTGCTGTTTGAGTTGTTACGCCATTTGCATTTCGGTTTCAGAAGAAAGAAATGACTTGATAGTTTGCTGCTGCTGACGTTTCCTCTTGATTCTGTCGGTTAATACTGTCAAGTCATTGGCAACGCGACGGATTTCCTCAGCACCTTCTTCCACAAATAGACTGTATGTGGCAAGGGTATCAATGGCTTGTCTCACTTCACTTGTAGTAGGTCTCTTAGGACAGTTCTCCTGCACTTCAAGCACTTCGAGCTCGTCTTCGCTATCCTCCTGCTCTACGTCGTCTGTCTTGAACTCTGCCAAGATATCCTCATCTGTTAAGGACCCCATGTCCGAGGTTAAAAGGTTTTGATCTGTATCAATCACAGCATCTGAGGTGACACACTCTGGCACAAGCTCTGGGTAGTTTTCTCTTAGCGACTCCATTTCCTCGGTTAGCATCCTAAATGGGTTGTCATCGTCATGAATGGCACTTTGCTGTGCTTCACTGCCAATACCGGCTTTCCTAAAGCAATTCCGAACTGTCTCTGCAGAAACTCTGTTCCACGCACCTGCCAGGATAGTCATAGCATCCAAAATGGTGATATTCGGGGGTGGCTTGCCCTTTTCCACTGCATCAATATACCTGCGGACAATCGTTCCACGGTAAAACGCTTTCGTTGATCTGATGACGCCTTGATCCATTGGTTGCGTCTTGCATGTTGTATTCGGCGGCAAGAACACCAAATTAATGGCCTTCAGGTTAGATATGGCGGGGTGGGCAGGGCAGTTATCTACAATAAGCGCTATTTTCCTGCCTTCGCATTCAAACTTGCGATCCTGTCCGCGGACCCATTCCTCAAAAAGTGCACTGTCCATCCAACTTTTCTTCTGAGATTTATATAAACAGGGCAAGTTTCTAACCCCAGAGAAGCACCGGGGTTTTTTCGACTTCCCAATTACCAACATTGGTAATTTCTCCCCTACTGCATTACCAGCTGCTAGCCCTGTCAATCGAACTTTGCTGTGTTTCCCACCAACACAGTTCTCCGATTTCAGATGGAGTGATTTGTCCGGGAGTGCCTTATAGAAGAGGCCAAACTCATCAGCATTGTATATGTCTCGAAGCTCATAGTTTGATAGTATCGTTGAAAGCGCTCACCAGTACAGCATGTCATCAGAAACCACGTTTGAAATCGACTCCTTTGTCAAGGGATACCATGCCTACCGATTTGACTGGAATCCGAGAGTGGACGAAGTGCTACAAGCAATTCCAGAGCCGACTAATGATGTCGATAAGTATGCTGTGTGTGTGCGTCTGGATGATGAAGTTGTGGGACATTTAAAACGAGGGAAAAGTGGACGCTTTGCTAAAACAATCTTTTACTTTTTGCGAGCGGATCCCCGTAGTTCCTGCAGCGTAATTATTAAAGGCAAGGCTGTTAACTTGGGTGATGGTGAAGGTATGCAAGTTCCATGTAAACTGAGGCTTTCTGGAGCGGGCAAGTTTGTGAACGTTTTACAAAAGGAACTGGATAACCTCGAACAGTGATGATGGACTACGCAAATTAGAGAACATTTCAAGAAACATTTTATAGACTAATCAGTAAACTACAGTATGTGGACTTTTAACCCTCATCACTTCGCAAATACCTATGTGAACAGTGACGCAATTACATTTCTGTACATTATCACGTTGTTATCAATAAAGATTAAAGATTCCGACAAGTCAATCAGCTGTGTTGTGAAACTTTGAGGTTTACCGACCGACGTTTAAAAATAGAGTTCGAGTTAGCGGGGTAAATTTGAGTCAAATTTCTCCCAAGGGAAAGTAAAATTAGTTCGAGTTAGTGGGGAGTTCGAGTTAACCGAGTTCGAGTTAGCCGATAGTAAATGACTGAAAAACTAGGGTCAAATCCAAGGGAAACTGGATTTAGTTCGAGTTAGCGGGGAGTTCGAGTTAAGCGGGTTCGAGTTAGCGAGGTTCTACTGTACTTCAAATACATAACCTTTTTTGTGTTCTGAGGGATTATTCATACTATCATTCACATCTTCAAGTATTTTCATTACTGTTTCTATTGTTGGTTCTTTCATCCACTTGAATCCATGTGTTGGAAGTGATTGTGTCATTGCCCATCCATAAAGATTATTAGCATCAAGATATTGAATGAATGTAGTCGGTTTATCAGGATTGTAATCTTTCAAGTATTTGTTATTCGCTTCTGCATATCTCTTTGATGTGTGAGTTATTCCTCCTCGTGTACCTTTTTCAAACATCATTAACATATCATAATCATGCAACAATTCAAGCTCTTGACCTGTTTCTTTGAGACATGCGTCCCAAGCCAGACCAGGAGATGTTAAGTAATGTGCTGGATCCAAATTATAATGTTTCAAACAAGTTTTACGGAAATTCTCAAATACATCTGCCAGCAGCAAAACATCAGACTTTAGGTAAAGATCATGATAATCTTTGATTGATTTACATTGAAAAGTATTCCAAACTTTGATTGCATGTTGATAATCATCATCTGTTATATCTTCATCATTTAATTTTGAATAGAATTTTTCTTTCGGAGGTAATTGTGTTTCAGCCAATTTTTCGATTGATGAAACATAATCATAAGGGTAAACTCCTTTTCGAGTTAAGAGATCTACATTTTCTTTAAATATTTCTTTTGTATTATGGAAATCATCTGGTTGCAAGTTTCCAACAAGATTAGCCAGACTCGTTTGAAGAAACTTAAATGAATCAATAAATCTTATTTCAAAATACAATGAAACAGTCTCTCCAGTATGCTTGGATTTATACTCATCAACTTTAATTTTTTTGGAAAACGAAATATACTTTTCTTCAGTAGAAGGAATACAATTCAATTCACCTGGAATACTGGATAGTTGTTTTATAAACAAATGAGCATCATATCCTTGAAGATTGTGAAACACTACGGGAAGAATCATTGGTTTGCGACACTGTAGATTGCAACTGTTATGAGCGGCTCCACGATATTGACCAGTAAAATGACAATGATCCCGGACTTTGTCATCGAGTAATTCTTTTGAGCAAATATGACAAGTTTTGGCTTGGTCAAATAAAGATTGTTCTGGTTTTGTTAATTTAAGAGGTTTTGGACGACGATAAAAATCATAATTTATTTTGTTAGTTACTTTTGCAAGTTTTGAAACAAATATTTCAGGAACATTATGATCGTTGTTGGTTTTTGTATAACTAATTGGTTCAAAAGTATTCGGGACTATCCCTTTAATGTAAAAACAAAATCCTGATGGTTCATGTTTTTGGTAATTGTAGTTATATGAATCCTCTGGATTGGGACAGCAAGTATTCATTGGTTTAGTAAAACATTCAAAATCTGCATAAACTACGAAAGGAATTGGAAGCTGTTTATAATAATTTTTAAAATTTAACATTGTGTTTCTCGGGGGCATTTTCACAGCACCTGTTTCATTAGTTGAACAATACTGAATATGTTTTTGAAATAATTCTTCTTTCGAGAAATGAGTAAAACATTTCTTACAAATATATATTTCTCCATTTGTTCTTGAAGTTATTTGAGACCTAAACAAACGAGAAAAATGTTTAATAAGAGAATAATGACTTTTAGCATCTTCCTCATAAAGAAATAAATCAATTGTTTCTTGCGTATTTCGCTTTGCCATCCGGAGTGGGTAAAACTTTTTATTCTCATTAACCGAAAACACATTTATTCCTGGGATAGATGGATTAATTGCTTCAAATTTTGAGATATCTTTTAATTTCATCGGAAATTTAATTCCTTTGGTATTTAGAGTATTCTCGTTTTGTTTCAAACCTGTAAATCGATCATCATTTTTGGGTTTTGGATTGAGATATCTCAGTACACACCAGAGAAAGCATTTATCATCAGTGTTTCGAATGTTTACTATAGCTTTTTTTCGAGATATCCAATCTGGAAGAGGAATATAAGAAGATCCTCTCATCGGATTAAAATTAACAGTGTGAATCTCAAAATGAACTACTTCTTTAAAATACCACCCTCTACCATTCTGCTGATAGATTCTGATCTTATCAAGGATGGTACGAATAACTTGGACAAGTATTTTTTTTTTACATCAGTTGATTCAAGATTAGTATGCGTAACTGAATGAAAAAATGCTTTATCCTGAATAGTAGTAAATGTAGCGGCTGGGTTCCCTGTTTCGTTTGTTTTCCCGCCTTTAGAGGTCATGTGACTTTGTTTTAGTTGCCTTTTGATACGTTTCAGCGAGTGTTTGCAGCTTGGGCATTCACTCGAAGTACCGACCAAAATTGATCGGTTTCAACGCATTGACGACTGTATTGTTTGGAACATTGTCTTCGTGTATTGTCACGATTCAAGATTGTAGCCGTCCTTGCAGTATTGGAAATAAAGGTCCGTGAACTTGAGTGAATTTCGTCGCTACAGTTACTTCGAACGCAGAGCTGCATTCAGATGATTTGTTGGCCTGCGAGCACCGTTCTCATAGTATTTGTCCTATCTTATTTTGAATATTGGTATTTTGAGTCCTGGTGATAATATTTGGCGTACAACACTGGCCGTGAGTACTTTCTACGATTGTATACAAGGGTTTTTGATCCTTTGTTGTTTTGTGATGTCGGTTTGGGATCTTTCGAGCGATGATGGCCGAGATACGGCGCTCGATCTCACAAAAACTCCGGATTTGACACTTTGTGAACCTCAAGCCTTCTCTACCGCAATGGAAAACGAAAACAAGGAGTCTGGTTACGCTGCAAAGCCGAACGAAACGACAAACTCGCCGCTTCTGGACGAAAACGCATGTGTTTCAGAGGAATTGTGGAATGGACCAGGGAACGCGGAATTGGATCAGACCGTTATCGATAAGAGACCTCGGAAACTAACTGAAAAGGGCAAAGGCTATCGCCTCGTGCAAAGGAAAGGAGAAAGAAATAAACTTAAACGAAAAATACAATCTCAGATTGCTAACATCAGCACGCTGTTGGACCATGATAAGAACCTTGAGTTAATCAGTGATTTGTCTATTAAACTAAATGATCTGTTTGAGCAGTTTGGTGATCTGCACGAAGAAATACAAGAACTTCTTACAGAGGAAGAACAAATTATGGACTCTGAGAATTATGATGGCTTGTACCAAGAAGTTAGACTCATTCGTGAAACAGTACGGAAGTGGATGATCGATGCCAATCAGCGGATTAGAGATGAGAAAATTGAAAAGGGTTCTGCCAAGAGCATCAAATCAAAGGGCTCTAGGTCCTCGAAGTTGTCAACCACATCCTCAAAGGTGATGGCTCTCGAAGCCAAGGCAAGGCAGGCTGAGTTAGAGGCAAGGATCGCACAACTTGATCAAGTCGAGTCTGCGAAGAAGGAAGCAGAAAGAGCAAAACTAATGGCCGAACGTGCAGCTGTGGCCGCTGTCAACAAAGTGTATGAAGACGCTATGAAGGAGGATGACGAACAATATTTGGGCTCGGATGATCCTGACATCAATGATACAGCTGCCGACGATCAGCCTAAACCAAAGAAGTCGCAGACCACTGAGCCTATACAAACCATAGATGAATCCAGAAATTTGAGGAAAACCGAAGCAGAAATTAAGCATTTGAATGGTCCTGCCGAGAAGCAGTTGGAATCTGTAAGAGCTTTAGACCCTAAGGCACCGGAATTTGTCTTGCCCTCTGTACTCTTACAATCGGAATGTGTTGTTAGCAATGGTAGTGCAGCATACTGCAACCCGATGGTAACGAATTGCAACACCGAAGTGACCAGTCTTGTACCACCAGCGGCCTTCTGGGAAAAGATGGAATTAAGAATGACGCAACCCCCGCCTGTACCCGCTCCGTTTGATGGAGATCCATCCCGCTACCTTCGTTTCAGAGCTGACTTTAGAGATCAAGTCGAGGGCAGAGCATCGTTGACTGATAGCGAGAAAATGAATTATTTAATGAATTACACAGCTGGTAAAGCAAGGGAAGTCGTCCAAAACTATCGGGGTCTACCGAATGGTTGTCACATCGCTCTGCAAATGTTAAGGCAGAGATTTGGACAAAATGCAATGGTAGTGGAGGTCCTCAAGTCGTCAGTGGTAAATGGCCCAAAGTTAAAGAATGGTGACAGTGCAGCCCTTCTAGCTCTTTCCGATAAAGTGCAAAATTGTCGCTGGGCAATGATTGAACTGCAATCAAAGGAACTTGACTGTACTACGAACTTACGGCAAATCTATGATCGTCTACCCTACCACTTGCAGGCGAAATGGAGAAAGTCAGCCAAGCAGTACCGTGAAAGAACTGGTGGTGGAGAGCCGACGCTCAAGGAACTTTCGGAGTTCATAACTGACGAGTCGCAAACCGAGAATGACCCAGTCTACGGAAGGCCTAGTACCCTTGCAATAAGGGCTAACATCGGCAGAAACTTCAAAAAACCTCTTCCCACATCGGGACAGTCTGGAGAAACACATATTCCCACCTTGTCGACAGAGATTAACCAAAAGGAGGCCAATACTCCCCAAGAGGACAAGGCCCTATCTGCAAAGGGAGAACATGTTGGGCGGGTTGAAAGAGGCGAAGAGGCGAGGTGTCGGGTTTGCAAGGGAAAGCATGGTGTTTCAGAATGTTCAGCGTTCGCAAAGAAGGGTTTGAATTGGCACCGGCGTTTTACAAGATCCAGTGCACTATGTCACCGGTGTTTGTCCAGTTGTCATATGATAAAGAGATGTCCTAAAACTAAGGGTTGTGATGTGAAGAGCTGCCCTCAGCCATCGACCCACCATTCCCTGCTACATCTACCCACAGCAACTGCTGACGCCAATACGGGTGAGGAGAGCGTTAATCGTAGTGCTACTCCCAGTGAGGACTTAACCGTAAGCGTAACTATGGAAGACTCAAAACGAAGCTTTGTGCTACTCAAGGTGGTACCACTGTCCATCGTGGGTGAAAATGGAACTATGGTCACTTCGTACGGTCTTTTAGACTCAGCGGCTGTCAGTTCTTTGATTACTTCGGACCTAGCTGAACGATTGCAACTTCATGGAACTCCCGAGAAAGTGAGCATTAACACTGTAACACAGAAGAATCATGACTGTGAACTCACAAGAGTTAAATTTCTGGTACGCTCATTGAGACGAGATGGGCCCTTGTACTCAATACTTCATGCCTTGGCCATACAGGACTTGAACGTTAGTGTCCGGTATTGTCCGAACCAGGTAGATTTAACACAATGGCCACATCTTGCACATTTAGAACTGCCGAATATTCCTGTGGATGTTCCGAAGGTTTCAGTTCTCATTGGCCAGGATGTGCCTCAGGCGCACATAGTTCTCGATTACCGCTGGGGCGATAGCCCACAGAACCAGCCGTACGCAATGAGAACTCCATTTGGATGGTGCGTAGCTGGGCCCACAAACAAGGGGGAAGATAATAGCAAGCCAGTTGCCCTTTCTGTATTCGAGTTTGACTGTACCAAGGAAGGGTCGGTCATGGGACTTCACCAGCAAGTTGAGAAGTTTTGGGACTCTGAATCACACGGATTTGGAAATGTTGGTGACAGTTGTGACAGCCGTGAGGACAGAAGGGCCCTTGAAATTTTGAACACCACCACTAAATTAAAGAACGGGAGGTACGAGGTCGGTCTCCTTTGGCGAAATAGCGACCCTCAGCTTCCAAACAACCGGTCCTTAGCAGAAAGGAGGTTACAGCAACTGAAGAGACGGTTTGACCGAAGTCCAGAATTCGCCAAGCAATACGAGGCAGTGATGAACGACTATATTGCAAAGGGATATGCTGTGAAGTTGTCCGCTGAAGAAGCCGCCCACACGAGTAAATGCACATGGTATTTACCACACCACGGTGTAATTAACCCGAATAAAGCAAAGGTCCGATTCAAGATTGTAGCCGTCCTTGCAGTATTGGAAATAAAGGTCCGTGAACTTGAGTGAATTTCGTCGCTACAGTAAATAAATTATCATCAGATATAATTTTTTCCATTAAACAAACTAAAACAAATCTGACTTTGATATTTCGATGATTTCGTAAAAAGTTTTTTAAATATCTGGATTTAGATTTGAAGTACACAAAAGGTAAAATACCAGGTTCTCCCTTAACAATGTATTTGTTAGCAAATTCATCCAGAGCTGATTTTTCTTTGATAATTCCTTGATTATATTCTTTTACAGCTCGTTCAAGAGCTTTTCGCAGATAAGATGGTGTATCGGGTGGAATTGATTTATTCTTGATACACCCCTAAAAATACTTGGTATGGTTTTAGGTTTAGATTTTTGCTTATTTTAGAAATAAGAAATAAGAGGTCGTTTAGAAATAAGAGGTATTTTTTTAATTAAACTTTCCTTTTTCTTTATCCTCTCTATTAACTTTTGTCTTTCTCTTTGTTCTTGTTTTTCCTTATATTGATTATATTTATTTTTAAGTTCTTGCGTCCTGAGTTTATCTATTTTTTTTAACTCTTCAATTGAAAGGTTTTTTAAGTCAGCTCTCATCTTGTTATATAAATTATTTTATCTTTAAGCCTTAAATTCAACTTTATTTTTTCTATCTCAAAATACATAATAAAAATTATAAGTCTTAAATCAATACCTAAAACTAAAATCACCCAGAACTCATATATTATTAATCGCCCACAACTTGCATATTAATTGCCCCACACTGAGACTGCATATATTATTAATCGACCCACACTGCGTTACCAGAGGACACAAATTACATCCCACAAGTATGGGAATAATAAATTTGACACATATATAAGGTCAATTGAAATAGTACTAGGATGTATCTTGGTGAAAGTATTAACTGATTGGAAAAACGTGGGGCCTTTCAGTTAATACCGGTAATACACTTGTTAATGATGTTGTAAAAACCCCACGGCTTCATCATTAACAAGAAACTTAAATAATGAGAAAAAGCCCTGTAAATGACTGCTCTATGGGTCCCTGTAAATGAGCGGCCTATGGGTAAATTACATAAAAAACTTCTCAGGAGGGACTGAGAGGAAAAAGAGATAAAATAAGGAGTCCCTCCTGAGAAGGTCTGGTGGCCACCAGTTTTCTTAATTTTTTTAATGATAATATAAACTTTCTATATAATTTTATAGAGAAATGTTAAAAATTTCTTCATAAAAAAAGCCCATGATTTTAAAAACCATGGGCAATCAGAACTCAAATGGGCGAACTCCCAATTCACACAATCTTTCAGATAGTGAATACAATTCACAATCTTCAGCAGAAAAATTTTTCATATCGATTGTTCCATCGTCATCAAGAGGACAAGAACCAAAAACCTCAAATTGTTTATAATGCAAAAACAAGATATTTGGAAAAGCTTTTATAAAGCTGCCATACTCTGTGAATTCAATATTAATTGATTCATACTTTTCAAGTTTGATAATAATTTTGGTTAAGTCAAATAAAACTTTTACATAATCATCTTTATTTTTGCAAAACTTTTTATTTATTTCAACTGTATTACAAAACTCTCCTTTTTTATTTTAAACAAAGGAGACAAAGTTTTTTCAAATTGGTCAATCAAATAAAAAATTTTTTTACTTGGGAAAACCATTGAAAGAACATTATAAGGTTTGCTTTTGGATGATTTGCTTTGCTTTGCTTTACTAACCATTTTATACAAGTTATTAAATCTTTAAGCCTTTTTTTTAAAATATTTAATTTTATTTTTTGTGCCTCAGAGATAGTTTATAGTAGTTATAGGAGGATGATTTGTATCTCACTCACTTGGTACTTTTTTCCATCATTTTCCGCGAGCGACCCCGCAGGGGGAGCGAGCTATTAAGTTGTCAAATTTCCCTAATTTCAATAAAGGAAATCATTTAGGGATATTTGTAAAAACAACAAGAAATAAACAGGCTAAAATTGAAAATTTAATGACACAATTATCCGGAGGAATTACGTGAAATAATTGGATTTTTAAAATTTTTACAATTTTGAAAAGAGTACAAAAATTCCTCTGATTAATTTACGTCATTTATTTTTGGGTGAAAATGACGTAATAATCGGGACAATGATGGAAAAAAGTACCAAGTGAGTGAGATTCAAAGCATCCTCCTATAACTACTATCCATCGGAGTTAAAGTTGAGACCATTTTCCTTTCGGAAGGCCCGCCTACTACAGCCATTATATACAGCACTTCAAATGAACGTTATTTCTTTGATTATGAACACCGCGTTCCAAATAAATCCCTGGCTTAAAGTAGAAGGCTGTAAGTTATGTCTCGTAAAGTAAGGGGTATAGAACGTCTCGGGAGTTTTATCAAACCATGCGCACGGATTATTTCTCCCTAGCTTCTCCCTAGATACTTCGAGAACGGACCTTTGGAGCCAGGGTTATATAATTGTCTTCCCCTTAGTTCAGAAAATATCCTCTAGGCAGACGATTAAAAGTGAAAGTGTAAACAATTTTTTTTTTCTTTCAGGACATTGCGAAGGTCACGCAAACACGTATAGCACTTCGGTAGTTGAAGAGCATGCATATAGTAAAAAAATTATACGCACTTTCGCGGCGCCGGTACACTCATATACCTTTAGAATTAGAAGTTAGGCATCAACCAGCTACAGACACCACGATGGACTCCTTCGAGAACAGTTTTGAAGAAAAGCAATAATTATCATGGTTCGTCCAGTGTGAGGATACTTTCGCAATGATAGCGAATTACGGTATTCTGTTCGAATGTCACCTGGAACTCAAAATTTTTTCTGGGTTCCTTGTGACTGATTCTTATCGATATGATTTTCTTTTGTATTACTATTTACATTGTCAAGCAGTAACGTAACGTTAACACTGCCAGAAAAATCATGATCGCTGAATTATTTATTGAAATAAGAATTTTTCAATGAGATCATGCAGCGAAAAACTGGGCAAAAAGTAGTACTCTTTTTCTTTCGTTGTATCACAGCGTGTGGGTTTTGCGGTGGGAAGGAAGCTATACCAGATACTCTGGCTTTCTGTTGGTATTTTATCAGACTATTTTATCTTTTTAAGTCGTCCTGCAACGAGCAGTTCTAATATATAGGTAAAATGGTGTGCCTGGTCCCCACAGCTTGGCAAGGTAGGCTCATCTTGCTCACTCGACATTTCCCCACGCTGGTCCCGCAAAAAAAGTTCTTTTCGTGCCTGGATATCGCCCCCGTCCTTTCTTTGCATTGTTATTGACCTCGATTTCACCTCTGTTCATGAAACGGGAAAATAATAGCCAGCCATCTTGACTTCATCTTGTTGTACACAAGATCTTGCATGGTTTATTATGTGTATGCAGCCTCTTAAATGCAGCCTCTACTCACCTGAGCTTAATAGTGTCCATCAGTTCCTTTACAGGTGTCTTAAACATTGCCACACATCTCAGCTTTAAAAACCGACAGGGCAATTTACAGAAAGATAAGAAGCCAGCCTACCCATTATTTACACACAATCTTCTGCTCACATTGTGGGTGAAATCATGATCTACCGATTGGTATAGGATTTAATGGAGACGAAACCAATATATCATTTTACAGTCGTGGACTTAGTACCCTAGCCTTCGAGCGAATGTGAGGCTGACGATGACCTTGTTTTGATACAAACCCCCTTTGCTTTGTTATGGAAATTGTCCTTGAAAAATACTAGTTAGCAGGAAGGTTTATATCAAAACAAGGTAACCGTTAGCCTCGCTTCCATCTATAACTTTAAAATGGCCTATTGCGTAATTCCACCTATTTTAGGCATCCTATAGAGCGTTTTAACTGACGTGGTCAGCATCTACGCTAATTTATTAGAACAAAAGAAAGTTTTTACATTAGAAAAGAGTTCAATTCTCACGGGGTTATTTTGATACACCAACATGGCCGCCGTTTCCTTTTTTTGGAGCACCAGTATGGCCGCCGTGACGTCATATGAAAACGCTCTATTGATAAACAGTTACAACTTTTAGATATTTAATTTCTAGCAACAATAATTTCCCGTCTGTCCTATTTAAATAAAAGAATCCTCCAAACGTTTAACAACTTAAAGTTAGCCTGGTCCAGGTGTTCAGATAGTGGGGAGCGGTGCGGAGTAAAGAAAGCGATGACAAGTAGAGGGGGAACTGTTCCCTCTCTAACTTCTCCCCAATATAAACAATACAATAAGCTTTTATTTAACGTGGTCAATGTTCTTAGCTAATTAGCTACTTTACAGTCATGCCACGAAAAATAAATAGATATAATAATACAAGGAGACGATTTCTAGTTAAAACTATATCAAGATTTATAAAATAACTATATAGACGACTCGAGGGGTTGGGAGAATTCTCGACAGTTATGCAAACCCTAGCCTGCGGGCAGACGAAATTAAACTCTGGTTAACTCGGTCTGTGAAACAGCGCCGAAATCCTTGTTCTGGACTTCCAGCTGTGTACCCATATTTGAGTACGCGCCACGATTGGCCAGTTAAAAAAGGCCTTTGTTTTGTTTGTCGTGATCGCCAATCAGGTTGAAGGGAAATTCGAAACGCACTTCCGGTAAATCGTTGAGTCCGTTGGGGGTCCAGAACAAGGATCTCTGCGCTGCTTCGCAGACGGTACTAATCAGAGTTTAGTTATCGTCTGCACGCAGGCTATGCAAACCCTCGACTTCGTATCGGGTTTGCTAAGCTGTCTCGAATTCTCCCAACCCCTCTCGTGTTTAAATCAGCAGTATGCAAACACGGAAAGCTTTTTCTATTGCTTAAATATACACAGTTAAAAATTATTAAACTGAGTAAGAGTAGATCACGAGATTATTACGTAAACTAAGTAAAAGCTAAGGAAAATGTATTTACATGTATTTGCGCGAGTAAAATTTGAGAAATCCAACTTAGACGTCAAGTTCTTAAATGTTCCGATTTTGTTAGCGGCACGAAACTGATCCGGAAGAGCGTTCCAAATCTTAGCTGCAGTATAACGCCACGATTTGAGTCCATAGGTGGTTGTATTATTTTTACCTTTGGGTAGCTCGAGGATGTGTTTTCCTCTAAGATTATGATTACTTGATCGTTCATGCAATGGATAGCTTTGTAAACATGTGGCCATTTTAACAATTGTTTGATTTTAGAGGGGACAGCAGGGTTTATTAGTTTTTTAAGCAACGTCCCGTACGTTGTTGACTTGTCGTGGGTCACAAAGCGAAGAGCTCGTTCATCCTTCAGTTTGCCGGAACGGCTTTTAGCTCAGCAAACGTTTAAATGTGTTCTAATGCATTTGTAATTTATGAATTGAGTTCGACACGGCGAAAGCACGACGTTTGAAAAAAAGTCGAGCTACTGCCGTGTAGCACGGCAAGGCTTGCCGTGCTACACGGCAGTAGCTCGACTTGGTTTCAAACGTCGCGCTAGTGCCGTGCTAAAGTCGAATTATCACGAGATTTGAAACGGGCCTTAGGGTGACAACTTAGAAACGGAACTCTGGATAAAGATATATTAGCGCCTTACATATTTTCGTCTGTTATTCCTGCGGGGCCATGGCTGGTCACTATTGCTTTCAGTTTCAAGGGTAACTTTAATGAAGATAAAAGTTTCGACACCACCACAGGGAACTTTCCCTTTCTAAGGGAAAGCGAAACCTTTCATTTTGATATATTAAATATTTATGACTTTCACTTCGATCGATACCGGAAATGACAATATCATACCAGTAAATAGTGCAATCAAACAAGAGCCTTTGCTCTAGTCGTCATGCATTTTCAATCCATCCAAATTTCGTCCTTTTTAAATGGAAAATGAGAGAAATCTTTACCATTTTGATAAACTTAGGTTGTTTCATTTTCAGGGTCTTTTTGTCTGCGTTAGCACAGGCAACACGAATATTTGTCGTGACAGATTTTCCGAGAATTTGGATGTGCATTTCCGGGAAACTTCCCTATTCATCATCACAGATGCTAAATTTGTAATCTTACTTGTATAAATCAATTATCTAAAACCCATATAAGTGAACAAACACCGCACTTTTAACACTTTCTTTGTGAACTAACTTCTACACTGAGAGTTTAGCTTGCTTGTTGGCTTTAAAGCATTCGAAATGAGGTCTTACGAAAACCAAATTCTGGATCAAAGGCTTAAAGATTTTCAGTACGAAGTGATACCTGATGAACTGTTCCCTTTTCTCCCTTGCCTAATACCAGAGGATAAAGAGATAATTGAAGCAGAACAAACGAACCGAGGGCCTATAAAGGCAACTGCAGTTCTTGTAGACCGACTTAAACGGAGACACAAAGGGTTTCAAGACTTCGTAAAGGCTTTAAGAAAATGTGGAAGCGAACACACTGCACTTCTCTTGGACCCGAACTTCAACTTCAGAGGCAAGTAATTTAAAAGTATCATAATTCTTCAAATTTGCTGGGTTAAATTTCATTACGTTTTTAAAAGTATTAAAAAAAAGGGAATGTGAAAGTGTTCACTCATCTAATAGTAACAAACCGAAAGTCCTGATTGAAAAACAACTGCAGGAAACGAAATCGGAAGGAGTCAATGAAACTCGGGCATCAATTGCAACCTATAATTTTTTCTCGATCAATAATATATGGTAGCAGTATACTCGTAGATATTAAAAATTACTTATTAGTATATACACACTCAGTGATCTTGGTAATTCAAGCAATCTGATTGGTTAGCTATCTCGGACTATGACGTTATATTCACCGCGCGGTGAATATAAACCCGAACAAAATCGCTGTCGTGAACTGGGTGTTTTGCCAAAGTTTCAAAGTAAAGCCTTTTTGAAAATACACGAATACCCAAGTGCTGATGACTTTGAAGGCAAGAAAAGACTTCATGGTGTTTAAACAGCGTGATTTATTGTGAAGTGGTTTACTTTAGCTGACTTTTTGTACACTCGAAGCTATGTTTACCACCACACAGGAAAACGAGGTCGCTTTGTCACTGTTTTGTGATTTCGGGATTTTCTCGCAAGACCAATTTTGCCTGTAAATAGAAGGTAATTTATGGAGAAGAGAGGAAGGCAAATATTTTCGAAAATTGTACGTGCCAGCAAGTTAACAAGGCAAAGAACTTTGGAGATAAACAACGCTCACCTTGATCGCAGCCGCTGTTGACAGCATTTGCACGTCGCGACGAAGAAAACTCTCTCATTCACGGTGAGTTGACAGAAACAAATAAACCTCTAGATACTTTTCTTCTCAGAATTGGGTAGTAATTTAAATTTTCGGCGTTTTCTTTTAAACCGTTGATGCTAAAGCTTACAAAACTCGATAGAAAAGGATTAAAACTACCATTTGCCATGTTTGAAGATACTGTAAAGATCTAACTTTTGCGCATCCACTGTTGACGGCTTCGTGTTCGCGCATGAATTTTCACCCGTCAATCAAAATAATCGTTTTTTAATGGTTTCCTTTCAGATTCTGTTGAGATCACTTCGTCTGAATATACTAAAACAATTATTCACCTCAGGCGAAGTTAATATTGTTGAATAATCCCCTCGACTTCGTCTCGGGGATTATTCAACGATATTAACTTCGCCTTCGGCGAATAATTGTTTAATATTAGTGAGAAAGGTGTTTTATTACTTGATCAAATTATATATTGGGTTAAGGAAAAAAGTATCTTGCAATGATTATATAATGAATTTATGTTTTGAAATTATTATTTCACGCAGATGATGACGACGATGAACAAACCGCTGACCCTGATGGGTCAGGGCTCGGTTTTAGAAGGATTGGAACAGCTATTGGTTGGTTTTCTTGTCCTTTTCTTTTATTTTCCTTTCTTTTACCTTATCTTATCTTTTCTTTTCTATGCTTTTTTTTTTTAGTTCATCTTCTATTGCTTTCACCATCCAACCTCGTTCCTAGGGCTTTTTAACTTTCTTCTTCTATTTCCAACTTAGTTTATTATTAGTTATCCTTATCCTTATTATTATTATTATCTATTCTTTTTTACTGTCATTTGATTATTATTATTATCATTATTAATATTATTATTATTTCAAAACTGAACAACATACTTTTCTTCCTATTTTAAATTGCATTTAGATGTGTCGATTTCCGGAAATCTCTTACCAGAAGAGTGTGAAGAAAACACTGAAAGCTATTGTGCATTAGAGCATAATGTCGCTGAGCGTTTTGGTGACCAAACGTCTTCAGAAAACAGAAGAATGCGGAAAGAATTCCAAAAGGTATTATGCGAATTCGTAATGAAAAGAAAAAAAAATTGGCGTTCAAATCTGAGTAATAATGACATTATTTCTGCCAAAGTATACTTGAATGCCGCGTTTTGTGACCTCCTCCAAGTCTAAAACGGGTATGGATTTTAGAAGCCAGGTCTGAAAACGTGTGTGAAAAATGACATTTTTGGGTCTGAAATGGGGTCGACGTCAGGATCTGGAGAACCGAGGGACACACCTCAACCAAGAATTCCCAGGAAAACTCCCCTTCCCGGCCGGGTGGTTGTACAAAGGCTATTTTTAGTCTTAGGGTAATTCCCTTGTTTTGAACTGTGTATCACCTACTGCGCATATCATTGCGATAGAAAAGGTGGCGGTAAGTTCCACGAGGTAACAAAAGCCCCTTTTGTAGTCCAAATGGTCTTAATAGCGATTACGATACCTTTTTCCTTCCAAAAAGCTGCTAGTCTTGAAACTCGCCCCTGTCCCTTCCGAAATTGCCCCTTTGTCGTCTTTTTTGCCATGAAACGAGAACTGTGACCCCCATTTTTTATTTGTGATTGGTGCTTTTTACTCGTTAAGGCCATAGGAAAAATATATTGTTTTAAGGGGAAAAAATCTGGATAGTACAATTTGCATTATTCAATGCAAATATGAATGATGTGAAACTGTGCATTTGGAGCCACAGAGAAGTATGAGATAAGGAAAAAATTGTCCACTTTTCTTACATTTTTGCATGATAGGGTAATCTTAAATCACTCTTTACTCATACATTTTTTTGGTTTTAATTGACGGCAAAGTTATTTAGCAACGCCGGTTACACCGTAAAAATGCTCAAGATGCTTGGAAAGTTCACTTTTGTTATCCAATTTGCATGTTTTTGCAACAGGCCGAATAAAGGAGGAGAGCAACAAAAAAATTGTTTTTTTATTTCATTAACTTTCGTTACCAAAAAACAACTTTTGACCTCTTTTTGAGGAACTTTTTGAGAAATTACTGGAATTCTGGGCAAAAAACCTCCACCAACTTATAGGGCCTATATGAGGCTATATGGCGTTTAATTCTCTGAGTTTTATCCTCTCTTGTGATGATGATGATGATGATGATGACAATAGCATGCATGGCATTCTTTTATAGCATCTTCCCAAGGGTGCAGCGTTTGTAAAGACCTCTAAGGGCTCCATTATTTTGACTTTCCGTCTGTCAAGTGAACAAGCAGCAAATGAACTATGGAACATGTACACTGAGGGACAATTCCAGTCCATGGTGCAAACAGTCTTCGTAGAAGACGCGTTGAAGGATTCACATAAGGCCGTTCTGGAAAAAAATCCGAAACTGGAACTCAGCCTTTGTGTAGAGCGATTCAACAAAATAAGAGAGAAACTTAAAGGTAGGTTGTCAATATGTGTATGAAATTTGCCGGTTTGCACATAGCTACTAAACTGCTTGTTACTGGTTACTTTTCACTGTTTTTTGTTCTTTTTTCGGAGTTTGTTTGTTTTTTTTTGTTTTTCCATTTATCCCGTCCCTTTATTAAAATGTGAGCTGTGGGGCCTTAAAGGAGGGATTCTAGTCAGCCCAGAGAGCTTTTAATTTCTGCTCTTCCAAGCAGAGGCGTAGCCAGGATTTTTCTGAAGTTTCCACAGACAGGAAAAGAATAATCAATGATTAGCTCCGTGCCTGCACAGAGCCCGTTAGCGGACTATTTGGTTTCTAGATATATCAATTTATAACCACAATTCGCTTATTCTCAAATCAATCCTACTTCCCCCGAAACAATTAAGAAGTCACCTTAGAGTAACTGCCCTTTGAATTGTATTATATTTAAACTTGGCTTTTAAATACACGAACACTTGAATATATTATTAAGTTGAATGAAAAGCGTTCGTTGATTTTTTACGGTTTTCCTTGTTGTCTTATCCTTCAAATCGACACTCTTGATCCCCACGGAGTTAACGAACGTTTATCATTGACCTATTTTATTCTTGTTTTCCACGTTACCGTTTTCATGTTCCCACCAATAACATAGTTCCAACATCCGATATATAAACCACACACGACCCACAATCCCCTGATTTGCTCTGACGAAGAGCTATTGTTCGAAGCGTCAGCTTACCTATCTTCTTGGCCACACCACCTTAATTATCAACTCAGCTGATACAAAAAATCTTTGTTTATCACTTCTCCACTGACGCAACACCACCAGCAGTTTCTTTCGAAATTTAAACTAACCCTTTCATTCATTTGCTATTTAAATAGGCTATTTTTCAGAATGTGCATTAGGCGTTGGGAGTCCCTGGTTCGAAATTACCTTCAACGTGCTATTAGTTAGAGATTGAGGGGTCGCTAGTGCCGCTCTACTAAACTTGCCAGTTTTTTGTATGTTTGTACAACACAAAAGAAATCTTATACTTATTAGGATGGACCGGGTCTATCTTTTATATAATGCCGTAGCTAAGAAAAACGTATCAGTAGAACAATGGTAAAAGTGTTATTTGCTCTCACATTGATAGAGATTGAGTCTGAACAAGAGAGTGACAGTTTCCTTTCTTTTCCAAGGCAACCAGGTATATTATTAACTTTAATGAGTCTCTGAAATAAGAAACTTTATTTGTCTACATAACAGCCTTGACCAGAATTTGGAATCTTTCAGGTATTGTTTGCATCGTTTACCATGTTCTCGCGCGCCCAAATTCCCCCTTTCCCGTCCCCTTTTAAAACCGGCCACGCAGGCTACATAGTTACTGACATCTTGCACTTACCATACGTTTTCTCTTAATTCTTGCAAATTTGTTGGGAAAGTAATGATCAAAACGCAGCCTTTCCAACCTAGACCTTTTTAACCTTGGTTAATTAGAGAGTAAGAGTAATGTCTATCCGTGTTTATTTTTTTCCTATTCTCAGTTATTACACGTCGGCACGACTGCGCGCGTAGAAAAGTTTAGAAGTCAAAACTCCATGTTAGACAGTGGAAAAGATTTGAACTCGTCTGATAAGGTTGGACTATTTAGACAGTCATTAATACATATAAATTTATCAAATCAATTTTCTTTTATTACAGAAAATGGAAGAGTTGAAGATAGTGAACCCGAAATGGAGTTCATCATTCCTGAAGGTATATTTTTTACATTCAGATTGTCACTGATCAAATTAAATCATGGCAGATAAATGAAAAAAACAAACAAACAAACAAACAACCAAACAAAAGAGACGGAAGTTTTAAACTTAAATAATATTATAATAAGCATGAAGGCCTAAGTAAAAACTGAAGTTATCTCACTCTGCTCCTCATCAAACTGGGAAAGTTAAGGAAGAAAAAGGCATAAGAAAGGCTAAAGGGACTGAAAACCATCCGCACAACCGGCCTGCGGTTTTATTGGTACCCAACATATCAATCAAACTTTATTGACCTCAATTTTAATTATTTTCAATGTGCTGTTTTAGGTAAAAAGCATCGTTAGTATGTGAAGCGTAAAGTAGGAAAAAATAACTAGACTTGAAATGTTCTTAAGGTTACTTAGGTCTTGGGATGGACTACTTAAAATTATATTAATCTGCAGTTTTTGTGGGAGACAAAGCCAACGATCTTGGCCCTGGTGAGCTTGAACTCAGAGAGTATCAGAAGGAATTGGCAGAACCAGCGATCCAAGGAAAAAATACCATCATATGTGCACCCACGAACAGTGGAAAAACATACGTGGCCATAGAAATTGCGAAGAAGCATCTCGAAAGGTTTGACAGCGATAGCGAGCAGTCAGGTAGGCGAGAAATTATTTAGTTATTACGTAATGATTGAACACCAGGCCAGTTCATTTGATGTACACCGGACATATTGTGAGGACCCGAAATAAATCCTTACGTCTATGACGTCATTTACATTTAAACAAATCTTCCACGTGAACAAACGAAATTGACGTTTACGATTGCGTATGTACTCTTTTCTACATAAATATGCAAAGTCCTTCGTCATCAAAAAAGCGATAACCCGACATTGGAGTCTAAACAAGTTTTAAGAACCTGTTAGGCTAAAATTTGCCAGTAAGCCTCCTCTATACAAGAACCTGTTTAGCTTCAGTTTGAAACAGGTTCATATTTTACAAAATCTAAGATTGAAAGTCTTGGACGTATAAGATAAGTCATCATTAAATTTGTGCTTATTACCATTTATTTGTATTTTAACCTGTTTAGGCTAACTTGAGGAAAATGCAGGCTCCTAGTCGCGGGTTTTTACTGTATCTCAGTTCAGAACAGACGTTCAAGTGTAATAATCCTTGGAAAAATATAGGACGCGCTGAATCCTTTTTTCACAGAATGTTCCAGTATTTCAATGCTATATTTCGTAACTTTTTTTTTCGATTTCTTTCTCGATTGTTTTCATTAGGGAAAAAAAAGTTAGTTAATCCTGTCATAGTGATATAATAAACGACGATTCAATTTACAGGATAGGAAAAAAAACTTTTTACACACTCGCTTTCGATTCCCTCGTTGAAACTTATTCAAGTGATGGATTGGACGTTTTGTCACGCGATTTATACTGTGAATCACGTGACAAACTGTCTCGATTGATCGTGGGGAGCTCGTAACCAGCGTCTCTGTTCAATGTTGGAGCCGGACAAAATATTTCGATGGCCTCCTAAATCTTCTCTTGAACATGTCCTCTTCCCTCTCGAGGATGGAAGAGGAGAACATATCCAAGGTGTAGCCTCTTTGTAGAATAATTCTTATCAGATTATTAACAGTTTGGAGAAAAAAGGAAATTTCTGCCGTATAGGTGGCTTGGATATTTGACACAGATTGTTGTAAACTTTTGCGTACTTTACTTTTGAACATCTTCAAGAATAATTTGATGTCCAGCCATCTTAATGACAGTCTAAATAAAGACACTCGACTGTCTTTCGTTTCTAACGCACATCGAGTGTCTTGATATCGCTTAAGACATTGGCCTCTTTTCTTGGGGCAATTGTAAGTCCCAAGAGAAATTGCAAAATTTTGGAGGGACAACAAAGAGTATTATGATATTTTTCAAAAGAGACCAATTGCGTAGTGTTGTGTTTGTTGTTCATTACATCTCAAATTTGAATCTGTTTTGAAATATAGCTTCCAGTAACACCACCAACAGAAAGGAAGGTCGCGTGGTCTTCATTGTTAGCACAGTAAATCTTGTCCTACAACAGAAGGATCGATTCGCTTATTTCTTGGGCGGCAAGTATTCTGTGGGAGAAATCTCTGGAGCTAATTCAACAGATATTCCGCTCAAATACCTCCTACAAAGCAACAATGTTGTGGTGATGACAGCCCAGATACTTGTCAACGCCCTAAACAGCAAGAACAAAGAGGAACGAGTAGAGCTAAAGGACATCAGTCTGTTGTTATTTGATGAATGTCACCACGCTCATAAGGAGCATCCTTATAACAATATTATGGAAAAGTACCTGGCCTTACAGGCTCAGCCCGGATACCAACACAGCCTACCACAGGTATTACACAACTTTCAACTTATGTGTCCACTTACTGCATGCGTTTCCTTTTGCGTTTCCTCATCACAACAGGATCAACAGAATCTGGTGTCTAGGCCGGCATAGAAAATCTAACCGTAACATTTCGTATGGCCTAGACACCAGATATTCAAAAGCACTGTCTTATGAACAGAAATCTTATTAGGGAATAGAGAGATTAAGATTCACGTTTACGCCAAACGGCAAACGTGAATTTGTACCAAGTGACGAAGTATTCCCCTTTATTGTCGTTTACTGTTTATTACTTCTATACAGAAATAAGTGGTTTCACGCTAGTTTCATCCATAAGAATTGTTCTGGACAGTTTTTATCTGCTTAAGTTTTTTCTATTCTGAGAAATTTTCAACTTGAATCTGACGTTTGCCGTTTGCCGTGAACGTGAATCTTAACAGAGACCTTTAGCATCGCGTGTCTGTAAAACGCGGCCCGGGTACCTGCGGATGGCTGATGCGGATGGAAAAATGCGGATGGAAAAATGCAGAAAGAAAAAATTGCAGACAGTAGCATAATAGTAATATTTTAGATATATAAATTTAACTAAAGCTGTTTTTTTTTTTCTTTTTCATTTTCGGGTCTTTCCTAATTTCCTGAGCAAACTAGGTCTTTTTAAATCTGCGATTTGTTTTTGAGAGGCTACCATATGCTCAACGCAAGAGATGGGACGTAAAAGACATGTTTCTTAACTTGATATCACAAATCCTTATTTTTCTTCTGATTTTGGGTGAATCGGTCTTGTTTAATGAGGGTTTTTCCACAAAGATTCTTTTTCAAGCAATATGCCGCACCCTCAACAGAAGCATTGTTTGGCCTCCTTTCATTCTCACTTCAACCATTATTCGTGCACTTATAAATTCCCAAAGGGTAGAACTTGTAAAAAATAAATCCACATGATAGGCGGAGTTGATTGGCATCTGCCAAATCGGAAAGTTACGTTTTTACGTTCGGCCTTTTGTCTGGTTGATGCACGCTGCAATGTTTTCTGTCTTGAGCCGCTCAAACAAATAGGTCTTGATTTGATTACGCTGAGAATATTCTCTCTGTAAGTTGAGTACACTATATCCACCGGGAGCAAAGAAGTCAGAACTCCAGGTCAGAATGATTTTATATTAAAAATTGTTTTTCGTTTGTTTTGCAAGTACTAACACCTATGCCTCCCCCTCTTAGCTTGATAACCATGAAATTCCGAATAAAGTAATGTTTAAAAAGATAGCGATCACTCCCGAAAGAAAGACAGACTGGTTCGTGAATTGCACCGCTTTAGGATGCTGGTCAAGTAATATTGTGCATTCTGACCCGTGATTGCAGGGACCACTGGCTCCTTATTGGATAAAGGGAAGAATATTAAAAGGGGCCAGTGTAAAATAAGCGAACCTTTACTAGCCGATTTTTTGAGCTGTTGCATGCAAGCCTTAGGCTAAACACTCAAAGGAGAAGTGCATGAAGTATGTGTGCATTTAAGAAGGAGGAACGGAGTGTCCTTATTTCTGTGACATTAATGACAGGAATTGCAGGGTACAAAACTTTGCCAACTATTGACATCACGTTCTGCATGTATGTGAAGGGTCCAACCATGTAACGGCGACTTGAAAGAAAGATTTCTTTCCATAATTGTTTTTTTTTTTGTTTGTTTATTTTCTTTCTTTTTTTGTCATCCGCATTTCTCGTTTTTCTCCTCTTACTTTTTTTGTTATCCGCATTTTTTTTTCCATCCGCATTTTTCTATCGGCATTTTCCCATCCGCATCCGCCATCCGCAGGTATCCGGTCCGCGTTTTACAGAGACCCCGTTTGAAAAGCAGGAAGGGCTTCCAGCTGTAAGTGATTTACGGCATGGTTTTCTGCCACTAACAATTGTACAGCCTCGCGTTTAAAGGTATGAACTAGCTTTTTATATCCATTTGCGATGTGTTTGTTGGATTTTTGATCTCGAATCAATGAATTATTGCTGATTTTTGGGCGATTAAAGTGATGCACTTCGCGGACTTGATGAAAACAACATGGCGGCCCTAAACAAGGAACGCGTACTTCAAATCGATTTATATTCCTTTCTGCCGTACTAACAAAAGAAAGTATTCTGTTCTAATCCAGAGTTGTTGTTTTTTTTTCTATCTTTTTACTGAATTCATAACTTAACCCAGTGTCTGTTTAGTTCCTATTTTTAACGTATCACTCCGCGAATTTCATTTTATTTTGCTTATTTCTTTGAGACTGGGTAGCCCAGGCTTCATAAGCCTTCTAGTTTCTTCTGGGCTCCTTTGCAACCTTACAATTCCTATATGTATTCTTGTATTGCATTATATTTTGGCTAAATAAAGAACTGAACTGAACTGAACGTCTTGCTAAAATTTGAAATCTCGGCAACGCAAAACTGCGAACGCGTAACTGCAAACTGCGGTTTGCGGTTTGCGGTTGCCTGATGCTAAAGGTCTCTAATCTCTCTGATATTTCCGTTTATTGAATTCCTTGGCCAGTAGCCTGTGCCAGGCTCTCAGATAGTATAGTGCGGACGTATTAAAACGAGCAAAGCGAAAATAAGACGGACTCGCATTTCTTTTTACTGAACGACTTTTCACCACTATCTCGGAGCCTGGAACAGGCTACTTGGCCAGATGACTTCAGATCGGAATATAGACGTTGAATAACTCGCTATCATGAAAGATTCTAAGAAAAAAGCTGTGATTAATGGATGTTCTACATAATGGAAGACAAAACTGGACAATCCCGTACCTAACTGATCTTAACTTGGGTTGTAAGAATACATGTCACCCTTTTTCACCAAAGTATGATATTTTGCTTGGCAGATCGTTGGCCTGACAGCGTCTCTTGGTACTGGTAAAGCGCCGAGTATGGATAGAGCGGAAGAACATATCATTCTTGTATCTGCAAATTTAGATGCTGAAGCTATTTCTACCGTGAGGGAAAATCAGGCCGAGCTTAAGAAGTACGCAAACGTCCCTAAAAGAGAAACTCATCACGTGGAAAAGGACGAGCAAGATCCATTTGAAAAAATCATCTCCAAGGTAACGTTAGCGATAAATTCTTGTCAATGCTAAACGAGTCATCGGGTTTGTTCTTCTTAGGGGGTGTTTACATGACACCGGGACGACTTTCACCCCGGAGCGAGTTCACTCCAGTTCCCTCTCATGGCTCTATATTTGTTTACATGATACCACCACAAATTTCATTCTGGCGCGAGTCACCCCGGCGTGAGTTCACCCCGGTTCTTGTACCAGGGCGAGAATTTCACTCCGGTACGAAATCTCGCAACGGTATCATGTAAACATGAAACGACCACCCGTTTCGGTGTGAAATCGGTCTGCCGGTAGACTGGAACGGATAGCGCATGCGTAATGTTCACGATTTTGAATCACATGCATTTTACATGAAGTGTACCTTCAAGTAACGAGATGTGAAATAACCCAGTCATCATGTAAACGCGATACGAAATCAAAAAGTCATGTCGGTATGAAACTTGCGCCGGTGCGAGTTTTCTCATGTAAACACCCCCTTAGTGTAGCGCTAGTCAGTACTGCTTTCCTTTCCAGGGACACGGTCCCATAGTATCTGGTTCATTTGACTGAAGACCCTAATCGAGAAACATCAACTAATCCTAAAGAGTAAGTTATCGTAGTCCAAAGGAATGTTTGGCTTTATTGTAAGTGTTATCGCTGTTCTGTAAACAGAGAATGTCGTACACGCGCATGTGGACTGCTTAGCTTGGATTCCGTCTAATAAGTATAAAACGACTCTCACGTTTTACCTATACTCTTGTCCTGGACCCAGTTGTTTAAAAGGTGGATAACGCTATCCACTGGATAACAAAATAAGTTTCCCAAATACTTGTCCCCTGGATAGTGATTTATCCTGTGGATAACGCCATCCATGTGCATCGATTGGAAAACTGGGGCCTGGAGGTTAAAATTGTTTACTGTTGCCTGTTCCGTTTTGCTTTTGTTGTTGTTTTGGTTTGCTTCTATCGAAGCGCCAAGAAAATAAATTTTGTCTCAGGAATTTGAACGAGGTGCAAGTGAATAATATATACCCAAACTTTGATGTTTGCTATGCACCTTTAAGATAAAACCCGCATCCAAGGTTCGCCATCGGGTTTTAACTTACTTTATTTAATTTGTTTGTTTGCTTGTTTGTTCTTAAAAGGTGATGGTACAAATAGAAGGCAGACTTAAGAAAATGAGAGGCAAGTCCTTCAAGGCAGGACCCCCAGATAAAGGAGGTCAACAGTATCGTCAGTGGGTAGAAGAATTCTACAAAGATGCGGTGGCGGTTGGTGACAGGTACCTGGTGACCTACACTGAACACCTTCGTGAATATCATATCTCGCTTACTTTGAATTCAAACACGAGGATGAAGAATGCCAGGAGTTATCTTCAGAAATACTTTCGCTCATTGGATAGAGAAAAGTTCACGGATATTGATGAAATTCTGGAAAAACTCTTTTACAAAGCAATGGAAGCGTTAGATAAATTCATCGAAAAGAATGACGAGCCCGAAAACCCGAAGCTAACAAAACTTAAAGAATTGTTGTTGGAAAACTACCAGGAGTTTCAGCACAGCAACAATGGCCAGCACAAGACGAACGAAAGTAGAGAAGGAGATGGAACCAGTCAAGAATCGGCGAATGAAAATGGCCAAGAGAAGGTAGGCAGCAAGGAGGGCGCGATGAATGGAGACGTTGAAGCTTCCAAAATGTCTGATGACAAAGTCACAGAAGCAACCAAACGTACGGGTGAAGTAGACAGGAAAACACCTGGTCAAGAAGAAAATGACAGAAAAGATGAGGACAAGAGAGAAAATATAAGCTTGAAGACAGAGAAATCCGGTACTGACACTAATGAGAAGCCCTCCTCAGACACAGTAGCCAATCAAGAAGAGGAAAGTGGCAGTGAAATTTTGTGTGTCAACGCAGCGAATACCGCTGAGGGTTCCTCATCAGAGGTCCTCTCAGATTCACCTGACGAAAGTAACAGTGAAGCATTGGACGACCTTAAAGATGAAGTGACCGAAGGTTCCTCGTCAGACATGGTGAATGAAGACGATAAGGCTGAACAAACGAAATCTCGTCATCATCCAGAATGGGAAGGTCCAAAAGGAATTTTGTTTACTAGAACTCGTGAGTCAACAGAAGCACTCATGGAATGGATCAAAGAGACTGAAGAACTCAACAAAGTGCTCAGACCAGTGTTACTAGTTGGCAGTGGAGATGGAAAGAGTGAGTAATACTTGATGTTATTAGTGGTTTTGATTGTCAAGATTTATTAGTTTTCCTGTTCTTGACTTATATAACCTTTAGGGCTTGTTTTCACCCACTTTGGTAATCTACAAGAAATTCGCCTGATAAAGTCACTAGGAAGTGATTTAATTCGCAACTCTCATACTCAGCAAGCCCGAACGTACCTCATTTTAGTTTTTTTTAGAAGTTGCCAAAATTTGGCGCAGTTTTTAGTTGAATTAATCGGTTTAGGTTGGGAAAATAGAGTTGTTGCTGTACGTAGAAGAAGGACGTATGAGCGGCTGTCAAGAATACGCTACACCAAGATGTGATACCTATTCGCTAAGCGAGCGAGTTCCTCTAACACCCTTAAACAAGCTTAGCAGCAAACGTGAAATAAATTGTACTTAAAGAAGACTATCAGTTTGCATAATTTGCGAAGTTTTTATTAAAAAGAAGTAGTTTTCACCAAGAATTCTTAAAGTAGTTCAGTTTTAGGAGATGAAGCAGATGAAACGTTAATGATCACTATTCCTTTCTTAAATTTCAGTCGGCATGACCCAGAATGAGCAGGAGAGAGTTATTAAAAGGTTCAAAACAGGAGAAAAGAATCTTTTACTGGCGACCAGCGTAGCAGAGGAAGGCCTGGACATTAGTGATTGTAACTATGTCATTCGCTACGACATGATGGGCAACGAAATCTCCTCAGTACAATCACGTGGCCGTGTCAGGTAAGCCAATACCTTTCGAAGAGTAGGACCTGCTGTGTTCAGCGGACAGTTACTCTAGGCGAAAAGTCTATAAATTATCTCTTATATGCGGACGACCTAATGATCTTATATATATATATAATGCATCAGCAAAAGTCCTGCAAACCATTTTAAATTAGTTGGACTCTTCCTGTGAAAATGTTGATTTAGATTTCAACTTAAATAAGACAAAAGTTATTGATTTTTATAAACATCGCGGCAAATCCTCAAACAACTTCTCGTTCAGATATAGCGCAAATAAATTAGAAAGCGTCAATTCGTGCAAAAAATCTCGGACTAATACTGAGCCACGTGGGTAGAAGCAATAGTTGAAGAAACGTACGTAATAGTTCTGTCCTTCCTGTGATAGCCTTGTAGTCGAAATTGGTCAGATTTGTAGGAAGAATCGATTTTCGTTTCAGAAAGTATTATGACTTGTGATTTTAAGCCCCCATCCGGATGGGCACAAGCATGGCGTTTCCATATACAAATTCCTATAAATTTGGGTAAAACATTTCTGCGGTCGGAGAGTTCCAGTAAAATGACCGTTGCGCAGTAACTGTTCTGCATAGAGGGAGATTTAGATTGTCCCTTTTCCTCGTGTTGTAGTGGTGTGCCTCTGATCGCTTACTGAGTTTACTACTTAAGTCGGCAACGGAGCAAGGCTATTAACAATTTTGTATATTGGGTAGTATCACGGACTTATAGCTATGGAGGGCCACCCTCGATTCCCGAAGAACAGGCGAGATGTGATAAAACTTTTTAGTATCTGTTAATACGCGGGCGGCGAAGTTTTGCACTAATTGTAAATGTTAGTCTAAGCAATTTATAGGAAGGAAAAATACAAAACGGAACAAAATTTTAATCCTGGGTTAGTGCTAATCGGCCTTTCAGAAAGCGAGCCCAGGTCGATACTTAAGACCTTATTTAAAAAAAAAACCTGACAAAAGGATATGTCTAATTTTTTAAGATAAAAATGTAGGACGAATATCACTTTTTAACTGTATGCCCCACTTACTAGGAAGAAAAGAAAATTTCTAATCATTTACTTGAAAAATGAGCATCTAATAAGTGACAGAATGTCACCCAAGGAAGTATTCGTACTTCTAATAAATCCCTCTGCCCCTAGCGGAAAGGCTGAAATCCAAAAATTAATAGCAAGGCATGTGTTTGAATGCTTCAAGATGAGAAAAGAGAGGGGAAAAAAAAAACAACTAAATTACATGTACATGTGTATCTATGAGTAGTTGTTTTCGTGTAATTAACATTAGTATTAGTAATTTTGAATTATCTGGAAAACGTTGAAGTACCAGCTGGTATAAGATTCCTAATAACTGCTGTTTTGTCTTATCTGCATGCGAAAAGTTTTTTTTTTTTTTCCTTCCTCTGTAGGGCGGAATATGGAAAGTACAGCGTGTTGGTAGGTCATTCCGGAGCACGGAAGAGAGAAAAAATGAGTGCCTTTAGGGAAATCCTCATGACTGAAGCTCTTAATAAAGTGCAGAGTATGGATCCAGAAATCTTTAAGAAAAAGGTGAGACCGGCGCAAATGAGTTTGTTATCAAAATAAAGATGTAATCACCATGATCATCATCATCATCAACATCATCAAGCCAATATCATTATTGTTACAGTAGTAATTTTTGGCCACGCATTTGTCGACATTGCATTGTTTACTCCTCAACTTCTGAAGGGTAGAAGTTGCAGTACGTTACTTTATTCCCAGCGTAATGTAAGTGTTGCACATTGTCTTTCCTCTACCCAACTAACAATCCTTTTGAAATATGGCTTATTGTTTCCCTTTATTTCAATGGTATGATAATTATATTATGTCACCTCGGCTTCCCGGGGCTTACATACTTACATTAACGCTAAAGAGACGGAATCTTCAAGAAGAAACCGTGGAGCGTCATTGACAAACATTTATAAGGGCTCCTTTCAGCTCACTTGACATTCAATTTTTGGTTATCTCAGTATATTTTATTCTTTTAGGTGAAAGAATTGCAGCAAAAGAGTTATCGAGCACGCTACCTAAAGAAACACATTTATGCTCTCAGTAAGTCAAAGCATTTGCCTGGTGACGTCACCTTTCTATGCCGGAAGTGCAAAGAAACTGTTTGCCAAGCGCATGATGTCCGATGCATCCAAGGCAGTCACCACGTGATCATTAACAGTGATGTTCGGGATACAAAGGTAATTTTTTAAAAAACATACAATCAGTTGACACTAGCGCACTATATTGGTTTCTTCTAATGTTCGTCAAAATTAATTCCAAATTATTTATTCCGGCAACCAGTTAGGTTGAGAAGGCATTATTTGGTGCCTCAAAATAATAGCTAGCAGAAAAATGACTGATAATTAATTAATATTGATCGTTTGAATATTTACAGAAAAGCCGCCGATATAGTATACGATTATTTGAAGGAAGATCATCGCAGTTATATACGCAACTTATGTAGTTGCGAAAAGAAAGCCTGAAAGGTCAAGGGTTCGAATCGCGTAGAAGCCTGAATTTTTTCCAGGTTTTCTTTTCGCAACTGCATAAGTTACGTATATAACTGCGATGATCTTCCTTCAAATAATTCTTCACTTCGCAGTTCACATATATGATTTTCGTATACTCATAATTTCATCATCATCCTTTCGCGGGTTTATAACGATCCAATTCAACGACCTGCTCCCAGTTGGCTTGTTAGCTTAATTGGTAGAGCGCTGCACCCCGGTATCGCAGAGGTCAAGGGTTCGAATCCCGTATAAGCCTGAATTTTTTTTCAGCTTTCTTTTCGCAACTGTAAAGTTGCGTATGGAACTGCCATGATCTTCCTTCAAATAATTCTTCACTCCACAGTTCACATATATGATCTTCATATATTCATAATTTCATAGTATACGATTGTTACAAATTGGTTGGTCCCACTAAAAGATGGTGGAGTGCCTTTACAGGATGACTGATATATTGTACTTTCAATAAAAAGTTGTCTTTCCTAAGTTAAGAATAATTAAGTGCCAGCTTCTTTTATTCCTGGTGATCTATCCTGATTATTCAATGCTTGCTGAAATTGATTCACGTGAAATCTGTCTTCTATTGAAAATACCACACTGGAAAGTAAATCAAAATACATCATTACAAATTATAGCTTCCCTCTGTGAGATATTGTTAAATTAGTTTATGAATATCATAGGTGACGAATTACTCCTTAATTTTGGCGCGAAATTTCAGCGATAATTTGTAATTTCACGTGTGAAATTACAAAATTGACATGGCAACCTTCCGTACGTCTTAGTGTCAAGATGGCGACGAAGTTTCAAAATGTCATGAATGAAGATGCCAAGGCATACAAGGACGCTTTAGAAAACCTGAACACACGAAAGAGCACATCAAGAAGGATTCAAACAGGCATTTTGTTGAAAAATTCTGAACTTTAGCCAAATTTAAGCTCTAAACGTTCGAGAGAGGGGAGTTCTCGATCGATACGATCCTGGATAAACATGTCAAAAATCCAAGATTGCTAACGTAATTCGTCACCCATGATATTAATACGTAATCAAATGGTATACTCATGAAATTTTCACTTGCGTTTTGTCCAAATCCTAATAATTTCCCTCGCCTGATTTGGACAAAACGCGCGTGAAATTATCCCCAAATTTCACTCGTAACCATTTGATTACACATACTAACTTTCCTGTTTTGAAACAAACACACTGGGTTAAATGCAAAAAAATAATTAAAACATAAAATATCTTAGTTACTCTACTTAATGAGTCTTGCAGAGCGTTTAGTTTTACTATTGAAAATAAAAACAAAGTTGACCTGTTTCAGACACTGCTACGAAAACTTTTCCGGAAGAAGAAGAAGAGAAGAATTAACGCAGACAATGAAAATTATATGTATAAACTCATGGAATGTTGTGCAAAATATCCAGAGAGTTTAACAGGGCTTCAAATTTACGGTATTAATAATTCGGAGAGTTATAATACGCTTTATTATATAGACACGAGTGTTTTACTGGGAAATATACCACTCGCAAAATTCATAAACGCTACATCCGGGACCCGAGTGGTTTATTTTCCATAATCTCACTAGTGAGTTTATCGATGACGTAATTTCGGTCATTTCCCTCTATTACTTTATCGATGTCTTTTTGTCTATATAATAAAAAGAACATTACACGGCGGCTTGAAGATATGAATTTTATTTTCTCGTGGCAAAAACAATATTTTACGAACGAGCGCAGCGAGTGAGTAAAATATTGTTTTGCCACTCGAAAATAAAATTCATATCTTCGCGCCACCGTGTAATATCCTCTATGTATATTCTTATTTTTTTTATATAAACAAACAAACAAAGAGTTGCCAAATTTAGCAATCCACTTGTTTCTTTCATTTGCAAGGTGGACATCAAAAATCATCCGAATCCGAAGAAAATTGATGACATAGAAATGAACAAGAAGATTTACTGCAAGAATTGTGCTGAGGACTGGGGTGTTACAGCACTTATCAGCGGGGTAGAGTGGCTGTGTATCAAGATTTGCAGTTTTGTTCTGGAGTTTCCAGGAAAAGATCAACCTCGAAGAATGTACAAAAAGTGGAAAGATTTACCGTTTGGCATCAAAGAAGCAAGCATGGAAGAGATTTTAAAACATAGCGGTGAGAAAGGACCAGGAGATGACCTGCTAGATGTCAACTTTGATGATTGATCACGTCGTTTGATTTTAAGAAAAGGGAGAGATTTTTAAAATATTAGCTATATAAAGTTTCATCATTTCTTCATTTGCTTTTGGTGTTCTGGGGTAGCCATAAAAACAGTACATAGTTGGTATAAATCAGATGCTTCTTTTAAAACTTTCAGGCAGTCTGTCAATGCAGCGGAAGACTGAGTAAAAAAATCAGTGTAAAGGGCGTAGTAAGCGGTATAGGATAAAACACTTGATGGCTCTTTTAAATGTATTTTGCAGTTGAATTGTACTGAATTGGTGAGTTAAAGTTCTGTATAAGTTTAGTGAAAAGCAGCAGAACTATTCAGGAACAATGTTGTTTCCGAAGGAACAGTACGTATTAATTAAATCTGCTTTGATCACTTGAAGTCATGTTGTTTTGTTAGTAACATAGTGGGTTATAAGCTCTACGTCATAACTTCATTAAGTGTTTGAACATTCAATTTGAAAATCGCAACGAAAACGTTAGGCAACTATCGTTCGCACCACTACCTTCTAGGGAGAAAATTATTTTAGCTTCCTCTTTGGAATTTCCGCTGCAATGTTTCGTCAGCTGACGGTAAGAGCAATCACCATACAACTGTTTCACCTCTGGATCAGTAGAATACTTTAAAAATTGGACAGAAATAAAGCATAAATAATTTTACAACATTGCTTCAAAAATATGTGCCAACTGGCTCTAGCAAACGGAAATCTTTATGATCGATGATAAAAAAGCTTAGCTATAGTTGTGGGGTAAAACTAAATAGTTACAGTAAAGGCGTGCGTGCTCTCTTACTGTTGGTCACGTGGAAACCATGTTCTTCTGGCAATCTACAATGATTTGGGCTACGTTGAATCGGAACCGGACGAATTTTTGACCCGCTGAAAAATTTGAGCGGACGCTTCGTCCGTGAAGCCGTTCAATATTTTCACTTCCTTTCACTCGGAACTGACAAACCAGATTGAATTTTAACTTTTTTTAGAGGTTCAACCATCTGTCAATGCGCAGAGTGCTACTTCAACAAGTCCATGACCTTTGCCGTTCAACACTTAGATTTTTAGACGGTTTTGGTGTTCAGACTGCACCCAACAAATTTGCTGCACAAGAGAATTTTAGACAATAATTATGGTGTTCACACCACGCCAGTCAAATTTTCAATCATATCAGCCAAAAATTTGACCTCGATTTTGGCGTTCAAATTCTTGAACGACTAGGCGTTTAAATATGCGAATAGTTAAGGTGGAATGGGCTGCCGCCCTGAACACCTAAACGCACGTCCGGTGCTTTGTGAACGCAGCCTTAAACATGCGTTTCTGTTAGCACTAGATAGCACTATTCGGAGATGGACGTACTGCTCCCTGTTATGCAGTTCATGCCAAGGAAGGGAATACTAAAGTCAATACAAGGGCATCACTATAGTTTCCCGGTCGGCTAAGTCATAAAATTAAGTCGTTCTTTAAGATGTTAATATATCCACAAATCCGTAGTAGCCTGCGTAGCTGGTGGTTTCGTTAGGTAGGGGAGATGGCTAGTGGCGAAGCCAGGAGGTGGAATTACATAGGAGCTCTCAAGAACACTTTTGCAAACGTTTGGGTACGTGTTCGGATGGAATTGGAATTTAGGACTTTGCCTTGATCATGATTACTCTAATATATTGAGGTAATCATTTCGTTTTCCGCCTCTAATAACGTCAAATGCGAATTCGATCTTTGTCTGAAAGTCACTTCCCTAAATGACAGCATCTTAATCTGCCGCAAGATGATGATGATGATAATGATAGTAATAATAATAATAGTAATAATAATAATAATAATAAGAAGAAGAAGAAGAAGATAAAGTCGTTAAAGTCGTGGAAGACGGTCCTCCACCAAAAACACGATAACGGCATGATGACATCCAGACCTATCAAACTCAAAAGTGGCATCTATCCGTGAGACTATCTGTCAACTCTAGTCTTTTGTCTTGCTTTTGCTACTCTAAGCTCCCTCCTGAACACCCCCCATGGAAAGATCAGCCACCTCTTCTACATGGATGATCTGAAGACCTACGCAAAACATGACGATGAACAAACCGCCCTGTTGAGAACCATCAAATCTTTAAGTGACGACATTTGCATGGAGTTCGGATTGGACAAGTGCGCTAAGGCCACCTTCAAGAGAGGGCGACTAGCCGACTCCAGTAACATCGAGCTCGACGTCAACACCATCATCCAGGACTTAGAACAGGAAGGTACCTATAAGTACCTCGGAGTCAGCGGGGGAGACGGAGTCCAGCACTCTCAGATGAAAGGGAAGATCCTGAAAGAGTACTACCACAGGATCTGGATGGTACTCAAGTCTGAGCTGAACTTCGCAAACAAACTGGAAGCCATCAACACCATGGCATTGCGACTTGTAACTTACAGTTTTAACATCATAAACTGGACGTTACAAGAGCTGGCCAAAATTTATACTCAAGAATTAGATCATCATTAATAACTGAAGCATCGAACCGATTGTATATATCGATGATACTACCAAATTTGGAATACTGTTGTGCCGTTTCATGGCTGTGGTAAAGGAAATGAAGAAGAATTGGAACGCCTGCAGAGACGTGCTGCTAGGATAGTGCTAAAGACGGTGCATTTGTCCACTCAAGATATGGTTTCCGGTCTTGGTTGGGACCCTCTTAAGACGAGAAGAGAGAAGCATATCGTCAAACTTGTCAAGAATTGTCTTGATGGACAAGCTCCAAGTTATTTCTCAGATTATTTTCGACGGCGAACTTGTGATATTCATGACTATGACACTAGGTCTAAGGATAGGCTATCTATTGATAAAGTCAATCTCGAGTTGACTAAGAGGTCCTTTTTTTTATAAGGGGGCTAACCTTTTTAATGATTGTATGTAGTTTTGTTCATAAGGAGGCTACCTTTTTTTTTTATTGATTATAACTATGTTCTGTATCCTAGTTTCGTATATAATTAATGTTTTTATCTTTCTACTTATTTATTTTTATACAGGACCCATATTGATAGCAGTTTTTATAACTGAAATGGTCATCCTGTTTAAACATGTTATTATTATTATCATTAAGTAGAAGATGCACCACCCCAAATCTGACGTGGACAGGCTGTACCTGCCCAGAACTGAAGGAGGTAAAGGGCTCATACAACTGGAGTTTTCCTACAAGTGAACCACTATCGGTCTTGATAAATACCTTCAGGAGACGCATGAAGACAGGAAATCCTTGTCCTCCATCAGCAGAAAGTCAATGAATTTCACTCGGGAACTGGGAGTGCCTGCAATACCACCTGAAGAGGATGAGGCGAACACCACCTATGCCCGCAAAGCAAAGGCCAAGGCCAAACACCAGGGTCGTCAACAGCTCAGGTCCAATTGGGAATCAAAGGCGCTCCGGGGCAAATACCCACAACGGATGAAACAGGCTGACGTGGACCAAGACAAGACCCACAGATGGCTAAAAGCAACTGTCCTCAAGGCAGAAACAGAGGGCTTTATCGTCGCAGCCCAAGATAAAAGCCTCCCAACACGCTGGTACCAACGCAACATCCTCAAGAAGCCTAACGTGGACCCAAAATGTAGACTGTGTGGCCGTTTCGACGAGACAATTGACCACCTGGTCCCTGGCTGCTAAAACGGGATACATCCACCGCCACAACAAGACAGCCACACACATGCACTGGAAGATCCGGAAAGAGTTTTGCGTTGAGGTGAAGGAACGATCGATAGTATGGGCATGAACCCAAGACTGTCACCGAGAATGAAAGCGTCACTGTTCTGTGGGCATTGCCCATCCACACTGACAGGACCATAGGAACTAATAGGCCGGACATTGTGCTAAAGAACAAGAAGGATAAAGCCTGCCTTCTCATTGACATTGCTGTACTCCTTGACACCAACACCTCAGTCCAAATTTACGTAATATGAGAGACAACTTTAAACTTACTCTGGACAGACCGAACTGTAATGTTGGAAAACTGTCGTTCAAACACAGATCTGCAATGGCTTGGAACTCTTTACCACAATCAGTTAAATCCATAGAAGACCACAATAGTTTTAAAATCAAACTTCGTTATCTTTCTTCATTTATTGACAGGATTTCTTTCAATCAATCGTCAATAATTTACAATAAGGATTTAACAAATTATGTATATTTTTAGGAATTTTAAATTGTATTCTTAATCATATTTTAGAAGGCTTATTAGGTGTAAGATTTGTAAACTTAATTAACCGCAGGTCCACATCAGCTTTATGCTGCCTTATTTCGACCTGCGTAAACAAATAAATGATGTATGTATGTATGTATGTATGTATGTATGTAAAACCACGGAAAAGCTTACCAAATACAAAGACTTGGAAATTGAGGTTGAGCGAACGTGGGGGCTGAAAACAGCAACAGTCCCGGTGTTTATGGGAGCCCTTGGCACCATCAAGAAGGACATGGAAAACTACTCCAACAAAATCCCTGGCAACGTCAACACACACGAACTCCAGAAAATAACTCCACTTTCTACAGCCCACCTTCTCAGGCGGGTCCTCTCTATCAAGGTAGAAACCCTCTTTGCCTCGGATGTTGAGAGAGAAAATTAATCGCAATTACACTAGTATATCTTATATAATAATAATAATAATAATAATAATAATAATAATAATAATAATGATAATACTAATATATACACCAATATAGCTCCTTCCCCTGGGTGATCCAATAATCCCACTAAAATATTACAATGACTTAATTGTAAAAAACATGAATTACAACTTATAAGGACGCTTAAAAAGATATGTTTTGATTTTTTTATTTGAAAGCGCTCAGCTCTCAACATGTGCGTAAAATGACTGACATGGAATTCTATTCTTAGGTGCTGCGTTTGAAAAAGCTCTGTAACCGTAGTTTAAGTCCTTTATTCACAGAGCGCTAAGTTCTTTTTGGTCTGTAATGAACTAACAGTTCTTTCATATAAGACGGTGCTACATCGTTAAGTGATTTAAATGCAAGAAGTAAAAGTTTACTGATAATCAATCCGCGCAATAGGTAACCAATGAAGAGACCTTAAAATGAGTGAAATATATTCATGTTTCCGTGAGCTGCTGAATTTTGCATAAACTGAAGTTTAGAGAGTTACAGTAGTCCAGTTTTGACGTAATAAATGCATGTATTAAAATATCGCAGATATATTTCCCTTTTTTTTTTTTAGCGATTATCCAATCTGAATGCGGATTCTTTACTATGTAATTAATAATTGAAATGGTTCGTCTGAAAGTGAACGGGTTTTTGCTGTTCAGTGCGCTTCCTTTTTTTTAAGTAACAACATAATATTTAGGAGTGTGTGACCGATATGAAAAAAATAAAAAACCAACAAATTCACTGAGGTCTTAAGGTTAATTATTTCAAAAACGTCTTCTTGCCAGTTGTTTAAAGCCAATTTGCATTTTCAAACTGTTCTGCCAGCTAGCTGTTCTTCTTAAGTTTTCGCTTGGTGAAGCTTGAGCCAAGGGATGTTTGCCAACTTTACACCACGAGTTCACCAACTTAAGCGAACAAGAGAGCAACTTGAACGGTCATTGCATCTCTTAATCGAAACAAGAAACGAACTTCGCAGCTTTCTTGACGACGAATGCACGACCTCGGAAGAATGGCGAGATTTTCAAATGGTGTCCGAGCGAGTGGATCAGCTAAACGCTTCTGCTGTTCAACTAACAGAAAGAGCAAACAGCAAACTACAAATTGCCTTTGTTGGCTCCGTGAGCGCCGGCAAGTCAACTCTAATAAACACATTACTGGGAGAAAATATCATGCCCGTCACAAGGGGTGAAACATCCTTTTGTAACGTGGCGATCTCGGGGACTATGGATGACCAATGGAAAGCGACTGACAGACGCTCGGGCAAAACTCTAGATGTCACCGAATTTAAACAACTTCTTCACGCACTAAAAGCGAAAGATAAGAGGGAAAGACTCGGCATTACTCCTTCCAGCATCATTGATGTCAAATGGCCTTCAAGCCGAGCCAAAGCCCTAGTGGAAAGCGTTGTATTGTATGACACTCCAGGTATAGGCGAACGTAAAGATACAGATGATGCTGTTATCGATCTTTGCAAGACTGTAGATGTGATTATCGCTGTAATGGATATTCATAGCCCTACTTTGCGAACGGTAAGAGAAAATGAAAATTATTATACACTTCTAGACTGAATCGTGTGCCCGTGACTTCCATGTAAGAGCCAGAAGAAGCGACCGCTTACCTTCGTATTAGAATAGACCTTGTCACGGTTTTCGACGCCATCTTGACGAGTAGGCAAACCAGTAAGAAATTGCAGTGTTTGTCTGAGAATCTAATGTCGAATAATTTCCGTAGAACGGCTGTTCTGAAAAAAGGGGGGGCCTTACATGCGCTAGAAGACCTAGAACCACTTTTTTTGAATTTTCTACACATTTGTCTGTAAGAAAGTTCTAATTTCACGCACTATAACTTTTGATCAAAACTTTATTTTTACATGAAATTTCTAGAAGATGTTTATTTCTCTATCAAGTACGTGTGTTCGGAATTTCAGTAACTGCCATGCCCTTTTTGTTTTTTTATCACATTCTGTAGCCGTTGCGGCATGAAGTGGGATACAGCGTGTACACCCACAAATGATCCATTTTGAGCTTTTTTTATCACCTGGTGCGCAGGATCCAGTTTAACCCCCAAACAACATTTGTTTAGTTTAGGCAGCTGAAAAAAAATATATTTGGGGCATTTATCTAAAAAAGATGATAATCCTGACTTTTGTACTTCTCTACAAATTTGAAACGAACTGGGCGTTAATTGGCAGACTAAGCAGAGGCTTCTTTGCCATCTCAGGGGCCTCTAATTTTGAACATTCTCAGTTCATGACTCTTTTATTTGGCTTGCTAATTATGTGAGACTGAGCTTCCTTGTTTTGTCTCTTATTTTGTATCTAGCCTTCTTTAAAACTATTTTAGCTACTTTATTCAGGGGTTTTGATCTTCCCCTTAGTTTCTTGCCTTCAAACCTTCATTTCTCCATGATCCATCTACCACCCAACATTCGCATTTTTCCAGTTTTTAGCAATTTCTACAACAGATAAGCCAGTAAATCGAAGTATACAGGCTTATGCTCTCACGCAGCTGAACGTTTTTGCGTTAAGGGGGTTTACCTTTCGTGATATTTACAAAAAACTAGGAAGGAGTTCGAGCAATTCGGGCTATGAAATACAAAAAATATGTGACTGGAACATACACTCTCGCACGCGCACCTTTGGCGCGGAAGTACACAGGTCGAATATTCGAGTCAAAAGTTGGCACAACAACTATGAAAATAGTGAACTATATTGAAAGACACAACTTTTTTTGAAATGATTTGCTTACCAAGCCCAGTCGTACTGAAATACAGACTTATGAAGTAGAGGAACGAACTTTTGGGACACCCTGTATATGGAAAATCTAAAGCAAGCCTCAGGAGAAATTTAAGCACAGGTACGCCACCAATTTTTTTTAGTACAATCCTTTGCTTTGTAGCTTTAGTCTACAATTAATATTTTTTTCAGAACAGCCGTTTCACAGAAATTATTCGACATTAGATTCTAATACAAAGACTGTAATTTTTCACATGTTTGAAAGGTTGTCGGAAAAAGTGCACGCGACAATGCCGAAAGGTATTGTGGGTGGTTTTGAGTTCACTCTTCTGCAAACTGACAGATTTGAAAGAATCGCACGAGAGGCCATAGACGTATGTTCACGAGTGCTAATAAAGGAAAGCAACAAAAGTAGGCTCAACAGCTACAGCGTCCGGAAACAGTGTGTTGATCATATCCCATATTACCTTTCGGGGTTGTAGCGTGCACATTTTTTCTCACAACCTTCCTCGAAATAGCTGTATACAGAAATACCACACATGAAGAAGCAATAAATTGTCTATCTTATCTTCACTCTAAGGGTAAGATCAAACTGATTCTTGAGCTTTTCCTCACCCGTTCGAAATCCATACTGGTCAGTAGATTGTTTTTTTCTTTTTTTTGCAATCGCCTGGATTGTTTGGGTCGCCATCTGGATCCGAGTTATACAACGATGGAAGAAGGGAGCCTCTTGACGGATTGAGAAGAAACTATCTATCGCCAGTAGAAGTGAATATGGGAAGTTTTTTTTTTTCTGAGCTACTGGGAGAGATGACTAGAGTTAGGCAATTTTATTAAAAGCTCAGGGAATTTTAAAACGATGTTCCATTGGGAAGCATTCATTTGTGTTCATTCAACTGGTGATTTTGGACTATGTGATTCTTGTTGCTCATTTTCCCCTCAAGTTTAAATTTTATTAACCTTAAAGCCATTTTCAAACACAACATCCCAGACATAACAAGAAATAAACTTTGAAAAAAGGATAAAATTAAGCCTCCATACCTTCATCCTTCGTTACAATAAGCAACTGCCTTTGATACAGGTCATTGACTTCGTGACGTCTGTAAACTGCTCTTTCACTCTTGGAGCCTTTACTAAGTGGGACTTGTTCAGAGGAGATAACTTTTCTGAGGAGTATGGAGACATAACAACAGAAGACATCAAGGAGAGTCGTATTACAGAGTTCATGAGGGCTGTGGCGGACAGAGGAAAAGTCTATTTTGTAGACTCCCATTCTCAGAGGAAAGCAAGAACGTATTCCTCTATTAACGTAAGTGTTACCCGCAGTGAAGAATATTACAACGTATTAGAGCAATATAAAACCCTTTTGAAACATAAGAGAAAAGAATACTATAGCAACGAGATCTGTGAACTTGAAAATACGGTCGAACACTCGAACAGTAACAGCTTTTGGAACTGTTTGAAGTCAATAGACGACACGATGAAGGAAATCTACACCCTCCAATTTCTGAAGGGAAATCATTTCAATCTCTACATTCGAAGGTACCCCTTAATGAATATTAAGAGGCAATTATTGATGAGCTGCAGAATGCAGGAGATACCGTAAAATTCCGAAAATAAGACCTAGGGCTTATATTTTTCAAAGGCCCTTCTTGAGGGGCTTATTTTTGGAGGGGAATATCTACGGAGGGAAATTTGCGTTTCAAAATCGATTGGGCTAGCCTTATAGTTGGAAAGAAATTTACCTTTTTTGCTTTGTTTTACTTTGTATTTGAGGGCAAATTTCCAAGTATAAGCCCCCGAGGGGCTTACATTTGGAGGGGCGATTTAACAGAGGGTTTTTTGTGTTGCCGGTTTGGTGGGCTTATATTTGGAGGGGCTTATACATGGAGGGGCTTATACACGGAGGGGCTTATTTTCGGAATTTTATGGTAATACAACACGATCTCACTCCTTGGATTGCCTCATTACTGAAAATGAAATTCGCAAAAACAACAATTGTCATATTTCAGACAAAATCAAAAGCGAAATGACCAAATCTAGCCTGAACGAATTAATGCCTGTTTATCTAAAACTATTTAACACGGTCTTTGACTTAGGAACTATGCCCCAAACGTGGTATGATGGCCTTATTACACCAAGTTTTCAATTTGGTACTAAAAAGGATCCATGAAACTACCGTCGAATTTATATTTCCAGTTGTAGTTTAAACCTATTTTGCTCAATTCTCAATCACAAACTTCTTAAACACGTTGACTAGCATAATATACTTCACAAGTCTCAAATTGGTTTTCTAGTTAACAAATAGATTCCACGTTGCCGTGCATCTGTACGTGTTCAGTAACAGATCACAGATGACGTCAAAATGTGGTAAAAAAAAAGAAGTGGCACACGAGCCGCAGGCGAGTGTGTCACTGATGTTTTTACCACATTTTGATAGATTACGAGTAGTCCCCATTTTTCCTTCTCGAGTGAGGTGATTTTCACGCGCGCTCGAGTTTCACTCGCTTTACTATTCTTGAAGAAAAACGGGGACTACTCGCAGTCTAACATTTTGACGTCCTCTGTGATCTATCACTGAACCGACGCACGGCAAAATGGAATCTATTTGTTTTATACAATGATAAGAAAAGAAAAAAGACCGATGCACATACCTGCCTGGTACCGCTTCACTGTTCAAGGATTTGTGCTAGCGTAGACATGTTTTAAGTCCCAAACGCTACTTTTCGTCTCTGCTTCTTCTTTTTTTTCTTTATCTTAGGGACCGATCGTTTATTACGTCCCGGGAGGGGGGAGGGGGGCGGAGTTTCAGACGGGGCTACAACTTTCTAAGAGGATTGATTTAGGGGGGTCATTTCTGTAAATGCACAGAATGTGAGAGGTGTCGAAATATTAAGACACAGGACTCGCCTTCTATGTAAAATTTGTCAAACTATATTATGATTGCAGCGAATCCACGTTTCCTTCAAAAGAAGAAAACACTTTGGCGGTTCTTTGTCGGCAATAAAACGTTACCCGTATAAAGCTCGGCCCAGGAACTTATCAGCTATTTCTCCTCAAGGAATGTAGCGTGTATGTTCGCACATACGCCTACGCATCCATCCGAAATCTGAAAAAAAAGATAAAGATTTTTTTTATTTCCTTAAAGTATTTTTATCATTAAATCGGGACAAATATTTCGCATTATATTGCTGTTTTTTGTTAGGACTTCCTTTGTCCTTTTACTGATTAAGTGGAGTGAAATGGATCTGAATGTGAAGCCGCAGACCTCGGTTGAGACTTTTGACCAAGCCAACTCCGATTCTATCCCGAACCGGAATATATGTCACGGCTCTAATAACTTTGTTGACTTATCCTGTGTCAACATATACAGCTGAGCGTAGCGTCAGCGGTATGAAGAGCCTGCAAAAGTCGTCAGGTTTCGAAGGACCATGACTGACGAGAGATTGAGCTCTCTTGCAATTCTGCGTATGTGCAAGAGGACGTAATTGATATTGATGGCATTATAACAGAGTTTGCCTGTCTGAAGGGTACACATCTCCCCCTTTGCCTGTAACCTCGTTTATGGCGTCACTGTTTAACCCTTTCTTGTCGTAAACACTGTACCTTACCGATAACACTTTTTCGGGATTTTCACTTGCTTTAATCCGAAAAAAATCTCACAAACATTTTCAAAACCGCGCTCCATGTGAACAAAACAAAGAAAACAATTTCCCATGACGTCATCCACGTATTTATGCTCTAATAACGACCAATCACAGTACGCGTAGCATTTGCATCCTTGTAAAACAAATAATAGAACAGCACTTCGAGCATTGATAGATAAATATGCTTATTGCTACTTGGAGAAAATACAAGCGTGGTTTGTAGACTTAAGGAAAGCCTTTGATTCGGTTTGGCATGATGGGGTTCTCTATAAGTTATTTAAAATCAACGTCCAGGGGAATACATCGGACACACTAAACGATCCTTAAGAGACAGATTTGTAGAATACCGCACGGTGATACAAAACAAAATTGACGACGCAGTACCACAGCATTTTAATCAACCCGGACACCAACTTAAAGACATCGAACTTATCCCACTCGCACTTATCAACGCCAAAAGAGAATCCATACGTAGAGCCTGCGAACGTTTTTACATTCAAAAGGCACAAACTATGCAGCCACAGAGAATAAACAGAGAGGACGACCGTTAAACCATTTATTTACTTATTGATTTCATTATTATTAGATTCTTTGTTACATTTCATTTTAGTTTATTTTATTATCATTCTTATTATGATTATGATTATGATTATGATTTATATATTTGTTTATTTATTTCCAATAGTTTTTATTGCTTATTTGTAACTTTATTTTTTAAATTTTTGAATTCTATTCTATTTTATTATTTTATTATTTATTTTTTAATGTTTTTATTTACCACACTATTTCATTTTTCTTAATCGTTTCTCACTATTGTCCCATTTAGTTTTTTACATTACCTTTGTATAACATTTCCAACTGTTACTCGTCTATACTATTTGAATTGTAACGACTTTCCAGTTGCTCATTAAATCCCTTGAAGAAGGATGGCTTGTCCGAAATATCGGGAAAACTCAAGTCGCTTTTCTCTTTGCTGTTTTGTTATTTATGAAAATTTTATAGTCTAATTAAAAGTCTATACTCGAAGTCTACATGCTCTGTTAGGATGAGAAATAACAAAACGCGATCTTGCGCATTTTAAGTCCTCCGATTTAGCACGTTCTCATGTGACCATGTTTTATCAGATCCTTTCGTGTTACTAAATGGCCCCAGACTCAACTCTCTCTCCTTTTCGCAAATGACTTGATAATATTATCTCGATCAAAACTTGGGCTAAAAAAAATTGCCTTAACGTACTACCTTCATATTGCAACTCTTGGATGCTTAGAACAAACCCCAGGAAAACCAAAATAATGTTTTTTTCAACGATGCACACTAAAATGTGAATATATTTTCCGCATAGGGCAAGGTAATGAGGTAATCGACGTTGTCCAAAAACCTAGCAACTCGCATCACATCTTCCGGAAATTTTACACTTTCGCCTGAACACTTCGAAAAAAGCTCTTCATGCGCTCTTCGATCTCAGCTTAAGACGGCACACGGATCTGAACGGTCTTGTGCATGGTTCAATTCACCTTACACAAAACAAAAGAAAATGAAATTTAAACAGTTTACATTTTATTTTTCTTTGAGTCCCACGCACAGAAAAAAAAAACGATAAAATTTAAACCAAGTGTAATTGAACCACATTATCTTCATCTTTATCAGCTTCGTCATCATCATCCTCACTTATTTGCCCTTTCTGAGACGTCTCAGACTGATCACAGAATACATGCCTAGAATGTTTTTCTGATTACTTAAAACTGCTCCTATGTATTTCACGAAGGTCTCAGCCATAAGTTCAGATCTTTATCTCCGGCATAAATGTCCTGGCTACTGACTTGCAAACTTTATTTCTAGATTGAAAATACATCAACTCACGGCATGCAGTCCTCAAGTTCCATTTCAGCGAAAGAAACGGAAGGTTCTAAAGGATTTGAAGAATTTGAACGAAACCTGATCGAAGCCTCAAAAGGAGCCCTAAAGTTTGACACGTTGAAGTACGATCTGCAAAAATTTGTTGCGGAAGCAAAGACCCAATCGGCTAACTTGGGTAGAATAATGGATCAACGCAAACAGCAACGAGTACAGCGAATCTCACGAAGAATGAAGAACATCTCTGATGCAGAAACAAAGATAAACAGCCATCTCTCCCAAATTTCAGGCTCCCTTATCGAAGTCATGGGGCGTCTTCTGCAAGACCGCGAATTAAGGGCATTCAAGGTACAAATAGAACGTGATCTGCGGGACCGAGTTTCACGTGAAAATGCTTTAGAAAGGTGCCGCGATGGTCTTAACCAGCGACTGCAGCAGATGGTCGAACAGGATAGAGAGCTGAAGACGCACTTAGATGAAATATGGAATTGTTTGACTCAAGTAGCAGATGGGCCACGCAGACTCTCTCTCCAATTGAATCAGCCCATGTGGAAAAGTGAAGATTTCGAACCGAACGAGAATTCTTTTCAGGATGCTAGTTTACGTTCATGCTTGGTGAACCCAAGTTTGCCAGCCAGAATGATATGTTATGGGCTGCTGGGAGCAATTACTGTGGGGGGAAACGGGGGTAAGTGTTAAAAGTGCTCTCCGGCCGCTGAAGAATTATTTAAATCTAGCTCTTTTTTTTAGCTATTTCTTCTTTTGAAAATAGACTTAAATTACTGCGCTTTTCACAAACATGCGAATTTTGAAGTTCAAAAGCCAACTGACGATTGCGCTTTTCGCTGCTGTCAATAATCTTAACGGACCTCTTAGGAAACAAAACTTTACTTTAACAGGTTCAAAAGGTCATGGTTTTTGATTTGTGATTGGTGGATTTTGATCCGTTTCGTGTGTTTCTGTGTTTCAAGGTTCGTTGCTTGTGATCGTAATTATTATTGACGGCAGAGAAAAACGCAATTGTGAAGGCGGCTTTTCAACTTTAGAGTTCGCATGTTTGTGAAAAGCGCGGTAACAGCTGAACAATTTGCATTACGGATAAAGCTGTGACCCATTACCAATAAAAAATGAAAGCCATATTGCAAAAACCACTGAAAGCTAACGAGGTGATCAATGTCAGCTGGACATGTTACGATGAAAACGGTTGTTTGTTAAAATTATGACATTCAGAGGTGCTTGTAACTTATATGATTGCTGTCGATGTTTCAAGCAGCTTCAACTTGAAATAATTAACACATAACTATAACACAAGGCCTAACAGGTTTTTTGTCATATCCAGCTTTGTTGTCTGCTGTTGGTGTTCCATTGTTAAACAGTGTATTACCGTGTACCGATGTCTCTGAGTGGTTGAAGTATGTTTGGCCCACAAGCAATCAAGAGATTCAAGCAGTCCAGGACTTCTTTGTAAACAGGCTCAGGGATATACACCAGGTATGTAGAAAAATCGCCTATCCCACTGGACCCTTAGGGACCATTAGTATCCATTTTTACATTTATCCTTCACCATAGATATTAAAGTCAATCAGAAAGCTAGAAACCCGTCGCATATTTTGCGGTATACAATAGCCTGTTCTAGGCGTTCAGATCGTGGGGACGGCGCAAAGAGATTGCTTTGCACCGCACTCCACTGTTCAAACGCCTAGATCAGGCTAGTTATACGACGGGTATTATTTCACGAAAAAAAAATCCCTCGGATGCTTGCGGCCTTCACATTTTCCGCCGAACACACAGCAGATAGTGGCAAGAGCCATAATCCCATTATGGTTCTTGATAGTGCATGAGATAAATTTATTTAGTAACGAAATATGTGATACTTTTTCTTGGTATACCGCGAATTTTCCACTTCTGACTTGATTTTTCGAGTCACGAAAAACTCAAGAAAAAACTCTTTATTATCTTCGCTGCAAGTCTTATCATTCAGTATACATTACTGCTTTCTGGAAAACAGGGTCGCCCTCGAAGATGAAATAGGTTTCGCCCTAGCCTGCAAACCATACTGAAGTGTTTATATGTGGAAATTCCAGTCCGGTTGACCGATGTCTTGGTGATAAAAATTCAAGATCTGATCTGGACTGGAATTAATTGAAAATGACTACAGGCAATAACACTCGCTGAAATTGTAAGAAAAATGTTTCTTTATATGCTGATCCCGGTATCATCCACTAAGAGCACTAAACGAAAATGACAACCCGTGTACTATATACTGAAACAAAACTGTATAGCTGATGTGATGATGCGCATGCTTCTTTAAATCAGTCAACAATGCAGACGCATGTACGTAGAAACTTGGTGTCATTTAAACATTATAGCATGTTTCCAATGTCTCTTGAATTGAAGATCTATCTGTTAAAGATAGAGAGTATTTTTATGAAAATAGTATACTCGAATGTCGTTGTTATTATTCATTATAGGAGAAAACGCAAGAAGTGGCAATTGGTGGAATAAGTGGCCTGAAAGAAACATCTAACTTGAGAATTCGTGGAGTCAAGAGATCGCTTGAGGACGACCTGAAGTTTATTCAAGATGGGGACAACTTCTTAAACAAACGAAGAAGAGTAACAGACACCCTGCAGAATAAATTCGATGGATTTGAAGATAAAGTTCAGGATATCTGACAATCTTGAAAGACAGCCTCCATTTTTAGAGGGCCAGGGGTGTTGGGTGGGGGGTGGAACTTTTATCAGAAAATGCGATAATATACTCGTCGTCTCGCTCATTGTTCAGTACAAATTTTTTAAAATTTGCGGCCTCGCTAAGGGTGTCCAGAATAAAAAGTCAAAATTATTACTCATAAAAGCACAAAATGCGATGACATATTCCTCGTCTCGCTCATTGTTACAAATTTTTGGAAATTTGCGGTCTCGCTAAGGGTGTCCAGGACAAAAAGTCAAAATTAGTACTCATAAAAGCATCACTTAGAGTTGTGCGTGAAGAAATTTCGGTCACGTGAAGTTGGAGTATGGTCCCCTTGCATATGGCAGGAGTCCCATGGCGGCCTCCAGTTCTAACTTCAATTTTCAAGCTCAAAAGTAGTTGTGACCCAGATGACAGTTATCTCCCGCTTGCTCATTCGGAACCAAAGAAAAAAGGGATCGTCCGTGTGAACCAAACGTAATCAAATCGATAATCGTTATCTCCTATTACTCTAGATCTGTGACTTTTCGCTTAGGGCTCTGCGGCAATTAACAAGTTTCCAAAAACTGGCTTCAAATGATTGAATGATGCATTTAACTGTAGGTAAGGTATGCAAAATTTTTCAGAAGTTTTTATCTTTCGCATCTCTTGTAGCTGTGAAGAAGTTTTACAGAACCGGATTCTTTAATTTATAGATTTGTTTTTGGAAGAACCTATATTTCTTTAGTTATTTGACCACAGAATCTAAACTATACTAAAAGAAAATAAATCCAGCTGCAAAACAGTGAAGATATTTTACATATTTGCAAAAAAACCAGTATTCTTACTTCATGTGCGCCTCTGCAGACGCGAAATCAAACAAGTACATGCGAGAGTTTTCTAGTCCCCTTGTTCTCTCATGTTCGAAGTTGTCACTGCAAGCCTTGCAATCCCAAAAACCTTAATAGCGGAGGAGAAAGTCAAGTCTTGTTGCAATTGGTTGTAGCTCGTTCTTGCAATCTATCTGTTTAGTGAAAAGTGATTTAAACGTCTTCTGTCATGATAAACTGACTGCTTTTTTCAGTTACGATCGTCACATAGCTTGAGAATGCATGGATAAAGAATCTCTGTAGTTAAGATTAAAGTTAGGAGACGTAATAAAAAGCTTTATATCGTCACTAAATTTGTCCCAATTCGTTTCAGAAATAGAGAAAAGTGTGACGTCACGTTACCATGCACGGTAGCAAAATTTCTGGATCACAAAGATAGGGAGCTTAAGCAATGATGACGGCGACAGCAACGAGAACGGCAAAAAGCAATAAAAAGCAACAACTTTGCACGCTTTTTTGTATATTTCTTAGCCATCGATGCACGACTACAACGGGAAACTTCCTAATTTCACACGCCCACTTTATTAAGTAGGTGAACGCAACACAAAAACACACAAAAATTCTCGGACCCAGAAAATTTTGCCAACTTGAATAAGATCGATGGAGTCAAAAACAGTGCGTATCCAATTATTAAACGAAAGCGGTCTATTTTACATCCTTGTAATTTAGTTAATGTGCGGCGTGTGCGGCGAATTCGAGGTAAGCTCAAGGTTAAATCCTAGGCTCTCTTTAGATGTCTGGAAAGAAAAGTTTTATTCTTTTTATCCAGGGCTAAAAGCGAAGCTATCTTTAATATACTTAAAATTTACTCAAAAAATATAATCGTGTAATGCCAAACGGCGAAGGTAACGCAAAACGGCGCCGGAAAAAATAGGTCTAATAAGCAAAAAAATATATATAAACAACAACTGTTACAACAACAAGAACAACAACTTTGCACGTGTAGCACATCTTTTTGTACATTACTTTGTTGTTGTTGTTGCAACGTGAAACTTCTTATTTACACATTTTTGGGAGCAAAATTCGTATAACACGCGGGTAGCCATGCGATTTCCCGCAAAGAAAAAAATCTCGAGTTACATTTGAGTCATTTGGGTTGCCGTACCTTTTTATTGAGTTTTTTTACATTGGTGTACCTGTGGTGCGGACGAAAGGACGCGTATACGGTCACAGGACTACAAGTCAGTTCCGAAATTTTCGAAATCATAGATAATCAAATAATCTTACCATGATGCTCCGCTATAACAAATGGCCTGGGGTTAAATGTTTCTTCTTCCTTACTTCTTACTTGCCTCAGTTGAAAACAAAATATCACAGCAAAAAAGTATGCCAAGACAATCATTGCAACGTTCACTGGCTTTTATTTTAAAGAATATTTTGAAGAATGTTTACTTGGCAGAACAATGCAACAATGACCAATGAAACATGTGTTAATGAATACTTGTTTGTTGTTACTTCTCTCCCTTGACCCGAGAGTTTTTTTTTTTTCTTCCAAGTACTCTCCTTAAAACCAACACCTCCAACTGAAATTCCTATTCGATCTGGAACGTTCGGAAACATTGTAATGAGTTCTTAAAAACCACTAAGTGTTTCCTGGGTAAATAAATGAATTTGTCGTCGATGACGTGGGGAGTGGTCTTACAGTCTCCCCATCCAGGGGCTTATGTATAAGACACTCGACTAAAAAATAAATAACAATACAATACTACAATATAATCATGTACATGGTGCATGACAACAATCTCATTCAAGCCGGCAAAGTGCACATCCTTTATGGTGTTTGTGCCCTTTTTTCTAATTTAAAATAGAGTAGACCTTTCTAAAAGGAGACCACTCAGGCTGTTTTTACGAAAACAGCCCGGCTAGTTGGTCAGTCACAAGAGGTTTTAGTATACATAGGATCGAGCATTACAGCAAGTAGTGGTGTACAATGGAGTATAATATCATGAATATATTATTATGAAAGAGGCTTAATTTTGGGAAGGAAAAAAAAACAAGTTGTCAAACTATATTGTGATTGAAGCAAATCCACGTTTCCTTCAAGTGTAGAAAAGAACTTGCGCCGACGGTTCACTGCCAGCAACAAAATTTTTTCCCTAAAAGGGTTATTAAGCCCATTGTATTTAATTGCCCTCGAGTCCAACCTCCATGCATATTTGCTCGTTGAAGGCTTTCTAACAAAGCGTGACCCAGGACCCCATCAACAGTATCTTATTTCTTATGAAATCAATACTAAGGAAGAAAGAGGAGAAAAATGGATTACCTTGGGGCCTGTTTACATGAAGGTGCATGGGGGGACCCCAGATAGATGAGGTAACATGTGGCGGGTCACCCCACCTATCATGTAAAGAGGCCCTTAAAATTCACGAATACATCACATCCTCCGTCGAGGTCATAAAATATCTAAAATATACTAGTTATAAGACAAAACTGAATACATGGCTAGCACTACAGACTGCAAAGGGCTGACTTATTATTTATTTATAAATCAGCCCTTTACCGTAGTGCCAGCCCTGCATTCAGTTTTGTTTTATTTTATACTTTAAGTGACGTCTGGCTACAGCAGTCTTTTTAATCAGAGATCTGGCAAGAGGAACCAGTCAGTTACATTTACGTGTTGCGTGGACCTCTGCATTCAAACAGTTTTCATCAGCCGTTACAAGTTATAGCTATCTCCAAGTGCCAACAAGTAAAGATTTTCAATTTGTTTAGAAATGCCATGAATTACAGTAGTTTATGAAAAATATATTGAACATAATTCGATTGCATAAGGGAAAATTACCGTGAAAATGGTGCAAACTTAAAGCAAGGGGCACACATACACCAACCCACGGCCTGACCGGTACTTCACGCATGCGCTCGTCCGCACGAGTTATTGACAAATCGATTGAGAGAGAGAGCAGCGAACGTATGAGATTTTTTTTTGACATAAAAATAACGGTGAAAGGTTTGAACCCAGGAGTCATTTCAAAAGTAGGTTGAGTTTGATCGTCCGGGTTAACGTAGTCCTGAATAGGACTGTTGTCGTTGACAATGACTGACGTTTCGACAACCTGTGCGGTAGTCATCTTCAGAGTCAAAGTGAGTTGTATCACGTCAGTAGATGGTATTATATACTCTGGTTATTGATCTGATTGGTCAATAAAGTCAAGATGTTATTGGTCGTCTGTCAGTGAAGCCGCGATGTCATTGGCTATGAAGACTCGTAATCAGTAATTGGCGCGTTTCGATCCGTCTATTGTCACAGTTAAGCAGTCGTCTATTGTTAGTCAAATTGTCAGTTCTCCAGTCGATCTCTCGTAGTTAGTTTCGCTTCATCCCGTCAATAAGTCGTTTGTACGGCGCTGGTAACTGTTGGCTACGATTCAGTGGCGTCTGTTCTAAGTTAGTGAACCAGCTTCCAAAGTAAGACGTTGATGGTAGTCTGTAGAATACGTTATACATGTCGCAGAGTCCCAGTCAATTTGATGTTTCGTCTGTAAATGATGCTCAGCAATGTGATTGTTGACGTCACCATTCCTCGTTGCTCGTTTGTGTTCGGTCAGTCGCGTGCTAAGGTTTCTGCCGGTCTCACCAATGTAAGAAGCCTGGCAGTCGCAGCATTTGATCTTGTATACTGCTCCCTGTCTGTCCTCCGGTTTGTCTTTGTCCTTGACATTAGTAAGCAGGCGTCGTAAAGTGGTTATGGGTTTGTGTGCAACACGTATATTGTAAGGTTGTAATATACGTGCAATAGTTTCAGAGGTACCTCTGATGTACGGTACAGTAGCTGTCGTAACAGGGCCAGAGTTGACGTTCGTCTGAGTGTCAGTGTTGCTGTGGGTGTTCCGTCTAACAAAGTCCGTGTTGTAATTGTTCTTACTAAAAACGTTGTAAAGATAATCAGTCTCGTCTTGTAGGCTGTTAGGTGAATCGCAAACTAGTTGCGCTCGCCTCGTCAAAGTCCGGATAGTAGTAGCCTTGTGAGAGGTCGGGTTGTACGAAGACTGGTCTAGTAATCGGTCGGTATGTGTCGGTTTTCTGTAAACAGTCGTTTGTAGTTTGTTGTTGTTGCGAGTGACCAAGCAGTCTAGGAAAGGTATCTTACCATTTTCTTCGATCTCCTTGGTGAACTGTATGTCCGCGTTCTGTCTGTTAAGGTGTTCGTGGAAATCGTCGATTCCGTCTTTGTGTACGGCGGTGAATGTGTCGTCAACGTAACGTAACCAGATGGGTATAGTTCGCGTGTAGGTAGCTAGGGCTTGTTCCTCGATGTTTTGCATGACAATTTCTGCTACAACAACAGAAACTGGAGAGCCCATAGCTGTACCGTGTAACTGTTTGTAGTGTTTCCCGTTGTACTGAAAATACGTCGAAGTTAAACAGAGGTTTAGTAGGTCCATGATGTCGTCTGTAGGTAGTGGTAGTACAGCAGTAGAGTTCTTAATAGCGTTCTCAGTACAGTCTAGAGCCAATTGAAGTGGAATACTGGTGAACAGTGATTTCACGTCAAAGGACACTAGTTTGTGGTCGTCCGGTATCTGTATCGTCTTAATGGCGTCAATAAAGTTCTCAGTAGACTGTAGTTTATGTCTAGATTCCTCCGTCAGTGGTTTCAGTACGTTAGTTAAGTATTTAGACAGTTGGTAGGTCGGGGACCCACAGAAAGAAACTATGGGCCGCATAGGTATGTTCGGTTTATGTAGTTTTGGTAGTCCATACAGCTTGGGTGGCTGCGGAACACTACACCTCAGTCTGTTGTAGCGTCGAAAGTCGATCTTGTCGGTTTTCTTCAGTGTAAGCAGTTTGTTGTTAAGTTTGCGTTGCAGTGCGGGTGTCGGGTCTCGTTTGAGTACTTCGTAGGTCTGTTTGTCGTTAACAAGCGAGTCCATTTTGTCGTTGTAGCTTGTCTTGTCCATAACAACAGTCACTCGTCCTTTGTCTGCGGGCAGTATGACTATGTTCTGGTCTGTTTTCAGTCGTTTAAGAGCTCTCTGTTCGTCAGTAGTCAAGTTACTGTTTGGTAATGAGGCTGATTGTAAGGTAGAGGTCACTCTACTTCTGATGTTATCCTTGGTCGATTCTGATAGCTCGTGTTGGCGAGACAGAACGGCCTCAACGCTAGATACAATAGCCTCCGTAGGTATTTGTTTCGGCGTCACTGAGTGTTTAAGTCCGTAAGAAAGTACTTGTGTTTCGGTCTCGTCTAAGGGACGGGAAGAGATATTCCTGACCCAGTTTTCGTCGGGTTTACGTCGTTTAGCGTTTTTTGTGTCTTGCAGTCGTGTCAGTTTTAGTTTCGTTTTCGCGCGGTGCTGTTCAGTTGTCTTGTCAGCGCGTTTGTCCGCAATAGTCTGTATAGTACTAAGTAAGCTAGTCGGTAAAAGTTGTTTGAGTTTGTCAAGTCGATGTTGTAGTTTGTTGTTGTAGTAGCTGAGTCTTCTGTGACAGTCGTTTATCCGCGCCCGGATCAATCGTCGACAGGTGGCCTTGACGATTTGAATGGCCTCTTGTGTGTTCAACGGGGACTTAAGTCTAAGTCCTCTCGGAACAAGGCCGAGATCTTTGCAGCGATGGTTGAACCAGAGTTGTTGTCGTATTCGTCTGACGTTACTTGCGTAACTGATGTAGTCGTTAGCAAGTCGTTCGCTCTGTCGTCCAAGTGAACGTAAAACTGTGAAAGGTTTGAACCCAGGAGTCATTTCAAAAGTAGGTTGAGTTTGATCGTCCGGGTTAACAACTGTCTAAATACTTAACTAACGTACTGAAACCACTGACGGAGGAATCTAGACATAAACTACAGTCTACTGAGAACTTTATTGACGCCATTAAGACGATACAGATACCGGACGACCACAAACTAGTGTCCTTTGACGTGAAATCACTGTTCACCAGTATTCCACTTCAATTGGCTCTAGACTGTACTGAGAACGCTATTAAGAACTCTACTGCTGTACTACCACTACCTACAGACGACATCATGGACCTACTAAACCTCTGTTTAACTTCGACGTATTTTCAGTACAACGGGAAACACTACAAACAGTTACACGGTACAGCTATGGGCTCTCCAGTTTCTGTTGTTGTAGCAGAAATTGTCATGCAAAACATCGAGGAACAAGCCCTAGCTACCTACACGCGAACTATACCCATCTGGTTACGTTACGTTGACGACACATTCACCGCCGTACACAAAGACGGAATCGACGATTTCCACGAACACCTTAACAGACAGAACGCGGACATACAGTTCACCAAGGAGATCGAAGAAAATGGTAAGATACCTTTCCTAGACTGCTTGGTCACTCGCAACAACAACAAACTACAAACGACTGTTTACAGAAAACCGACACATACCGACCGATTACTAGACCAGTCTTCGTACAACCCGACCTCTCACAAGGCTACTACTATCCGGACTTTGACGAGGCGAGCGCAACTAGTTTGCGATTCACCTAACAGCCTACAAGACGAGACTGATTATCTTTACAACGTTTTTAGTAAGAACAATTACAACACGGACTTTGTTAGACGGAACACCCACAGCAACACTGACACTCAGACGAACGTCAACTCTGGCCCTGTTACGACAGCTACTGTACCGTACATCAGAGGTACCTCTGAAACTATTGCACGTATATTACAACCTTACCACGCTTGGAAATTTTTGCTTCAATTCGGGCCAACTTTTTTCGGGACCGTGCGAAGACTGGTTCCTAACAAAGACAAATTCAAGATGGCGACGTGAAGCCAGACGAACTACGGCTGATTATAACGGCATTGAAGAGCCGTGAAAACATTAGGAATTGCAATTTCAAACCAATAAATGAAATGAACACAAGTTAAACTATTCATACAGTAATATTTCAGCTCAGTAGACATCATGTCATTTAGAGCAGCAGCTCTGTTATGTATATCGATTGTCGTCCTAATTATCGATCTCGTTAGTAACAACTAAGTTTCAAAATGCCTTCTTTAAGAACTTCGCTTCGATAAGTTTAACTTACCTTCATTAAGAAATTTGAAGGGACACCTTTCTTGTTTGGTGGGGGTGTTTTAATGTCAAAGAAGAGACCTCAAATACACTTGAACGTGGCTGAACTGGTGTTGTTTGACGATGACATGATGTATTATTGTAACTTCCCACTTTTCAACAAACAAAATTCCTCGCTGTTTATTATTATCTGCCAGGAAGGTTAGCATTTTGTCTTGACAATTCACGAAGTAGAAATCGCTTTACTGAGAATAGGACAACCTCGGAGCGGAGGAGTGATTTTCTTGCTTCTCGCAAGTCATCCAAAACCTGTTAGTTCATCCATTAACAAGCGTGATGTGAACCTGATTGACCGAAAAATGGTATTTTTTGTAAGAAAAATTCACGTGCGTAAGCTCCAAACTTAAGAAACTAAAGCATCAAAACAAAGGATAAATACCTTCTTCATGTTTTCCTCGTTTCCGTTTTTCAGATATGGGCACCAAACAGCAGATATAAAACCTTTTCCAAAGCTTACTTCAGCCAGACTTTTCTCTCAAGAACCTCGCAAGAAACTCTCTCTTCGCCGACATAAAGCTAGTCTCAAAATATTCGAAGACAAGGCATGCAAGGTACCGACAAAAAGCTCTTTCTTCGTAGCTTTTATCGCGCTCGTCAAAACATTGTTTATTAGTACCAGTTCTCTCTCACATGGCGATAAAGCCTGACCGATTTTCGCTCTTGGCGGGCTGCCGATATGGCCGCGCAGAATTTCAAAGAAGAGGACTGGGGAAACGGGGACACGAAACTTGGCCAAAATTGGCACAAAAATTTCCAAGCGTGTACAATATACGTGTTGCACACAAACCCATAACCACTTTACGACGCCTGCTTACTAATGTCAAGGACAAAGACAAACCGGAGGACAGACAGGGAGCAGTATACAAGATCAAATGCTGCGACTGCCAGGCTTCTTACATTGGTGAGACCGGCAGAAACCTTAGCACGCGACTGACCGAACACAAACGAGCAACGAGGAATGGTGACGTCAACAATCACATTGCTGAGCATCATTTACAGACGAAACATCAAATTGACTGGGACTCTGCGACATGTATAACGTATTCTACAGACTACCATCAACGTCTTACTTTGGAAAGCTGGTTCACTAACTTAGAACAGACGCCACTGAATCGTAGCCAACAGTTACCAGCGCCGTACAAACGACTTATTGACGGGATGAAGCGAAACTAACTACGAGAGATCGACTGGAGAACTGACAATTTGACTAACAATAGACGACTGCTTAACTGTGACAATAGACGGATCGAAACGCGCCAATTACTGATTACGAGTCTTCATAGCCAATGACATCGCGGCTTCACTGACAGACGACCAATAACATCTTGACTTTATTGACCAATCAGATCAATAACCAGAGTATATAATACCATCTACTGACGTGATACAACTCACTTTGACTCTGAAGATGACTACCGCACAGGTTGTCGAAACGTCAGTCACTGTCAACGACAACAGTCCTATTCAGGACTACGTTAACCCGGACGATCAAACTCAACCTACTTTTATAAAAATAACGATTAAGCGGATACAGTGAGAAGCACTTTTCACGAGATATTGTTGTTTTGCAAGCTCTTTGCAGTTTTCTAATGTTTTGATTTACCCAAGGATAAAAGCGAAGCTCTGTGTAATATTTATGGTTTACTCAAACAAAATATAAAATCTTGTAAGCTCCGTGCAAACATACATTGTTAGCCAACAACTCCCAACATTAACATTGTTGGATGTTACATGTTGCGTCCGTTTGCACACCCTGTTGCATGTTGTTGGATGTTGTTGCGCAAAATTTGAAACGGTTAAACTTTTCAGTCAACAGCTCCCAACGTTTCTTTTGTTTCGTGATCGCCGAAACGTAGCGAAACAATGTTGGATCCGTTTGCACAGCTCTTCCAACATTGTTGGGGCCACGCACGCTCATTATGCATGGATTACAAAGACTTATGGGTTGTATTCTTCCCACGATGAACTGCAGGTCCCAAACTTGTCGGGAGTTGTTGCATCCGTTTGCACACCACTGCCAACACGCACGTAACAACTCCCAACATTGTTGGTACAACAATATTGGGAGTTGTTGCGCCCGTTTATACGCAGCCTAATACGCAAGAAACGATGAGGACAACCAACAACATTAGGTCTAATAAGCCAAAAAAAATAAGAACTTTGCAAGTGCAGCACACTTTTTTGTACATTTGCCGTTGTTTTGCACGTTTTATGGAGGAAGTGTTACTTGGCTTCACACTAGACGATAAGTTTGTTTCAAGTAAGCACTTGATTTAAGTGCACTTGGAAATCCTAAGTTGCTCTATAGAAAACATGGCTTCACACTTGTTGACAAAGTATATTACTTCATTACTTAAAGGAAAAGCTGTCAACTCTCCGTTCATTAGAATCTTGAAACCGCTGCACTTGCACATTGTGCACGTGGCTTCTATTTCTTATTGGTCAAGTGTGTTCTTAAGTGTGTTGTAGCCCTTACTTGGCGGTGAACTTCGGCATCTTTGAACTACGAACGTTTCCATAATCAGGAAGCTTTGCGGCCAATCCGTTTTCTGAATTCCATAAATCAGAAACCAGAAATTGATGACAGGTATTTTCTGATTGCCGAAAACAGAAATCAGAAATCGGGACTTAGGAAATCAGAAATCAGAAATCAGAAATCAGAAATCTGAAATCAGAAATCAGAAAACCGAAATCCGAAATCCGAAATCCGAAATCCGAAATCCGAAATCGGAAAACGGAAATCAGAAATCAGAAATCGGAAATCGGAAATCGGAAATCAGAGATCAGAAATCAGAAATCAGAAATCCGTCTGTCCAAAGGCGGGAATGAGGCAAGTGACGTGACGTCATAGCCTTGCAACCTTGTTCCCAGGACCATAGAGAGAACTTTGGGATAATGCATTTTTCTTTTCTTTTTTTTTTTTTTTTTCACTTTTGTAAACCTTTTGTGAGGCTGACTTGTCCCCAGATTTCTTCGTAACACGTGCATAACGGGAGCAAAGAATAGAGACACGATTGGTAGGAGTCGGGGTCTTGATCGCTGTGTCTTCCAGGTTTCAAATTGGCGGGTTTATTATTCTGTGGGATTCTTGTAACTCGTAAATAATGAGCATTATTGCTTCGTTGGAAGTGAAAGAGGAAATTAAGAATATTTTCAGCTCTGGTGACTGTTTTGGCATTTCTTGGGATGCGGTCAAATGTGCGGGCGCTTGAGCATAGGGACCGTACGAAAACAAGGCGGCGACGGTAACGAGAACGTCATAAAACAATAGGTTTTAGGGACCAGTCATTAATTATCGCCTGAGGGGGAGGGGGTGTGTGGTCGGAGGATTTGGGGCTAAGCACGGTGAAATTTAACCGATCCCCCCTCTGAATGTTATTTCATTGAAAAGACCCCCCCCCCCCCCCCATGTCTTCCTTTTCCAAGCAGATTTGAGTGGTTTCCCCTCTGAATCCTTCCAAAGTTTTCAGTGGTTTCCCTTTTTGCTCTCAGTTACTTCCGATCCCCCCTTTTGTTCTCCTAAAAATCAAGTGATCCCTCTCAAAATAAGGGTATATCTTAATCATTTCTTAAATTCGAAAGGCACGGCCTCTCTTCTTCAAGGTCTTGCATGCAATGACTCTTTAAGAAAGACGTAAACATTATGCCGGATAAGATATAGCAACAGAGTGAATAACATTGCCTTATAAAAATGGTTTAAAATGTTTGAATTACAATATGGAATAAGAAATTGGAAAACTTGGGTATGTTATGTGGTAATCATACTGGTAACAGAAGCGCGAACTGACAATAAAAATGGTGAAAAAAATCATAATAATAACAATAAGGAGGGTGATAAGCACTAGGGAATGCCCCAATCAGCGATCGTTCCCGGGGTCTTCTCTCCTGCCGCCGCCATATTGGAAAGCGAGAAGACCCTGGGAAAGAGGGTGTATTTTAGGAGACCTTAGGAGACCTGCGAAGGGGTTGCTACGAGACAAAAAACGGCGGGAGAAATAGGAGACGAGGGAGAAGGCGGCGAGGAGAGAAAATTTATCTACCAATGATAAGGCTTTGAGATATGTTGCACCGATTCAACCAATGAAATCGTCTTTGAATTTGTCATCATGACAACATCATGACAGCTGACGCTTTATATGTGATCGGTTGATGTTTTTACATGCCAGATGCAAAATGGAGAACTGTGACGTTAAGTTTAGTGATGCTTGCCGAACGTTGTCAACAAGAAATGTAACAGCCAAAGCTATTGTCGCCCTCTTTGGTCTACATCCAACTGCGTCTATTTGGCTTAAGGACATGACAGACACGTACGTGTTCCCAGACGAAAATGGCTTATTTCCCGTGCTTGACCCCTTCGCCACCTACCACGTGGAAGTTGTGCCTTCGCGGGACCATGAAAGTCACACCGGAAAGCGCGTCAAACGTCTTAATAACTATTTAAGCTTATCAGAAGAAAGCTCAGACGAAGATTTACAACGATCGGCATATAGACTTTCGGTAGCTAGTGCAGGTAAAAGTGCCAGCAAGAAGAAACTGAAGGATCAAAAGGGTAGAAGACATGGCGGGAAACGACCCGTTCCTTCAACAGCGGCTTCTACAACATGTACAAACTCAGCTGCAGCATGGTTTTTCAAGGTAACGGTCGGGTAGTGGAAAGACAAGAAAATTATTCCAGTTCGGAACGTACTCATTCGTTGCGGCGATGGCACTGATTGCGAGGACATTAGAAGGAAACTAGCCTCTGACCTACAGGTTTTCCCCTCAGAAATCCAATTGTTCGACAGCGATTACCTGGTAGTGGATGAATCACCAGGCAGAATTGGTGAGTAAAGAAATAAAATAACATGGTATAGAAGACCTCCTCAATTAGAGGTTACTGAACTTAGTGGCCTTTCCTATACCCTAATTCCAGTATACCATTACTTTGCTTCACGCTCACAATCGTGGGATTTTTTAACTTGTTTATTGTATCAAGAACTCGAAATACTCCAAGCTAACCTTTGTTAGTTCACATTACATAAATAGAGGATATTACATGGCCACGCGGAGACACGAAATTTCTCTTCGAGTGTTGAAAAATATTTCACGAGTGAGCTGCGCCCACTCGTGAAATATTTTTTCAACACGAGAAGAGATATTTCGTATCTCCAAGCAACCATGTAATGTTCTTTTTATTATATAAACACCAATGAAATACCAAACCATTTCACTTTAATAGTTTTTTGGTGTGAAAGGCGCGATTTATTATGAAGCCATAGCAAAGGTGATATTTTCACACGTGAAGATAACATGTTATTTTCACGTGTGAAGATATCAAGTTTTCGTACGAAAGCTCACCTGATATTTCATTGGTGTTTATATAATAAATTATTATTACCTATCTAATGTTGTGTAACATCACATAAGTTTGTATGGTACAGTACAGTCTTTTAATATGATATGGTCATCTTTTCAATTGAACAGGCAAATACTGGTCCCAGGGTCTTCTCGCTTTCCAATATGGCGGCGGAAGGAGAGAAGACCCCGGCAACGATCGCTGATTGGGGCATTCCCTAGTGCTTATCACCCTCCTTATTGTTATTATTATGATTTTTTTCACCATTTTTATTGTCAGTTCGCGCTTCTGTTACCAGTATGATTACCACATAACATACCCAAGTTTTCCAGTTTCTTATTCCATATTGTAATTCAAACGTTTTAAACCATTTTTATAAGGCAATGTTATTCACTCTGTTGCTATATCTTATCCGGCATAATGTTTACGTCTTTCTTAAAGAGTCATTGCATGCAAGACCTTGAAGAAGAAAGGCCGTGCCTTTCGAATTTAAGAAATGATTAAGATATACCCTTATTTTGAGGGGGATCACTTGATTTTTAGGAGAACAAAAGGGGGGATCGGAAGTAACTGAGAGCAAAAAGGGAAACCACTGAAAACTTTGGAAGGATTCAGAGGGGAAACCACTCAAATCTGCTTGGAAAAGGAAGACATGGGGGGGGGGGGTCACTTCAATGAAATAACATTCAGAGGGGGGATCGGTTAAATTTCACCGTGCTTAGCCCCAAATCCTCCGACCACACACCCCCTCCCCCTCAGGCGATAATTAATGACTGGTCCCTAAAACCTATTGTTTTATGACGTTCTCGTTACCGTCGCCGCCTTGTTTTCGTACGGTCCCTATGCTCAAGCGCCCGCACATTTGACTGCATCCCAAGAAATGCCAAAACAGTCACCAGAGCTGAAAATATTCTTAATTTCCTCTTTCACTTCCAACGAAGCAATAATGCTCATTATTTACGAGTTATAAGAATCCCACAGAATAATAAACCCGCCAATTTGAAACCTGGAAGACACAGCGATCAAGACCCCGACTCCAACCAATCGTGTCTCTATTCCTTGCTCCCGTTATGCACGTGTTACGAAGAAATCTGGAGACAAGTCAGCGTCACAAAAGGTTTACAAAAGTGAAAAAAAAAAAAAAAAAAAGAAAAGAAAAATGCATTATCCCAAAGTTCTCTCTATGGTCCTGGGAACAAGGTTGCAAGGCTATGACGTCACGTCACTTGCCTCATTCCCGCCTTTGGACAGACGGATTTCTGATTTCTGATCTCTGATTTCCGTTTTCCGATTTCTGATTTCTGATTTCTGATTTCTGATTTCTGATTTCCGATTTCCGATTTCCGATTTCTGATTTCTGATTTCCGTTTTCCGATTTCGGATTTCGGTTTTCTGATTTCAGATTTCAGATTTCAGATTTCTGATTTCTGATTTCCTAAGTCCCGATTTCTGTTTTCTGTTTTCGGCAATCAGAAAATACCTGTCATCAATTTCTGGTTTCTGATTTATGAAATTCAGAAAACGGATTGGCCGCAAAGCTTCCTGATTTTCCATGGTCACCAAGTGAAGTTTAAGTAGGTACTTTTTCCCCATGTTCCAAGTACGCCTACATTATACTTGAAACTCTAGTGTGAAGCCAAATGTTGTATGTGTTCCTGTCCACTTCTTTTTCACTGCAGCTCATTTTCACCCTTGTGGCCGCCACATTTTTCATTTTCTCACCGTCGCTTTAAAATTGTCCTGTTTTTCTTCCAAAGAAATTGACCTTCGTTGTTTTTTTTTTTTTTATTTCTCGCTCTATCTCGTGTTATCCACGTTAATGTAGACATCAAATTTAGTGGAAAGAAATGCTCGGTTTTGTTGTTGGAAAACTCATGCACAGCTGTGACTTTTGATTGAACGTGTAATTTTTCTCACTCGTGAGAAAAACATTGTTCGCTCCTCTGATAGTTAGAAGAACTCATGAATTTGCGTATGAAAATTAACGACATATCTTTTTAGTATGTCCCAGTATGCATGTAACAATCAAGTCTGAGTAACGTCGTCAACCTTTTGAGGAATATCGGGGCACTTTATTCATTATTCAAACTAATCTATTATATATCCTGAATACTAGACATCTATCCAAAACAACTGGCTTGTTAAATTTCTTTCAGTATAAAAAATGTTTCTTTCTGCTATTTTTCGTTACATGTGTTTCTAGCAAAGCAAGTCTTGAAAAAACTCAGTATGGGCAGGACTGTTAGAAAGACACAGCAAAGAGAAAAATAAAGGTTGTCCAAACAACAACGTGTAAATCAATTCTGCGCTTATGTAATTCTGAACTTGACGAAGAAAGCGAGTGTTCTTTTCAGATACGTGGCTTAAAAATCGCAACGAGATGCGGATCAAATTATGTACAGTTACCGAACACTTCTGTTGTGTCAGTTAAACGCTTCAAACATACCTTCCTTTTTATTATATTATTTCCATTATTAATATACTGTACCTCTTCGTATAAGTCAAGCTTTCTCTTGGTGTGGGCTTAAAGTGGTTCGGCCCGGTTTTTGTAATTATCATACTTTTTACTTTGAAAATGAAGCAACAAAGGTCAAGCAAACAGTATTAAATCAGGAAATCAATTCACATCGTTTTTTGGGGCGCAGATTGAAGCTCTCATTTAAATATATTCAAAATCAATAAGACCGGAAACAATGTACGATGTATATCTCTATGAATTGCGTATTATAATAACCGTGGAAAACACGCAACGTGAAAGTCTGGATTTCTTAAAATTTGATTAACCACCTTCTCTCAAATAGAATTCGCTCTTTATCTTTAAATTCATACCCTTCAAAAAGGTAGATCTTTATTCAGTTCAAGTTATATTTGATTGTATTTTTACTATTTTTAAAAAGTGGAAAGTTATGATCGGGCCGACCCACCTTAAAAAACCCTCGCTTTGAAAGTTACGACGTGAATCTTACAAAACGAAGCTCTTGGTCAGATATATATTTCCTCCTTTATATTAGTGCAGCTGTCTGCGGGTATCTTGTTCTATTTCACTTGCGCTATTTTTCCCGATTTCACGCTACTTCCTTCCATTTCTCTTACGTTGCCTTCGTAATCTTCGTCCGCCTCGTTTTGGCGGATTCATAGTTTCTGTTATCCAATGAAAATATGGCTCAACACGAGTGAAGAAATTGTAACGCCCTTTTGTTCCGCAACCCTCGCCCCAGCTCACTAGCCCCGTCACCGTCCAACGGTACCTTCTGGATCTTGAATCATAGCGATCTCGTAAAAAGGGTCCCCCACCATCTCCCCGACAGGGTTGCTGGCCAGTCTTTTCGCCTTCTCCAGCACAAAACATCAAACTGTTGTTAAATGCTTGTTTGGTGCTGTTTATGCACACTTTATTAGACAAGATGGACAACGCGATATGGAGCGTGACTCTGGACCGGCTCTTCTTGCGGCTTTGTCTGCTTGAAGACATTCTTTCCTGTTTCGTGTGAGTTTGCTTTTCTCCCCATCCGGCTACATAACCATGTTTTCCAGGTATTGCTAAATCATTGTCCTTTTCTGGTAAGCATACCGGGCTGACATACTTCCCAAGTTTAACTTTGCGATTTAGCTTCACGAGAGCGATGTCATTTTCATGATTTCGGCGCTTGTAGTTGTCGTGAATGAAAATTTTAGTAGCTTCAATGAGTTGTTCTGGACTGGTCTTTCTATCTCCCAGATGATGTCCTCCCGCTTTTATCGTGTATCTGTGAAGACAAACAATCGCAATTATGATGTTTGCACCATGCAAAACGTTTGGTGGGTTCTTAACTAAAGCCATGGTTAAGGTTTTGGTTAATTGGGCAGTTTTTAAGGTTTGAATCATTTTACTAGGGACAACGGCAAGTTCCAGGCATTTTAAAAGTTAGATACCAGAGAGATGCTTGCGGATGGAGCGGGAATTGAATCTTTTTCATCTTCTCAAGGGGTTCAAGGTCTTGTGTCAAAGGTGAGTTCGGAGCATGTGATTGATTGGCAATTTCTCTCGCTATATTATAGAGAACAAAATGAATCAAATTTTTCGCCGAAAGTAAGTGACATGTCACGTAACTAAAAATTCAAAATGAAGGAAATTGGCGAATTGGTGGCGAATTTCCTTTGTTTGGATAAATAATTGGCGTTCTGATAGAGGATTAACATACCTGACTTTCTACGTTTGGAATAAATGCACGCGAAGTTTAAAATTAAAATTTTAAATAATTGTAATTTTAAATAATTCAAGATTAAATTTGGGCATTGAAAATGATGTTTCCTCTCATATTTTTTTTTTTTTAGTGAATTGCAATGGACGGTTATTCCAAACGTGAAGTGTTAGAAACATGTAATATGAATAGGAAAAATGTTCTTGCTCGATTTCTTTTCTTAAACCCGCCACCAATTCAGTTTGTCAATTATTTAGAATTTTTTGCAAAATACCCACGTGACATATGACGTGACTTATCGACACAATATTTTTACTTTGAAATGTTAAGGACGATGAATTCTTTATATGTGGCAAATTTAGATCTCGCTCCATAAGCTGTGCCAAAGTTATAGCCAGTTAATCATTTTCTAAACTGAGGCAAGCCTAAACCTACTTGAGTTTAAGATAATTGTTTGTATGAGGGCCCAACAGTTAGGGTGCTCGACTATGGAATTTAAGTCTCCTCATCCAGCTGTGTAAATTACCTGGAAGCTGGACGAACGACAGGTCTCCATGTTTTGGAATAAAAACAGTGCGCAGCAGTTATGACCCATTCTTTGTCAATGAGGGCTCCCTTGCAGATATGCGCACCTAAAGAGAAATAGGAAAATACCAATTAACTTATTGCAGCTGTTATGGTAAATGTAGCCGGCTTGTAGCCTGCCTTGCAGAGTTTAGCTTCGTCTGTAGCGCAGGCTCAGTAGGGTGAATGGAGTCGCTAAACCGAACGTAAATGACTGTTGATCTTTTCTTTAAAAACACAAGCGAAAGAAAGTAAAATGTCAAAATAGAGTTAAAATAAATAACACTTTAGCTATATTCGTATAATCTACACGGGGATGGATCTTGTACGGTTAAAACCTGACTAAGCATTGATGACAGGCGGCAGGGCATACCGTCCCAGTAGATATTGATCTGCCAAGGCCATACACCACTTGTCGCCTTGTTGCCTCGTACAATTCGTTGTCTTGGCTCAGTAACGCTGACTCCGCATTCCGCGGGATCTGAAAAATCAAAGAAACAAATACACAAAGGGAAATAGATTTTCTATAGATCGTGTCTTCTTTATCTCAGTTAGTAAAGCTCCATTCGTATTTACTGTATTTACTAGCTGAAGCCACTTTAAAAACTGAGAGACGCTGGCTGACGATGATGAACCAAGAAACGGGCAAGAAGGAGAAAGGGCCATTGTGGCAGCCATGGAAAATCAGTTTTACGTTTGCATTTGGTCTCGCACCCATATGAGGAAAAAGGTCCCCCCAGTGGCACATGAATATTCAGTGCATTACAAAATATATATTGTTGAACGTTTACTGTAACGCAAAAGAGGGGGGGGGGAGTGGTTGTCACTGTAGCGAAGAAAAAAGCTTAGGTCTTACCTCTTTGCTTCAAGGTAACTGTTCGTCGCACAGCATCAAACACGTCACCGTAATACCTCAGAAATATCAAGTGACTCTTTTCTGGCTGAGATGCCACAGTTGACAGGACTCTTTTGTTGGGGTTTTTACCGATCGCTATGCAGAAAACTTGAAACGACTGTTCGCTTTCTAGTAGCCTTGCTGCTCTGGGGTGACTTGTTCCCATGTTTAAGGTTCCAGTGCTTATTATAAACATAGCTTTATTGCTGTTCTTTCGCATAGTCGGCACTAAACGGCGCCGCGTCATATACATGGCTCTGCCTAGAGACGCCCCACACCCGCCAGGCTTCTTTAGCGACCCAATTCTTTTTATTACTCTCTCTGAGGGAGATTCAAAATTCATAGTTGTTTCTGGTTTATTGTTGTAGGAAACAACTGCCACGCGAACATCTCCTCGGCTGTAAGCATGAAATTAAAAATAAGATTTTTGTATCTGTCAAAAATCAGAGTTTTGGAGCACAATTACCTCCATTATTTTACATGATCTGATCTTATCTCACCTTATCGTGAGGGCCACTAGTTATTCAGTTGAAGCACTGTCCCGTGTTACCCTCGTTAAATAAAGTTGATTATTATTATTATTATTATTATTATTATTATTATCCCATCCCATCCCATCCCATCTCATTTCTTCTCATCTCATCTCATCTCATCTCACCTTTAATTATCTTATCTTATTTGATCTGCTCTGTATGGCCGTGTTATGTTTTTGGTACCTGGTTGAATTAGCGCGTCGCTAATACCCCGGCGCTGAATGATCAAAGAGACACTTACGTTACCGTGGCAGCTAAAACTCTGATAAGCTCCTGGGCAAACTTGAGTCCAATCTGAAAGTCATCCTTAGAGACACTATTGGATACATCCACGATAAAAATCACATCAAGGCCTCCATTGTAATCCAAATCAAGCGAACGACGTGTCCTGAAACCATTTTTGGAGCAGGAAGCATTGTTGCATTGACGTTGAACTTTGTTGTCCAAGAGACTGTGACGAATGAAAGCCGTAGCTTCGTTCACATTCATAACTCTTTTATCTAAAATATTTAGTCAGAGAAATTAGATTAGCATTATTACTTAACTTTAGAAAGTATTTTTTTTTCCTGGCAGCAAAGTCCATAAAAGGATAGGTTGCATACGGCGTCATTTTTTATTTTTTATTTCTGACGAACGAAGACAAGTGCAAGGCGAGCGAGAAGTGCCAGCTAACATGCGGACGAGGGAAGTCGCGTATGCCTGGGGCTCCTCGCTCGCCTCGCGTTTGCCTACGCCTGTTATGCAGGCCAGGAAAAGGGCAACGGATCAGAGGTGCTGTGACGTGCGACAATCCTTAAACCAGAGGAGCGTTATTGTGCAAAACGTTTTAAAAACGTTCTTCCCTTGTTGGGGATGGAGAGAAGCTCTTGCGTGAAAGCTGTCTGTCTCTCAACGCCAATTGGGAGCATCATGCATCAATTTTTATTATTAAATGTAAATGTAGGGCAGTGGTCTAAAATTATAGAGTGCAAAATCACTTATAAAACTAGTAAATGTTGATTTAAAAAAAAAACCGAATCTTAAAAGTATCATTAAGCAATAGACCACACTTTCCACGCGGGATAACCCACGCGGGATGTTGGGAGAACACGAAAAAAGCTTGTAAATCACGAGCCGATTATTAACGCTATTACCTGTCAGGTTTCCCCTTTTCTACTTGCAAGTTTTGATATTCACAATAAATTGTGCACGACATTTATAAAACAAGTAATACAATAGCTTGCAAGAAAACGGGCTTTCAGCCATGAAACTATATCATCACCTACACTCACCCACACATACTGGACGCCGGGTCCATGAACCATGTCTTTTGCATTTACTGACCGCTGGACCATGCAGTTTGTAGCCGTGGACGCACCTGTATCTCACGGTGCTACCAACAGTGAATTCAGATCCAACAAAGTAGCCGTGACGAATAGTTTGTGGATTACCACAACTTGTAACTGCAAAAGAAGGACATGATATACTTTGTAAGTATTTGCATTGATCCGTAGAGATCCTCAGTTATATATTGCTAGTGTTTACCAAATCAGTGAAGAGCCATCAGTGTTCGAGCGTTTTGGGTAGCTCCTGCAATTAGAAATAACCTTGGCTATTCACTATTTTGGGACATGACTCAATTTGGGCGTTCAGTTTTGCGCGTTTTTCGGTGGCAAATGAAGAGGTTGCGCCAACAAATCGTATAAAATGGAAGGTAAGTAGAAAAATAGGAGATAGTTGTATTATTATCTTCATTCTTTACCACCGAGGATAATAACGTGGGAAGAGATGATACATCTGATGGCGGAGGCTATATATGGCAATAATTGTTGCAAACGATGGTTGATAATGGTCATAGTAATTTGAAGGAAGATGAAGGTTGTGATAGTAATAATTATGAGAAAAGCATTTACAATGAAAACGTTCATTGCCAGGAAGCAATTGTTATCAGGATTAATGTCAGACAGTTTTTTTGTCGTGTAATTTACCTTTTGGAAATCCGCATCTCGGCTGTTTGCCATATAATATTCCATCTTTGCAATGATGCGTTCTGTCCCCCTCTATAAGTTTGTAGCCATTGATACATTCGTAGCGGACCTTGGTATAGTTACAGCAATGCTTGACGCTCATATGAAGTATACGCGTGTTGGCTAAATTACTTACAACTGTCTCACAGCTTCTCGGGTTACGTTCTAATGATGAGGAGGTGAAATAAACACAAACTGAGTGTTAAGGAACTATACTGCAGGAAAATGACGTCACAAAATTGACACCAAATCGTCTTTTTAGTTTTATCAAAATTAAAGATGAAATCTTCCTTCATTTATTAATTACTTAATTGTATTTTTTTATTGTTTGTCATGGTGAATGAATTTTCAGTTTATCATCAACCAGTCTTGTAAATTTGAATTTAATTTCTAGGGGCCGTTACTATTTCCTTTCTGTTTCACTCTGGCCCTGAGGAAGCCTAATTTTGTTAGACGAAAAACATTGGCCTAAATATCATAGACCCTTTGCATTATTGCCTGCCAATGCATTCAGTTTTGTTTTAATTTTCACTAAAGGAGGGATTGTTTGGTTTAAGCATCTCTACATCAGAGATCCTGTTAAAACGGATCAGTGAGTTATATTTACGGGATGAAATTGGCCACCTCTTATTTTTACATTGAAAGGTTGAACACACAAAAAACACCTTGGCGTGACAACGCAAATGAAAACTCCAACTATTAAAATATACTACTCTAGTTATTTCCCTAGTTCAAAAAACGTTGAACGCCTAAAAAGTTTTTAGAATATAATTTTGTTCTGGTTAGTAAGTAACAATGTATTTATTCGTTTTAACGCCAATGCGTTTATTAGATTCTAACGTTTCAGATACCGCGTTTTAGAGGGCAGGGTTCATTTCAAAACCCCTTTTTTAAATTTTGAATTCAGCAACACTTCTTGCGATAAATCATTGATAAATACAATGAAAAACAGGGCGATGTTACAAGTTCCAATGTCTCGCTTTTATGCTGAGAAAGAATCGTAATTGACTGGAGGTGAAGATTACAAAGTTATGACTTATTTTCCTCGAATAAAAACACCCATTCTTATAATCAATTGCGGTGTAGATTTTTAGGGTGGCGTTTTTGGCAAGAGGCAAGAGCCATTATGGGACAATTATGGCTCTTGTTGGTGGTTAATGATTTTGCTTCCAACTGCGGCGTTTAATCGAGTAAATACTAAAACTATAATTACACCAGCCTGTGGTTAGTAACATTCCAGAGATACTTCTGGTATTGACGGTTTCGTTAGTGGCCCGTTATATAAATCAAGTGAATTTCAAAATATTGGATCACATTTTACCCTTTTTTATATCTTGCTGATATCCGCTGACAAACACGACAGTGAAGGCGATGAAAACTGCAAAAACTGCAGGCATCTGTAAAAAAATTACAGATTAAACATTTTTGTTACTTAGGTTCTTATTTAATACTATAATTATAATTAATGGTATTATTGTAATTATGACAGTAAAAAAACTTTTTAATGCCCGGAGAGTAACAGTAGCCACACCGGATGCATAGCAAAGCCAGTGAGCTATATCTAAAATCTGGTAAAGTCCTTCGGTCAAGATCTAGATATCATATATAAATAACCATTGAAAGAGAGGTACCAAATATACGTTAAACCTGGCCACAATAATTGAAAATACTGAAAAGGTTTAAGTCCCTTTACCTGTACTAAATCTGGTATGCTCCAAAAAAATGTGTTTAAAAAAGTGTGTTACAAAAATTGCCGAAAATATGTATTTATAACTTTTAGCCTTTTCTAAATTTGGTCGTACTAGAAGTTTGCTACAAAATTGCGTGACTCCTTATAAGATAATAAGAACGTTCAAGTCTCTTTAATAATTTAAAAAAAAATCTAAAAAAATTGATGATCATTACTATTATAACAGTATTACTATTATTATCATTTTGCCAGTATGCAGTTATATCAAATCCACCGCCCCCCCCCCCCCCCCCCTCCACCTCTTAGAATCCTTCTTCATGTTCTACAAACGTTTTTAATAGGTTCACACCATCAATAATTTTCACTGATTCCATAAAGTGATAATAACTTTTTCATCTCCTGTCGACTTTTCCTTTTTAACAGGTGATGAAAAATATCATAAAAAGATAATTTGGACATATTCTCATGTACCATATTCCTTTATGAAGAAACACATGTTTCTAATGAGTTTAACTGAAATGATGAAAAAGCGATGACAATGAAATGTACACAAGAATGTCATGGCATGAAGCTCGCGTGGTGTAAGCCCTTCGTAAAACAAATACATTCATGGCATTAAGACAGCTTTTTGTTATGTAAGAAATCAATGAAATATGCGAAAAGATCAGACAAAACAAGTTTAAAACCCTTCTTAACAGTTTGTTTCAAAAACGATGAGTATTATATAGGGTGCGTTCAATTGACGACTGTATTGTGAAATCAGTCAGAAATACTCGAAATACTAGAAATTTTGATAAAAATCTCTTTTATCGGGATTTCGAGACAATACTGTACTTCTTCTAGCTTTGGAGGTTTTAGGATGTAGTGAATGGCTCAAACAAATGTTTTCTAAAGTTCTTATTCCGCAATACGGTCTAACGAACTCGCTATAAGTAGGATAGAGAATAAAATGACATTGTGACGCAGCATATTATGCAGAAAAGAAAGTAACAACTGTATTTCTAAAACAACACCACGACAGTTGTTGTTGTTGTTGTGGTTGTTTTTTTGTTTCTTTTTTCATTTCAAAGAACGGAATTTGTAAGCTCTAAAAACGTTGTCACTTTTTTTAGTTTTGCGGAATTGCTTTTTGGATACTATTATAAAGAAACTAATCTATATATTAAATGCATTTTTTTTTTAATGTAAGATACCAGCACGTTCATTTTTAAGTAGTGTTCCTATAGCTTGTTTTTGAAAAGGTCATTGTTTTTTAGCGACACACCCTCGTTGTTTTTAAAAATGGGGGTCTATATGGCCCTCGCTTTTTTACTTTTTTTTTTTTCATCGGGCAATTATTCTAATATTAATTTTAAAACAATTTAATATTAAATGTTACACTTCAATATCTGAATGAAAACCCATTTGGAGAGGCCGCTACATTCAAGTTTAATTTTAAGTCCGATTATTAAACTTTAGCAGGGCTAAAACATAAAGTGTAAAGTTTTATTGTCACACCCTATACAAAACCTCTCAGTTGTCCTCAATAGATGTACATTTCTGCCGTCAATTATTCCGTTCTCGTTGCGCGCCATTGAGCGTGTTCTTCCGTAGACTACAGATTAACCTTGACAGAGTGCTGCTTGTATGCCGGTCTAAACAGCTTACAACGCTTTTTCGGCTTCTTTTAATATGATATCTACAGAACGCAGTCTACTGGCTTAGCTGATAAATTTGGCCCTCATACTTGCACGTAATTCCATTGGTTTATCGAACATGGGAAGGGATTACGCCCGATAAGGCAGTAACTAACTTGTCATATCTTAATCTTACATCTAAATCTAGCAAAAGGTCAGTGTATGAGGTATTTACTAATATAAGGTAAAAAACAAAAAGGAAAAAGAGAACAAAATTTTCGACCAACACTCATAATCAACCAATGGTACTGAATTTCAAGCCATAAACAAAAACGAGATATATTAAGAGATCAGGTAGATTTCCACTTAGCAACACTTATCCAAAGTGTCTTATGACATGATTAACCACCTGACATAGTGTGTACTTCTGGTAATGAAGTAAGAAATGACATGCAGCTATTTTCTTCGATCAATATGTTCTTCTTGGTTCGCAAAAGTTCCCTTTTTAATTAGCTGGGATTTAACGCTAAAACGTTTTTTTTTTTTTTTTTTTTTTTTTTTTTTTCGCATTCGCCGATACATATAATAGACTGAGAGTAATTGAAAAAATATAGTAATTATATAGAACAAAAACGCCAGTGTTTATAGGATAGAAACTGGCCAGGGTTCTTTTTCGATGAGTCACAAGTTTGTTCAATAATCAGTCACATATAACACTAAATGCAAGGCTGTACAGACATCAATAGAGAAACATTCTATTGTGTAATCATTGCTGATCTACAACAAGATCCGCTTCAATTCGCTGCTGTTTTTTCTAGTTAGTGATCCTTGCAAGATTTTACAGCTACTGGATATTATTTTATAATCATGACCATCATCTTTCATCCCCTACTCAAGAAAAATTTTCGACTCATTTTCTCATAGTCATGATTTAACGCCTTTCAATTACTGACTATGCTTCAAGTTATATTATAAATAAATTTCAGTCTAGTTTAATGACCTTATTCGCATTAGTCCTTCTTATCAACTGATAAGGTTAAGAATGTTTATCCAATTCAATGTTTATCTTCCTAACATAACTAACTAACAAATTCTCCTTAAATTCATACATCACTTTATAAGTTGAATATGGCAAGAAAAAATAATTGACCAAGGCAAACTAGCTATCGTTCCTTGCTGCTAAAGGTGCACGAATTGTTATTTTACACACTTCCGTCGGATATGAAGTGTTCTTAATTGAAAATCAGTGGACTCTTAAGTGATTCATTTCAGTTTGCCTAATGATGACGCCAATTCAACTCTTTCAATTCTCATTTACATCAGTCATTTGACCGCTAAATGCAATTGATTTCAATGCATCCGACGCAACTTAAAGGATTGAAATCAATATAAATGATGAGTATGGCCGAATTTTATACGGCTTTAATTTCAATCTGTCAACTTAGATATTTGAAATGAAATTGTCGTTGATCGACCAACCAAAGCCTAATTTTAACTACACTTATTTATTAATTTGTTTTTTAGCTTTTTAAAATCTTTCCATGCCCAGGAAACGACGTGGATATGAAGGCATTTCCTTATTAAATCAGTTATTATCTTTTAACTCGGAAACGAAATATTGGCACAAATTAAAAATACCGTGACATCGTCCAAGTAGTAAGTTTTGAGTTGGCTTTTTGTGTGTTATACTGTCAGAATTAATTCCAAGCAATTAATCATTCTACCTTGCTTCTTAATTGTGCATTTAGTTCAGAATTGTGCTTTTATTTCTCACCTCACGCAATTACAAAAAAAAATAGCTTCAACTTTGTAACATGGTTAATATATCGGATATTTTCCGCGGAAAAATGCCCAATGCTCACAAATAAACAATCTTAACGACTTGAAAATTAGGCGTGTTAAAAATGAGTAATTATTAGAAAAACAAATGTTGAAAGGAAGTCTATTTTGGGGGCTTAGTTTTAGGTAATTTTATTTCACTTTTTACCCGATGATGCTGAACGAGTGAATGCTTTCCAGGCATCGCTAGAAATAAATGGAGCTTCGTCTGCTTCGCCTAAAACATGTTTTTTCTATCTCCAGGAGAATTGCTAATCGATTGTCCTAAACGTAGATCTTTAAAACTGAGCTTAAGGTTAATCGATTGGGCAATCTATAACTCACGAGTATATGTTTGGTACGCCGCTTTAATACCATAAATAATGAACAGTTTGTTTAATATGTTTTCTCTAAGAAATAATGTGTTATTTTTAATAGAAAAACAGGTACACAAGATATTTTGCCTACATACTTTGCCCTTGGTTGTTTATCACAAGATAAATGTTTATGATAGCTTGAATTTATGATACAGCCTTTATCTTGTTTAAGTAAATCAATCAACATCGCTGGGTTTGCGGGCAAAATGTCGCGACAACGGAAAAGCATTACTCGCCAGCATGATGCGTGTACGGATAACTCCCAGACTAGAAGCCTAAACATTCTTGAAATTTGATTTGCAAATTTAGTGTGCTGCACTTTTCTAAAACGATATTTTAGGAACTATACACCGTTTGAAGAAATAACAGTCGGTTTTTATGTACTAAAGATAATTACTCTCCCAACATTTATATCTAGTGCGCATATGCTATTTCACTTCCATTGGCTTTAGCTTATAGTTGCTAATTAGGCTAAAATGAAGTCCATAAACCTACCACATTGGTTTACCTATTACAGGGTTTAATGGGCAAATTTACATTAAGATATGAATCAGCCATTTGCTATATAAAGCAGCAGGGTCGAGAATATTTTAATGAGTTGTTTATCTGCAGGTTATGTAAACTTCAGTTGTTAAAGCTAAGGTAAACGTCTCTTTGAAGTAGGTAGAAGAGGTTGAATTGTTTTGAAAACATCTTTAGAGATCTTAAGCCTTAGATCATATACGTAAACAATTCCACTGTAGTTTAACCGTTCATTATTAGGCCGGCGAAAGACGAAAACAACAAGATGTGAGCCGCATGAACGTAATATATCGCTTATTTGTGACAACAACTTGAATGCAAAGTTGACTTTTGCAACACTCCTCTTCGATTAGAAACCTCCTAAATACCTAAATACTCTTTCCGAGAACAAACCGACGGGAAATGAGTAGCGACGCGGCCGTGAATTATTTTTCCTTTTAAAGATTCAATTAAACCCTATTTCTCAAAAAAAGACTTTTCTCAAACGTTAAGCTTTACTTACGCTTTTCATTTCTGCAGTGTGCGTCCTCTGTAGTTAACAGCTATTTTGACTCCAAGTGAGCGGTAAACAAAGGCTCGTTAATCTGGCCGCCCGCGACCGCCTGTGTACTCTTTGCAATGCCTTATGGCCAACTATTTCATCCCTTTATCAGCTCCAGATATATGATCCATCACCTATTGGAGGAATGAGTCAGAAAGGCCAGGTCCACTTTAATAATAGACCTGCACATCTTCATTGCGAAGTATAGGGAACTTACCTTATCTTATATAACGATTTTCATTGGCGCTTTATCCATTCCACAGGGAATTTACCACACGTTATGAAACCGCTGGTTAATCCCATCTCGTCTTTCCTCTCGCAGTGCGGTTCGCTAAGTACCACTCAAAAAACGATTTGCATAAATGCCTTACGAGGTTTCCTGCGTTAATCGGGAACTAAAATCAACAATAAGCAATTCTAGCGAGTGATTAAGATAAAGCATTTGATTGAAAACATAAAGAAAAACCTTCTAAAGTCTGTTATCTGCCGTCACCTTCCAGTGTACCCACTTGTCAAGAGATAAATATATTTACAAACTCATAGAGAGGCTAATAATGGCAATTTAATTGTTGGAGGGTTTTTTCGGTCTTCATACCACTTAATTAACATCATGTTTGTGGAATCTAAAGTTTGTTCCTTTCTGCTCAAGTTTTAAATATACTTGAAAGATGTTTAAGAGAAAAGCTAAAATGGCATCGCGTGTATTTCCAGTTCATTAACTTCACGAAACCATTGGGTTATTTGACATGACTAGAAACAAGTTGTATCGATCAACCGTTCACATTACACAGACAAACTTGAAACGATGAGAAAATAAAATGATTAAGTAAAACGCTTTGAAGTCCTTCTGGGACGGGGAAATTTCAGCAATATAAAGACATGCGATTAGCATTGGCCAATTGCTTCAAACGGGGCCAAGAACTTTTCTACAGAATAGTAAAAAACACATCTCTTAAGACAGGGTTAATTGGACGGTTGTCTTCGTGTATGAAGTCTCATTTCGACTCGTTTGTTTAACATTTTTCGGTCTTTTAGAGTAACAGGACACTTTGTTTATGTCTCTCATCGCGTAAGCTTCTAACAAGTCAATTAGACAAGGTGGTCCACTCTAGCTGTTGGAAAACACCGTGGGAAAAAATATCAAAATTCAGAACAAATTAGGTGTGATTATAGACTTGTGAGTGATAGCAGTTGTATCTGTTGTAAATAGTATCTACAAAAATTAAGCCACGGTTTGCAATATTTTAAAAGGAGACGACATCTAGGGATGAATTTCTTATGGGGGTCAGACGTACGGATAATCGGAAGTCACCGAAGAAAGCTTTAGAAGCCACCATGATATTAGCCTTCGCAGTGGGACTGATAATGACATGCAACGTTTTACCTACACTCCTCTAGGGCCGCAAAGCCTACAAACTTCCGTCTCAGAAAACAGGTATCCTTAGGAAATTTACACCTGATCATGAACTGAACCACGTAAAAAGGAGGCTCTTCAACCTGTACTGGATGGCAAATTGATGAGCTGGAACTTTCGTTCTCATCGATTCGTTATCTGGAGAGTTTCCCTCTTCACTTCCGTTTGATCATAGGCTTATATATTGAACACCACGTGCAGACCTATACACGTGTCAGTGTACACTTCGTGCCCGACGGGAAGGTGGGTTCTCCCGGGTATTCTTGGTGGGGGAGTGCCACCTGGTTCTCCAAAGCCATACCCTATTTCAGACCAAAAAATTCAATTTTCCACACCACACCCGTTTTTAGACCACACCTCTAAATCCATATCCTTTTTCAGACCTGGTCTTTAGACGAAATTATGTTTTCATTATCAAGATAAGAGAAAAAACAGAAAAAAATTCTTCAAATCCATTTTGAATTCGCATATGCGGACCCCACTATTTCGAAGTCCCAAGGGAAATGGAAAAATGTTCGAAATAACCGGGGAAGCGTAAAATTCGTAACAATGAATCATTTTTTAATTAAATACAGTACAGTATGAAGAAAGACACTGATTAAATGAAAATACAGTATTTATATGTCGGATAAATCAGCAGATGCTGTGGCATTGAAAATCTTTGAATGTTCTGTAGTTTTTGGTTTTTTCTAATACTTTTGTCGATCGTGAATGAATAACACAGCTGGAATTTCTTAGAGGGACAATGCACGTGAGTCAACTTCAAATAAAGTGTAATACGTTTCCAGCTGTGCTCTTATGTACGTACTCTGGTTTTGACAAGTTCGAAATAACGGGGTTGATTAAGGTGTAGGGAAAGAACGATGAGCTCAAAATAGCGGGGAATTTGAAATAACCGAGTTCGAAATAGCTGATAGTAAATGACTGAAAACATAAGGGTACATCCAAGGGAATTCGATCTTCCTTCGAAATAGCGGGGACTTCGAATTAAACGAGTTCGAAATAGCGAGGTTCGACTGTGTTTCTCTTTCTTTCTGACTCATTTGGAATTCAAGCGATAAATACGTTTATACACTCCCGTAGTTCCCTCAAAAACCATACCCGATTCCAGTCGACCCCAATGGGCAAAGTGTATTCCCGTTTTCAGACCAAAACGGTGCAAAAACCCTACCGGATGGGGCGGTACATACCTATATAGCATAAGGGAGTACCCCCCGAGACTTAGTGGCAGTTCGTGTCCGCTTCGAGCCTGTAACATGAAGTTATTTTATTGTGTAGTATGGCTAATCAGGCTAATCACATGCAGTTTTCTCTGTAAACGTACTAGGTTAATCATTTTTAATAAGAGCAAGTGGCGGGTCATACGGCACTCCGTAAGTGAACTGCATCTTTAACTGGCTCAGTGACAGTGTAACGTGTGATCAAGTGTCCTTCTTCCCTTTTTGTTTGGACGACGGACCGGGGGAAAAGTTCTTTTTTTTTCCCTTTCCCCGAAAAAAAAAACGTCTGATCGCAGGTTACGAAAGTGCATGCCATCGCAATAAACAGGTTTTTTTAGTTTGATGCGGTAATTGAATAATTAAATTTAGGTTATCTTCCATGACACAAACCTGTGATAGAATTTATCTCTTTTATTTTAGTACGTATTGAACATATTAGTTCTGATTCAATTATATCTGCTCACTCAGTCTTTGGATCCGAAATTTATTGTCTTTATTGTTGCATTCACTGATAAGTTTGTGAAATAGCATGAGTCGTTGTTGACTTTTTAACAATAGATAAACCTGAAGTCGAAGAGAGCCAGATTTTGTAGTTGATTACTATTTTTTTGCTATACAGAAAGAGTGATGAAAAAAATAAATAAATAAATAAATAACAATACAAGATGACGGATCCAATATTGAGGCTGATTGGGTCTCTGATTGGAACATGACGTAATTCTGACGTTACATGACATCACTACATAACTGACAGTAAATGGTTTGAACCCGCCAGGAGTCATGTCATACAAAATGTGATTATTAAGTTGAATATGATTGTCCGGGTGAGTGTTGTCCAGGCTAAAATAGGAATCTCGTTTAACTTGTTCATGACTTTCGACAACCTGTGCGTTATTCACCTTCAGAGTCACAGTGGGATATGATGTATTTTGCCAGGTATTGACCTGATTGGTTAATTCACCCTTGTTGTTATTGGCAAGTGAGTAGTGTGTTTCTCGCCACCCCTTTTTTGTACAGGTAATCAAATGATTTCGAGTGCAATTTGGAATAAATAAGCACGAGTAAATTTTTTCAAAGGCTAACAAAATTGCACGAGAGCGTTTGGCGAGAGCAATTTGAGGTCAATTTACGAGTGCTTTTTTATTCCAAATTGCACGAGAAAAATCAGATGATTACTTATTAATAATATTCTTGGAAAAATTGCGAGATATATAGAGAGTCAAAACGCGTAAAGTACGTGCAAAACTAATTTGATCAAATACTACAAATGTCATCACACGTGCAGTCAAAACAACATTTTCTCGATGTTTTAAAGTTTGCAAGCCGCAGAAATGGGTTGAACAGTTCATGGAATTGTTCAATCTGTTTGGCGTGATGAAAGATTCTCCTCCGAGTTTTCCGCCCTTCCAGATAATTTTTTCTTCCTCCTCTGATACTTGCCCAGCATCGTTTGGGCGCTTACCATGCACGGCCAGCCAAGCGAAGCTGTTTCGCTTTGTCCTCCAACACCTCTTTGGACGAACTAAATTCTTGGTCAGGTACAATGGACAGAGTGCAACCTTTGTTCTTTAAGGTCTATCAATCAATGCAATCATTACTTTAAGGCTTTCTGGTTCATAATCTTCACCTTTTGTTATTGTTACTTCCGCGTTGAAATTCTCGAGCAAAGTGTTAAGCTCAGCCGGCTCATAATTTTTTATTTCATCAGTAATTTTCATCTCTACGCACCAATTCTTCCAAACAGAGAGCCAAAAATCAGTGCTTTTGGCAGTGTTTTCGTTTAGAGCAGTTTTTCAGCTCCTTTATAGTTGTTTCGGTCGAAAAAGCAAATAAGCTACAAACGCAGTCTCGTTCCCAGTCGTCCTCGGCGATTTCAGATGTGACGTCACCTTGTGACGGGAAAATTCGCGCTATCGCGCTCGGTTTCAAGCCTCCTCCTGTAACACGGATAGCGCAAACTGGCCTGGATACGAGACTGCTATAAACGCAAACCATTGCGGTTTTTGCTCGAAACTGGTCCAGAGCGGATCCAAATTTTGCGCCATTTAGATGGCGCATTTGATTGGCTCTTAGCGAGTTCCTTTGTTTATTAACCGAATCAGAATGTCACGTTTGTAACTCTTTTCTGCACTAAACTACTGTTTTTCTGCACCGTGTTACCTAAAAACTGCATTTCTCTTAGCCAATCACAATCGAGAATTTTTTCATGTATCAGTGTTATTAGTCATGTAATAAGGATCGTTTTAAATTGTCAATTGTTTGTCCAGTTTACCTGATGTTGTCATTTCACTGTCAACAACAGTTCTATTCAGGACTGACTACACTCACTCGGCGGGCAACTATCCACTAGCTTATTTACGGATCATCTTAGCAATTTAGGTTGCTCTAAGAACACTGTACGTTGACGGAAATGCGCTCATATGGCCACCCTTTCATCTTGAACAAACGTTCATTTTTTACCTTTTCTTGGCACACTCGGACAGAGAATTATGCAACGTAAAGAGAATAATCTGTAACTGGCCGGTCTTAAAATGCAAATGTAATAATTCACCCACGATAATTTTAACCCCCAAAGAAACACTAACCAACTGAACCATGGGCGGATAATACTGAAGGGTGCGATTGAAACCGAATAATATTATGGATCCGAGAAATAAAGAAATAGAGAAGGGCATAACGTCATTTCTTTTTGGTCCTAGCGACTTTCGAGTGCCGGCCGCGTCATAAAACGCTTGAAACACTTACCAAGTCGACTTAACAACCACATATCAAGGTAATAAAGGTTACGACTGAAACCGAATAGTATTATGGAGCCAAGGAATCAAACATAGCTAGAGAAGGGTTTTTAAGTGATATCGACTTTCGAATGCAGGGTCATAAAACTGAAAGGTGCTTCCACGAATATGGATGGGGGAAAAATTTGAATACTGATACTTCTTTAAAGTATTAGAAGAATGAAAATCCGATGAAGCCAGAGATATTCTTAATCAGGAAAAAACTGTCTGTTCTCCTATTTTGGATACCTGGCCTTATGAAAAAACTGCATGATAGAGATAAATGGGTTGCAGCCAGCAGGCTGAATTGCTGATTTAGGGGATAAATTTTTTTTGATAAAAACTTATTGCAATTTTGTTATTTAAGAATACTGCCAATAAAGGTAAGACAAAAATAAATTACATTTTGACTTGAGGAACATTTTAACTGGCTTACACATTACTGATATGCCTGTAACCTAACCTGGATTTTTCGTTGTAATAAGGACCTTAAGTGTCACTTACAACGAGACACATCAGTTGAGGGCTTAGTATAATTCTATTCTCTTAATTGATTTATTTGTCTGTCTTAATCAGCAAACAAAGTAGCTCGTATGCTATAAGAATATTAGCTAATCATGCAGGGAGACATGGGATAAGGCTTTACTTCAGACCGCTTATCCACTTTTGCCAAGATTCTGGATGATTTCCTGAATAATTCAAAATAATTTTAAGTCGACAGGATAATAACTTGTGCTCTTCTGTTTTGTTGATACAGTGGCACATTCTTCTTCTTGAAGTGGTTTTATCTTGTAATTACCATTCCTTTCAAGGTTAAAGGAGCATGCTGTATAGCTGGTCAAAATTGTCCCAAGTTTTCTAGAACTAAGAAGCAATTCTCACTTCAATTCGTTTGGAATGAGAGAGCGATCGAAAGAATCTTACGATCCTGAACCAGACTTCTTGAAGTAACACGGTATTGAAAAATATGTATAAAAAAAACAAGACACCAAAAACATCAACATCAACCGAACAACAAGCGAAAGACTTATTATTGTAGTGAAATGTTCAGAATGTTTACCGATCTAGTATGCTATCAGGCAAAGCTATACGCTCGCCTTCGTCTTTTCCAACCGCAGCTATTCCACCATGCCACCCGAGAGAGACAAGAGAGCCCCATCGACATGGTGCTAGTTCATGCATGCCGAGCCCAGATATAACCTTTCAGCTGTTAACATTTATATTTATTTTTTTAACAACTAAAAGCTCAAAAATAAAAAAAAAAATAAAAAAAAAAAAGGTTTTCCCTGCCCAGTCTGTTTTACGATGGCAAACAATAGCCTATTCTTTTATTGCGAAAAATGGTTATTGAGTTCAGTTTTCCTCCTTTCGTTTCAAAGGTTGAGTTCTCCGAATCTCCTTCGATAACTTTCATTAACGCCAATCCGAGCAAGTCATTATCGCAGTTTTACCTCTTCCCCTTGTTTTTCCAAATTTGACACAAAATAAGCCAAAATTAAATTATAAATCGTCCTTTGAACAAGTCTCCTATCGCATATAAGTTTATCTAATCATAAAAATGAACGAATTCTTCACAGCGGCGCTATGATCCCGAATCAAGAAGTCAGGTCAATTTTAGGTTTATGTCTCCATGACAACAGTTGTCTATGCGCCCGTAATAAGCCATTTTCCAGTTACCTCAAGCCTCCATTTCAAAGCAAGGCTAAGTGCGAAGCCATTCATATGGAAATGATTTTTCATTCTCATGCAAATAAAACTCATTTTCACAACAAAGGTTTTGCATTTAGCCTACCCTGCCAGCAGAAGTTTCTCTCTTACACTGCTTTTAGCGTTTACGAAGTCGTTCGCGTGGCTTGTCAGCCGTGTAGTTGGTGTATAAAACCAGCCAATCACGCGACTGACAAGCCACGCGAACGACTTCCTTAACGCTAAAAGTTTGGTCGCAGGGTACATTTAGCCTCGTTTTGAAAGTGAGTTATGGCCTATTGATTTGCTGAGTTCAAATCATTGTACTTAAGCGAAGCGACAGTGAAAGAAAAAAGTTATAGCGAGGGAAGTCAGAAAAATCATACACAGAAAATTAATTGAAGAAATAACGGAAATGCTAACGAAAAGAAATTTACTCAGCTCCAAAATTCCAACCAATCCATGCCACGAGATTTTAGATGTGTTAAAAGCTCTCTTTCAATGAATGTAAATTACTGACTGACCTTTTAGAACCTCCACTAATATTGTAATAGAAACTAGAGTGTCTGACGACTTACCGCACCCTTTGATTTATGCTACTAGGTACAAAGTCGCCAAAAAATCTCAGATAAAATTAAGGTATAAAGTTTATTTTAATCTGAAAAAGGCTGCCTTATATTTCCACTATAAGCTACTATACCAACGTGGCAGCAAACAGCCCCCTCCCCCCACCCCTCCTTACATTTAGCGGTACTTTTTCAAAACTTAAACCATAGAACACAAGCTCTTGTACATTGTCATAAAACGGTATCAACTGTATTATTTTGAGCAACAAATTTTCAATAAAATTGCAATTCTTAACGTATTTAAAATTATACATCATAATTAACTCGTACAGTCAACAGGATTTGACCAAGTTTACTATTCATTCAAAAACAACGCTCAGTAGTTATGATATTAGTAAACTCGTCGTGGCTTAATAGCTTACGAGCGTTGACGCCTGCACAATTATGTATTATTCTATTTTTGTCTTAGTTTTAACAGTGTTCACAGTGGGAACGTATTCTTGGACCACAGGTTCGTTCATTTTGCCAAATATAATAAGGTAACCCGAGACCGTCTTAGAATCTGGATTCACGCGGCTATGGATTCCGGATTTCCTTGTCAGAGTAACTTCGAGTCAGAATTCCAATCTTGAGCGGAATTCCGGATTCCACAAGCTAAAACTTCTCGGATTCCGGAATCCGGATTACCATACATTGAATGACGGAGGAAACAAAACTGTTTATAATTTACTTATTAACAGAGGGATTGAAAATAATTAACTTGATTAATAAAATTCGGGCAACCACATAACACGATGATTATTTTTATGCTAGCTTGTTCTGGGAATACATTCTTTGTTGTTGTGAAGCTGACAGCGACGCGAGAAAAATGGCGTGATTACTTCGTTTTATTCGAAGCACTCTGCTCCCCGGAGCAGAACATTTGGAATATATTCCACGTATTCCAGATTGTTCGTCCAGGTATTCCCATCCCGGAATAAGGTCAATCGAACAAACCCTCCGTATAAAAAAACAAACAAAAACAATAACAAAACCGAAAAAACAATAATAGGGAGCTTGAACTTTATCACGCTTATTCGAATTCCATCTCGTTTAATTCGTCAAATGTTGACAATTTTTGAATTCTAAAGGACTGTATCAAAGTTCAGCAAAAGAAAAACAAAGTTGATGTCTCGTGTTCCCGTCCTCTACTAAACGTGAAATTAGGCAAAAAAAGGGTGATACACCTAATTGCAATAACGTTATCGCAGAAAAATGAAAAAAGGAGAAAGCCAAATAGGAATTAATTCGGCTAAATAAGCCACAATCTCAGAGTGGATTCATTTGCAGCTGCTGCATTTCCCCGCTGGAATTGTTTTGATTGTTTTTCAGCTTTAAAACAATAGAGTGTTTTCACTCACGTGGCCAGCATCTATGCAAATTTATTAGAACAAAAGAAAGCATTTGCTTAAGAAAAGAGTACAACTCCCAGAGGATTAGTTTGGGACACCAATATGGCCGCCGTGACGTCATGTGAAAACACTCTATAGAGCGCTTTCACTCACGTGGCCAGCACCTATGCTAATTTGGAACAAAAGAAAGCATTTACATGAGAAAAGAAATCAACTCCCAGAGGATTTTGTTGGTACACCAACATGGCCGCCGTTTCATTTGTTTGGAACACCAATATGGCCGCCGTGACGTCATGTGAAAACGCTCTATAGCAAATACGACGTACATGTGCGGATGATGCAAATGAATTCATTAGTCTTATTAGCCTAATTAATTCCTATTTGGCTTTTTCCTTTTTTCACTTTTCTAAGACAACGTTATTGCAATTAGGTATACACGTGCAAAGTTGATGTTTTGCCAATAAAAGCTATTGTTTATTTGTTTTTTGTTTTTTGCCGTTTTCGTTGCCGTCGCTGTCGTCGTTGGTTAAGCTCCCTAATAACACTAAAAAATAATCACTAATCAAAGCTAACCCAGCTTTGCTGCTGTGCCGCGTTACACACTTGGCTTTGATTATCAGTTGTTTTTTCCTCCTGGTTTATCTCTAAGTTATCTGAAGACTGTTGGGATGGAATTATCCTCGGGAAATTGTCGTATGGACCGCTATCTCTTCTTATTTCAAGTCTGGATAAATCCACTGCGCCAAGATGATTTTGAGTAGTTACGGATCTTTCCAGAAGTTCAGAATCCTTTGTAATTATTGCAGAATTCAAATTCGTTTTAGCATCATCCGCACTGAGATTAAACGAGTTTATCTCGGATTCAGTGAACAAAAATTCTTGAGCGTCTGTTGGAAGTGAGACCACTGTGTCCCGTAATAAAGACAACGAAACTGGCCTTAGCGGGGATATCGTGTCATCCTTTGGTGAACCTGTTTCTAATACTGCGTCCACTGAACCACGAGATTTCTTTTTAACAGACGCTGGTCTCTTAGGAACGGGCGGTTTAGGTCTGGATGGCGAAGATTTGCTCCTTTCTAGAGATACCTCGCTTCCTTCTGATGTTCGCCTGTCGGAACCTGATCGCCGTAAAGTAAAGTCAGGTTCCTGGACGTTTATAGATCCAGACGGAGTGAACACTTCGCTTGATTCATCGCTTGTTGCAGTTAGATCAACTTGTTTGAGATCTACATCACGTTCATTTGACTGTTAAACAAAGCAACAAAGGTTAATAAATACAGAGGGTTAAACTGAAAAGGCCATCAACTTTGAGGTATATAAATTATATAAAAAACTAATAGGATGCTTCTCATTGAACGGGTTACGATAACTTATCACTGTAGGACTTATTTAATAAGTTACTTATTGTCTGTCTCTGAATAACACCCTTGTCATTTCAGTGAGTGGCACAACCAAAATTTTTGGAATACGACGAGTGTTTCCTATCCAATTTTGTCAACGAAACACTAATCTGTGTGCCACTAAGTCCCCGTCCTCTCGCACTTTAGTCCGTTTTTCAGACCCAGTTGCAGTCAAACCTTTAATACGGACACAAAAGGGAGACAGTAAAGTGTCCGTCTGATTACATTAGTGTCTGACTCTCTGTAATGGTCTCAGGCTTTGGTGTCTTTGGGACGACAAGAACTGTCTGTCCATCAGAGACTGAGAGGTGTCTGTATTATTAACGTGTATAATGTGGAAAGGTTTAACGACCGTTTTATGAATAATGGAGGGTTGCTGATGTACCTTAGCGTCTGTTGTACACGGAACACTGCCTGCAATCACATCTGAAGAGTTTGTAGAGTCGTCTAACGAGATAAGTTCGCCAACTGCCACATCTGCCACGAGACTGGGAGCACTACGTCTTGTAATCATCTTTGGAGAGGAGCTACCTTCCGCTTTCGATAAAGCTGATGTTCGCGGGCGCCTGTCTGATGCGTATGGAAACAGCCGAGGAGGAGGGGGCCTGGGTGGAGGAACTTTTGAGCCTGGTTCGATTTTGACTCTTTCAAACTAAAAGAAAGCGAATAGTTAAGGTTTTTTTTTTTCATAACACTGGATACTGAAAGTGTACGTGTTATTCGGTGTATTTCCTATAAAACTTGAGTTTTCGAACAGTTTGATATTAGCCTGGTGCCAAGGGGGCACCTTGTATACAGCTATTTCGAAAAAGGTTGTCGGAAAAAATGTGCACGCGACAATCCCGAAAGGTAATATGGGATATGATCGATACACTGTTCCTGGCGACTGTAGCTGTCTAACCTACTTTCGTTGCTTTCAGTTAGCACTCGCAAACACATTTTCATGGCCTTTCGTGCCAATTCTTTCAAATTTCTCTGACGAACAGTGAACTCAAAACCACCCACAATGTCTGTCGGGATTGTCGCGTGCACTTTTTTTCCGACAACCTTTCTCGAAATAGCTGTATATAAGCTCGACTACCAGCCGCTTTTCTGGAAAACGAGCCCGCGCTACTCTCTCTTGGGGAGGAACAGACAGACACCAGACAGAGCTCTGGAAATCGAGCCTAGGTCTCATATTGTGATAAAAGGAAGTTGAATAGCACTCGTGGTATAACGTTAAGTTTAAATCTTAAAACCCTTTACACAATTCAGACTCGACAATTTCAAATGCCGCGGTAGCGTTTCAACTTCTTTATTGCGCAGATTTCCTTTGATACTGGCTTACTTCACAGGACATTCAGAGAATCACTTTAGCGTGGACTAAAAAAACATGAAATAATTCAAACTAAGGTGGAAAATTGAGGCCTTATGAGCCTACTGGCGCGATCAGACATGATGATGATGATGAATATAGAAAATTAAGGCCTTTTAAAATGTACTGCTATGAGTGGATGATGTCTTCTCAGATTGTCTTATTAACACCTCAGTTCAGACAGCTGAAATTTCCAAAACGGTGTAAAAGTTATCGGAATTTCGTTCTCACATTTCAAGTAGTGAAAATAATGCTTCTTTTGTTGCACGGAAGTTAATTAATTTCATGCAGGAAATCACTAGTACCTCGCCAGGAGAAACAGTTCTTCGTTTGTTAAACGGAGAAAGTTTGCGAACTGAGAAAGGTTTGACTGCGTCCGGGTTTGTATTGGCTCTTTTTTGCTCCCCGCCAGAATCGTCATCTTCCTAAAAAAAAAATTAAAAAAAAAACGCGAACTAAAAAACACACGCAGAAACACAAGACATACAATTGTTAAAAAAACGTTCCACCTTAAATAATAGTAGTAACATAATACTAGCATGGATTTGAACTCGTATACACGATTGTGAACGACAGAATAAAGATTTGGCTGTTGGGACATTATATTATGGACAATACCAACAATTTCTTTCAAGTTATGGAGAGCTTCAGAGGGGGAAGGGACCAGGTGGGTTCTGAAATCTCCGCGTAACTTTCAAGAATTTCAAATTGCCTTTGATGTTGAGGAATAATTCTCTATAGTACAATTTATTTACTTTCCTTCTCACAACAATTTCAATTGAGTATATTGTCATAAAAGGAGAACTAAATAAAATCTTTCATCATTTCAGGGAGGTTACCTTTCCTTTAAGTTTGTCTACTAATCCACCTTTGACGTCAGCAAGCTGAGATTTTATTCCACTTTTTACGTGTTTCCAGTTGTGCTTGGCTTCCTTGTACCGCTTCTTCATTTTTTCCTCCGTCTAACAACAGTATTGATCATTAGTAATGATATTCTCGAAACGAATCTCTGAGCTGTTATTCCTTTCTTCTAAAAGACCAAAAACAGGCTTACGATACAGGGTTCGTACATACGTTTTTCAAAATGTGGCAATGGCACTATCAATCATTTAACCCGGGACAGCCCGTTTGTTGGATGTCGGATCCCGCTGTAAATTTATTTTGCAGCACAGATGGTGGTACATAGCCGCCATTTTACATTTCAAAGATTGGCAAGAGTCCCTTTTAACTGATCTACGCTGCTGTTGTTTGAGTTATAATATATTTAGGTTTTATATCACGCTTAGTTCAATTTTGTTTTGTTTTCTGTTTCCTGCTACAGTCGAACCTCCATGTGCAACCACCTCTCGTATTCCCATAAGCGACCGCTACCAAAAACACCAAAACTTTCCCAGTCAAATCCTTACAGTTGGAACCTCTAGTAAACCACTCTTGTAGTAAGCGACCGCGACCTCTTTTTGGGCCTGAAAGCTTAATAATGATTTTCTATTGTTATTAACTTGACGCATTCTCTGATCTCTATGTTCGCTGTGTGCACTGTGCTACTTTAAATAGAGCGATTTTCGTACGACCTTGAAATATGGTTTTGGTAAGTGTTCATTATTTGTTTAATTAGCCAATGGGTGAAAAGATAAAAACATGGACTCTTCGTCTTCCCGCCAAAAGAAAATCCTTATATAGAGAAGGCACTGTTCGATTGGCCAATCGGGTTGCAGTATGACGTCAAAGCGAAGTATCGATTGATTTCTAGAAAGTTCTCGGGCATGAAGCTTTTTCACCCGAGCGTTCGGTTAACCAACCAAAAGCCAGGCGAGGTTTGTATCCGTTCGATAAACCAGTCAAATCGCTCTATTTCAGTTCGTTTGTTGTTTCTGTTTTGTTCGCGTGTTTTCATTTAAAGGTCATACGAAAATCGCTCTATACGTAGAACTTTAGCATGACAACATGGAACTACACGTGGCGTAGCTAAGAAATTGCATGCAATAACTTATCTTCCATAAAGTAAGTGTACCCGGACCTCTTCTCGGAAGAGGCCCCCTGGGCCCCCTGTGGTTCGATTCTTGTAAGCGAACACCTCCCGTAAGCGACTACTTCGACTTTGCATTTTGGGTGGCTTCGACAGTATATAAGTTAGCGCGCCTAGAAAGCACCATCAGAACAGGCTACCGCAAAATAAACAAGCCAGAAGCTTACAACGAACAAGCGCCAATACATTAAGTTTCTTGTAAGCTACAACTGGGCGCGACTGGGATTGGTGAAAGTTTTGCATAAAAGGAACTCTCTGTTAACGGAAATCTAGACTTTATCCACCCTGTCATAGCGCGCTTAGTGGTATTCCGGCTTTTACTTTCTAACAGGAGACGTCTTGGACTCTCTTGCTCTTGATGTCAACCAACCTTATTTTCTCTAATGTGATAAGCTTCCACTAGTCCCAAGTTTGAAAAGGGATTTAAATCAAAACTAAACAAAAGAGAGCAGAAAAGCAGACATTGATTGAAACATACCTTGTCAAGGAACGCTCCACCAGATTTCTGTAAATCAAACAACAACCAGAGGTAATGAAATAATTTGTTAAGAATCAAAATCGAATAGTAAAATATCCTCACTGCACACCTATTACCCCGTTACGGAGAACTAAGTTATGGAAAGATGCCGCGACTGTTAGGGCAATAGGCGTGCCGCACATCGCGCAAAAGCGGTGCCAACCGCCACCAGGGGAGGTGGGAGGGGCGAAATTTAAACGCCACTTTCCCCGAACTCCGTAGAACTGGCCAGAGAGCGGCTAAAACCGTGCTATTTGAAGCAAGGGCCGCAAGGCATCATGCCCGGCAGCACGCAAGCCTGGCAGGACGGAATTTAACTGAGTTAAACCTTCCCGTGTTACGGGCTAATTATGAATGCAGTGAGAATAGTTATATCTTTTAAGTATTGAAGGCACTGATAAACGCAAGCTAAATCATGTCACGCCTAAAACAACACTACCAACAACAACTCTTACAACTTTCACGTTATTTAATCAATTATTATAGCTTGGCGTTATGGATGGTGCAATGACCAAATTACGAAGTAGAAACGATTAACGAGGCACCAAGGCTTTACCACAAGACTGTATGAACCCAAAACTACTTGAGTTCTACGGAACAATTAACGAAAAAAACACTGGCAGAAAGAGTTAAGGTAACTAAGACAGTAATCTTTATACCATTGTTTCTTTCATCCAAAGTTGATATTGAGTCTTCCAACTGCCCCTATCTGTAAGATGAAATAAGTGTAAGGAAAAGATCAATCGACCGATCAATTAATCAAATCAACCGATTGATCAATAGTCATCCGATAATACTGTTTTTCGCGTTAATTAATTTCGCACTTTCTTTCAAAAGCAAGCGCTCTACAAAATAAGCGTGCACGAGTTTAAAATTTTGCTTCAAGTCGTCACTTACTTTCCGCCTGTAAACCGATCTGTTCTTCGAAGGCATCGTTGAAACCTCTTCCAGCATTTAACATATCCAACCTCTCTGTAATAAACTAAACAACATTAAAGGTGACAAACGTTAGTTTTAACACAAACTGAACATTAACAGTATTGTCATTATTACAAACAATTTTCGGTATAAATATCTCAAAGACTGAAGGGTGCTAAGGAACTATGACAACGATTCATTAACAGAAAATGCAACAAAACAAAATGTACCTGTTCAAAGAGCTGTAACTGAAGAATGAACTCCAACAATTGTCTCATACTATTTGACCTTGACTGCACAAATCTGTGACGCAACAGTGAAACCGTCATAAGCAACACACATAAAGAAATCCCTGTTATAAACTAACTGTTACATTTAGGTAGAATTAATGAATAACCTGCAACCTGGGGTCGCTTTAAAAAGACAAAGTGACAGCCCTTTATGTACCATTATCAACTTTTTTCATTCAAAATTCAAATGTTTGCACCAAGCCTAAATCGTCCAATAAAATAAGCAAACGTGGCCAACTTTTTAGGATATATACTATATTAACCCATTATACGATGTCACAGGTCACTTACACATCTCTGTCGAAGAAAATCTTCTCACCCTGGAATGATCATTTAAAAAGAAAAGTCAAGTATTTTAAAAAGCGCATCTACAACAAAAAAGTGAACTACAAGTAACAAAGTTAGGAACTGAGTAAAACACACAAAAACGAAATCAAAAACAAATAGAAACAGTTACAACAGAATTAATTGTTAAGTTTTAACCGGTAAAACAACAGACAAACGATCCTCGCTACTCTGATCCATCCTCACTTCCTCATAGTATCAGGTAAAATCACCCAAATGCCTTTCCGAAAACTCTCGAAAAATATCTCGACTCTTATTGTACTCTTATAGTAACAGTAATGAACATGAGTACATCAATCATGAACTTACAGGCTTAAGCCGCAAAGCATCTCTATATCCACCTATTAGGGAGACCATGGCACATAAAAAAGCCCTGGAAATATTATCATCAATTGGATAAACAGGTTTTTTTAGAGTGCTCTTAAGGGTTGAAACCTGAAATGAACAAAAAAAAAAAAAACATTCACAAATCATAACTATGGGACTGTAAATTCGATTTAACGTCACACTTGACTTAGATCTGAATCGAATTTTAGCCCTTGTTCTCATTTTCTCTGAGAATCTGTGTGCTACATATACTCAGCGGAGTTTATTTCCTGCTAAGCGAAGTTTCACAAAAAATCGATAAGAAGCATTTTGAGATAACTTGTAATTCCTAAATTAAGGGCACAATTTATGCGGAACTGAAAACGGGAATTTATTCACCGACATTTGCCAATTCTTGAATGTTTCTAGGAAGTTTTTATCACACATCATTTAAACGAACACCCCGTGTACTTTCTCCAAACCGCTGGAAGTTGGTAGAGTTTGTGCGACTTCGAAAAACAGATTAATTTGCGTCAGGGTAAAACAAGATGGTGAGTCTTTTCAAAATACTATTAGTAAAGCTGCTTCATAAACGGAGATTAAATCAAAATTCGTAGACTTATTTCCTTTAAAAATTGCCAGGGCTGCAATAACATCAGCGTACTCAACAATCACTGAATTTCCTGCCCATTTAGCCCACAATTTAGTAAATATTGAAGAAATCGGTCATAGTTTTGAATAATAATTTGTGCTCCGCGATTTCTACTATCTCAAGCTTAGCAAAACATCTCATTATTCTATAGTGTGCACGTGTGATCAAACTTTTACTATACTACTACGTGATAAATTTCTGCAATTTGATCGGCTTAGAGCAGTGGTATTTCAGCTTAATTTCAAATACCTACATGTGAAAATTACAAACCTTTTGTGGGTAGTATAGTACAAACAAACAATAGCTTGATTTGCACCACTTGTCACATTCTCAAATTTCACTCGCCTAACGGCTCATGAAATTGCGTATACAATTTCGAAATATTACTCGTGGTATTTATGCAAAATATCACTACACATCATGCTATTACCTATATAGGTCACTGTTATAGACTAAAGCTCTAGTGTGCCGACGATGGGATAGTCGAAAAAGGGGGTCACTTAGTCTGCAATTTGTACGAATCGAGATAACTGTCACCGCATTTGAGTTCTCGCGACTAAACGCTGCTCTAAGCAGTTTTGAGTTTAAGTTTAAAGCTAAACCTTGAGCAAAAATAAGGCGGAAAATTTTTTCGTCGCAAAATTCAAAGTTACCAAAAACAGGAATACACTTGGTGACTTACAGCATCAGCTGGCAGCTGAGAGACATCATCAAATGGACTCTCCACCACATTTGTATCAGCATCAACAATTACAACTTCATCCAAAGGCATTTGACGCACTTTCTGAAAACGAAACAATGGAAAGATGATTTCAAGACCAGGAATGGATCGACTTCAATAAGCACTCAGACTCAGAGGAAGACATCGTGGACGGTGGGCACTAAGACCGAGCTGAGCCAATTGGATGAGAAGACTTACAGTTGATTGCTCTTCAGTCGACTGATGATGATGATGATGATGATGATAATGACGATGACGACTCGGATGAATTTGGAAAAATGTGAAAAATGTGAAAAACACTTTTGTTTTCAATTGTAGAAGATGATTTGGGCGCATTGCAGCACCTGATGCATTTTGAATGTCAACAATATTACTGTATTGCTGTTGGATAAAACAGGAAAACTACTACTAGGCAAATGAAAATATTGCCCCAAGCTTTTACAACCACGTTCTCGCAAGAAAAGAAAAAGGCGAAAAACAAGCAAACAAAAACAAAAACAAAAAGAGGAAAAAAAAAAAACAAAAGCAGATGAATATTTGTCATTGTCAAATATTGCATTCCAGCTCAGTTCAGGACATAATACGTGTAGTGTACTCACCGGCATTAATGATGAATGCACTCCTACTAGGAAAGGCATTGGTGCGCTGAAAAAAAAAAAAAGATGCAAGGTGATAATACACTAAACTTGTGAATACCTGTTCAGCCTTGCATGAGGATAACGTGAAAGTTTGCAACAAGGGTTATCTAGAGGAACAAGAGCTCTGCTTGCATACTACCTCCAATATATTTTTAAATAAATCTTCTTAAAATGGCCAGTGCATTTAAACAAGCGTTACTACAACATTTTAGCAGTCATGTGTAAATTCACAGGCCAAGAGGGTACAGATGCCAATATTTGGTGGTGGGTGGTGTTTATTTCATTTCCTTGAACTTTACGTTCACTTGAGTATTTAATTTATATTGATATAATAAAAAGTTGCACATCCTTTTTTATACACCAACAAAAGATTTAATAACATAATTATTGTTTCAAATGGCAAAAATCTGGGGCAATTACATTCCCTCGTGTGCATAAGCCAGGCTGTAACGTAGGAGTTGATTAACCTACCAACAGTAGTCTAACAGATGCGGTGGCACAATAGGAACAAACATGTGCTGCCTATGAAAAATAGAAACATATTATGATCACTCTCAAGTACATATACATGTAAGGAATAACTGGTCCCAGTTGTTCAAAAGGTGGATAACTCTCTCTGCTGGATAAATCTCTGTCCCTAATACTTATCTGCTGGATATTCATTTATGCGATGGATAACACTATCCAAAGTTTGAACAACCAGGGTTTGCAATTTGTGCCACTGGTTATCAAAATGACAAACATTGAAATATATTGCTCAGTCATTACTTATCTACATAATTTTACAGAATGTGATCATAAACAGCAAATTCCTGTCCAGAAAAAAAAAGAAAGAAAATAAAAAAGAAAAAAAAAGTGGTGTGAGATTATAAACTTACCAATGCATTGGGTACAGGAGAGAAGCTGCTCCGTAAGTACATGCAGTCAACTGAAAGAAAAATCAGCAAAGATTTTCAGTGGCATGCTGGTCAGTGGCTATTCCATGCAGTAGGAGTGGCCATACTCTCTCCATTGAATTAAAATAAAATATAAAATAAAAATGATATGAAACAAAAATAACAATTACAATTACAACAACAACAACAACAACTGTTCAGGATCATTAATTTTAAGATGGCCAGGAGTGGGACAGGACTACTGAATTGCTGTTACTTATCTCTAAAGACAAATGCCATTGTGACCAGAACTAGGTGTAAGTGTCCACCTCTATGGCTATCCATTAATATTAACAAAAGATGTAAGTGAGGGTTCAATACTTGCTATACTAAGCCTCTTACAGAAGTGCTATGTAATTCAAACAATTTTTCTTCACTTTAATTTTTCCTAATTAGCATCATTTTTAAAGTTTGAATTTGTCATCCTTACAGTACAAGAGAAAATGCTTTCTATTAAAAAATGTTTATAATACAAAAATGCAGAGACTAATGAAGTCTTTTAAACTTACCAAATTTAGCTTCTTGGATGTAACTATTATTCTCCTCTCAAAGAACATACTTAAAAGAGAAAAAAACAATCAACAGCATTCAAGGTGATTATTAATTAAAAGTTCTCTTTTAAAGTGAATACCGGTAACATTCTTCTTTCATGCACACTTTAATAATAATTATGTACCTTCACGTGCACCAAAACCAGGGACCCCACACAGTTCAAGGTTAAGCTACAATCTTGGACAAAATAAAATGGAACAGAAAACCCCCATTCCCCCCAAATCAAGGATGAAGCCACGAGAAGGGCAAAAACATGCCATTTTCCCATCTTTGATTTGGGTGGGGGTCTAGGTTTTCCATTTATTTTGTCCAAGATTGTAGTTCATTCAACATGCTAAACATTAATGAAGCGAAAAGATATTGACTCTTACTATTTTCAACAAGACAAGTTGCAACTTGCTTATCATAACCATCGTAATGTTTTAATTTAACTTTGTGTCACTGGCTATACAACTACAGTGTTTATACGTTATACGTCCAGTAAGTCTATAGTTACAGAAAAAAATTAATGACAGCTACATAATAGCTAATAACAATTATTTAAGGACTCTGCTAGACTATTGCTCCATTAATAAAGTGAACTGGCAGAAAGTATTCCTTGCATAGCAACATTACACATAAAGTAAATATATGTTGTGGTTAATCTCAGGTAATTTTCGCTTTTCTTTTGTTTTTGGGTATGGAAATGTATGCTAAGTTGAAACAAACAAATAAAAAAATAACAATTACCTGAGATAAAAAATAAACTACAACATAATTATAATTCATAATTATATCTATTCAATCATCCATAATACCTGGCAAAAATTAAGATCATATTTGATGGGTCCACTGCAGCATAGTAATCAGTGAGATTTCTCTGATTAATGGAAAAGAATTTTCTTTTGTCAAGATGGATAAAATTAATGGTAAATCATTGATACCTGACTTTACTTAATATTTAAATTAATAAACAGTGGAAACTTGGCCCTTTTAACCAATAAATGCAAATAGTTGGGTAGCCCATATTATCATTAAATATACATATATTATTTTTATAATCATAACTATAACAAAATTGTCAAATCTGATTGGCTATCAACTGCCCTGATTTCAGCCTTAATTGGACAGTTTAATAGGACAGTACGCGTCATGCCTAAGTAATTGGACAGTACGCGCCATCACGCGCGCGCTTAAATGGCTTTTTTTTTTTCACTGCTAGCAAAACAAAATTTCGAATTTCTTGTGTTTTGATTTAAAAAATAGCCTATTATATTACAAATTTTGTTAAAGTTATGATTAATTGGTAACAGAACTTCGTGTCGTCCAATTCGGTCTGTAATCATACTCGTTATTAAACAAATTGGACTCCCGCTACGCGGTTGTCCGATTTTGTTAATCACTCGTATGATTACAGACCGAATTGGACTCCACTCAGTCCTGTTACCATTACTAATATCATATTTATCTAGTTTATGTGAACTCGTATTTTCTAACACCTGCCTGATTTTTTAAGTTATGAACACTGCTGTACAATGTATACACAAATCTATTAACCCAATCACAGCTAAAACACTCGTAACCCATGTGCAGATCCTGGTCTCATGTAACACTTGTGATGTTGTAACAACTGATTGCAAAAATCCCACGAATTGACCATAGGTGAAGGGGTAAAGGAGCACACGAGCCAAAGGCCCAAACGGCTGGAGCTTATCGGAGCTTATCACAGTGTCCTTGGCATAAAGCATCTTCCTAGGAGTATTGCTACTCACACCTGGACAAGATGCTACTCCAATGTACGATTACTCCCCAGCAGTATATCACCGGGGCCTATGATTTATACACCTGGGTGAATCGATAGATAAAGTGGAGTAAAGTTCCATGTCTAAGGAAACAATGTGACAGGCAAGGCTGGGATCCCTGACCTCCAGATCTGGAATTAGAGGTGTTAACTGCTCAGCCAGCACACATCACATGCCTCCACCCATATAAGGGGGTGTTTACATGACACCGGGGCGACTTTTGCGCCACGGCGAGTTCACTCCGGTTCCCTCTCATGGCTCTACATTTGTTTACATGATACCACCACAAAAAGTCATGCCGGCGCGAGTCACCCCGGCGTGAGTTCACTCCGGTTGTCGCACCGGGCCGAGAATTTCACTCCAGTACGAAATCTCGCAACGGTATCATGTAAACACGGAACGACCACCCGTTTCGGTGTGAAATCGGTCTGCCGGTAGACTGGAACGGGTAGTGCATACGTAATGTTCGCGATTTTGAATCATACGTACATTTTATCAACATGAAGTGTACCTTCAAATAACGAGATGTGAAATAACCCAGTCGTCATACGGTGTATGACATTTGCAGACTGCAGACTGCAGACCGCAGACTGCAGACTGCAGACTGCATGACGCAGCAAGACTGTAAATTGAATGAAACCAAAAATATCGTAATTAAGGTGGCGTCATCATCAACATTACCTTCTTCCGAGAAGTACATGCAAGTCTAAGAAGCGAAGTTTTTTCATGCAAATTACACCGACCTGATTCCTGAAGGAGTTGTTGGCTGTTCGTCTCGTTTTGAATTAGAGCAGAATAATGTCTGCTGATGTCACAAACTCGCTAATGAATCCATAGCAACAGGCTAGCAATTTAACCTGCACCACAGACGAAACTAAACTCTGGTTTTATAAGTCTGTCTGTGAAACAGTACCGGAATCCTTATTCTACGGGGGCCCCAACTGTGTGCTAGGATTTGAGCATGAGCAATGATTGGCCTGTTAAAAAAGCTATTTAGAAATTCAAAATGCACTTCCGGCAATTCGTCGAGTCCAGGTAGGATCTGTTCGGTTTAGATTGTCTGGCATATCGTTAAATACTACTAAGATGAAATACGTTATTTAAAAGGTGTTAAATGTCTGTGATCTATCCTAGTTGTTTTTGTACACGTAACTGTAGTGAGCACAAAGTGCTCGCAATCTAAACACTTTTTTTACAGAAGACTCCTATTTAGACAGGCATTAACGGGCATTGCTACTTGTTATCATCAATTCACAGTAATCAAAAAAGAATAAAGAATCAACGCAATTAGTGATAAATTATGCCGGGTGAGTCAATAAAGAGTCGCATTGGTGAAGAATAGCCAACAGCATCTTGGAAATGAGGCCAATGTAACTTTACGCAAAAACATCAACCTTGTTCCCAGGCTACTTTCTCACTTTCACACGATGTTATATTTATGATGGTGTAACCTTTATTAGGAAGATTTTTGGTGTCTTTTAATTTACAATCTGCAATCTGTGGTCTGCAGTCTGTGGTCTGCAGTCTGCAGTCTGCAGTCTGCAAATGTCATACACCGGTCATCATGTAAACGTGATACGAAATCAAAAAGTCATGTTGGTATGAAACTCGCGCCGGTGCAAGTTTTCTCATGTAAACACCCCCTAATACTTCCTTTCACATAAATTTATGATTCTCAGATTTTTGCAGAAACTTTCCTCAGTGGATGAAGCCTTATAAACATAGTGAATGCATGTGCATACCATGCATGCTGATATTTACTATCAAGAACAGAAGGCCTGACTTATAAAAAACCATTTTGAGAGGTTTTGGTTCCTTTGGCCAGAGAGTGAACCAAAATGGCTTGACAAGCTTAAAAGGCATTTTTCTGCAAAATTTCCAAGGGCAAATAGGTTAATACAAAGCTACAACCATTAATTTTGTGACTCTCAAACTGCATGATCAAGTGATGAACATTAAATACATGTACAGGTTTAAACTGATGAACAGATTGTAACTAGTACCTACATCTTCTGGTATACTTGGTAATTTTGATACATCTGGCACAACAAATGAAAACTCCTACATAGAAACAAAAACATTTCAGACAATTTGCACACACTGCTATAACATTTAAACCTCGACAATGTTGTTCACATTGTTTGTTAAACGTATGGGATATCCTATGGTGTTACCATTATTTTAAAACACAGCTTCTGATGGTGCACAGGTGCAGGACCGCACAATGATAAATATTATCATTCGATGCAAATGCTTCTTCTTTTTTATTGGCCGAGAGCCCACCACGTGACCTGCAAATAACTGCCTACAAATAATGGTGTGCTCATGCATACGTTCGTTCGTTCAACTGTTTTTGGCTGCAAATAATATTCTGCTCACGTGTAATGAAACCATGCTTGCACCCTGCTCGTTTATGTGATCTCTGTCATTACTCCTGGAAGGCAGTGCGTGCTAACTGCTGCATTTCCGAAGATATTATTCAATATTTAAAAACAAACTCAGAGATCGAATGATAAAACAATTATTGAACACGGTTATCGCAAAATATCGTGATTTGTCAGATGTGTCTCGCAGATCAATTATTTTGCTCAACCCTGTCCAATAATTGCTAATTATTTTTTAGTGAACACCTCTTAGCAGACAGTGTGAGAATATCAAAGGTTTTACATATTAAATGCACTTCATGCACTTTATTCAAGTGTCAATGGATTTGGTAAGAATGTACTTGTTAGGGATCCACAGTACTTTTTATGTCTCCTACTGGAGATGAGACTGCCTTTTTACATGGTCATTCAAGCCATGTGAAGGTCTAGCTGTTTGCAGTGCAAAGGCAGTACCTTCATTTCTCAGTTGTTTTAAGACCATGAGTGTTGGTCAAGTCCTGGGAAGCGAACCTGCGACCTCCCACTCTGCAGTCAAGCACTCTACCAAATGAGCTATTCCTGCCATGTTTAGGCAGTAAAAAATATAATTTTATATTAAATAAAAATATATAAAAAATAACATTAAATACATCTTAGAAATTTTGTTCATGTACATAATATTAACTACTTAATAATTTGTACTTTGGTGTACACTCTATTAAACTGTGACTTACCTTACTTCCTTCATTGACTTTAACTGTTAAAGGACTGCCAGGTATTGGAGGAGATTGGGTTAAAAGATAATTCAGCAAAGGAAGAAATTCGTTATCCTGCCCAAAAAAATATAAAAAACACGTCTGGTCACATAGGTTACTTTAAAACAGCAAGAGAAGTAAACCACAACTTTTGGCTTTCAAAATAAATAAAAGCGATGGAACTATGAAAAGCATGCAATTAATACATTTAGAATACTACCAGAAGAAGACCAACAAAAAAATCAGACTATACCTTGCTGATACTTATTTTCATGGGTCTTTAATTTCAATTTTTTTGTGATTGTAAAAAAATTGTGAAATTTAAGACCCACCAACATAAAACCTTGCAAAATTTGATAACCATATAATATACAATAATTCTATACTATTCAAATCACTGAAAAAATAATTAACATGTCTATATAATAGCAACAACACATACAGATTGCATTGACAAATACAACTGTACGTCAAATTGCTATAAACATACTGATTTTTTAGGCAAGCTCCAATTTTTCCTTCAGCTGTGGAAAAAACATCAACTTACAACTAAGATTTCACACATTGCTTGTTCCAGTTTATATTTTAAGAGGCTTAGACTTCTTTAAAAAATAAAATGACAATGAGAAAGTTTAAAACTTGAAATTTAATGCCCTTTGTCATATTTGCCTGTTGAAATTGTGGAAATAAAACCTTGCAAAATACTGTTTTGCCAAAATTGCAAAATTAAGTACCCAAAATTAAGTATTGACAAGGTATCACAGAGCAAAGGTCCTGCCATGATCACTAGAAGGGAAAAGAAGAACCACCCCCTGACTTCCTCAAATATTTTAAGAGTAACTAATGATACTGAGTACTGGTCCAGCCTCGTGGATTAAACCCACAACCCACTGCTCTACAGCAGGCCAGTACTAACTCTGCTGTGGTTCATGACTGTAGAGGTCTTAAATAAATGTCAGCTGCTACTTTGTACTATGAAATAATACTTTGCTTATGGATTTATGGCACAACCCATGCACCTGGCCTTACCAGTAACATTGTAAATCTTTTAATGGAAATTCAAATACTCATAATTCATAAAGAAAAAAAAAATTGTAACTTAATGTTCAATGAGTCTTTAAATCTGATAAAGACACAACTGTTAAACTTTGCGTCCAATTTTTTGGACCAAAGTAACCCCAAATCTAAACATTAGTGCAAGAATGAGTTGATCTATATCAGTGATTTTAAAGCCTTCAAAAAACTCCCAGTTGTGTATTATCAGGTTTAAAAACCCCTGCTTGTTTTTTTTTAAAACAGTATATATATTGTAGTTTATCACTTAAACACAACATTACTCACCTCTTTGGCCCTCTTTAAATCTGATATCCTGTTTAAAAGCTCATAGAATATCTTAAACCATGGCAAATAGCTGAAATAAGAAAATTTGAGCCAATCAAGTAACTTGGGGATTTTTTTTTGGCTGACATGCTTTATATAACCAATTTACTTGCTTCAATTTATCAATAAATTTAAAATGAGAGCAAGAAAGACTTGGTGCCTTTTCAGTCACCCAGGGCTTCTCATATTTCACGCGGTTGCGGACCCGCGAAATTCAGGTTTTTCCGCGAAATCCCGCAAAATTCCCCCAAAAAACGTCAAATACCGCAAAATCCGCCAGAAATATTTCCAAATACATGTCGGCAAAACATATTTCATACTTATCTTGGCTATTAGACCTGTTTTATTCACCCCAAACGTCCAAACTTCGTCACTGCAACGAGTAAACAACGTCCCAAAACTACCAGGCATTTTTAGATGAACGTTGCGAAAAACTGGGCACTAACCATAATCTCAATAGCCTTAGCATTCGCTCATTTTTCGAGCGAACTGTTGTTTAAAAAAGCAAATTATTATCCCTGTTAAAAAAACGTTAAACAACGCTGGTCATATCGACGCGAAAATTGAGTCGATTTTAGCCAAATTAATTTGCCAAAAAATAAATCCAGCGAAATCGGCTGTTTTTTACTGATTGTTTCTTAGCGAAGTTCCCCCCCGAAATTTCCCGTGAAATCGGCCGATTTGTAATGGTAACAGGACTGAGTGGAGTCCAATTCGGTCTGTAATCATACGAGTGATTAACAAAATCGGACGACCGCGTAGCGGGAGTCCGATTTGTTTAATTACGAGTGTGATTACAGACTGAATTGGACGACACGAAGTTCTGTTACCAATTAATCATAACATTAACAAAATTTGTGATAAAATAGGCTATTTTTTAAATCAAAACACAAGAAATTCAAATTTTTGTTTTGCTAGCAGTGAAAAAAAAAAGCCATTTAAGCACTCGCGTGATGGCGCGTACTGTCCAATTACTTAGGCATGACGCATACTGTCCCATTAAACTGTCCAATTAAGGCTGAAATCAGGGCAGTTGATAGCCAATCAGATTTGACAATTTTGTTATAGTTATGATTATTCCAAGAATTTGCCCCTGAAAATCCTTCGAAATTTGAATTTTTTCTGCGAAAATCCCGCGAATTCGGCCGATTTTTCCACGGATTTTGACTTTTTTCCTGCAAAAATCCCGCGAAATTGGCCGATTTTTCCGCGAATTTGCCCCTGAAAATCCCTCGAAATTTTGATTTTTTTTCTGCAAAATATCAGAAGCCCTGAGTCACCCCTATGATGATAGCTAATTACCTCAAAATGCAAAGGCAGGTCTTAACATCAGGGGAATAACGACAAAAGCCAAATCTGTATTTCCCTTCAATGTCAGTGAGCACAAATGTGTAATGCTGGACGGCTTCTCTGTAAGAAAAGAAAATCCCAACTTCTTTCAGAATTTAGACCATTCTTTTTCTCCTAACAGCTCATGCAGGATGCAAAAAAATAGAATTAATCCAGGAAGTGATCACAGCAGACTTTGAAGTCAAGTGCATGTATCACTCAGCCACTTGGTATTCAGAGATACTGCATTTGAATTTGTAGTTGGGTCAAAGTCATAGCAAATAAACAGACCAACTACATATATGGTTACAAAAATGCAGTAAAAGATAGGTTTACTTACGAGTTTGTGACACATGGATAACAGAACTGAGGAATTGCCTTCAATGCTTCCTATAAGAACAAAATTCAGAGAATAACCTTACCATAACAGAGATGCCAACCTCTGGAGACCTAAAATTGGGAGACTGTCTTTTTTTTACTTCCCCCTCGGAATTTCAACAACCCACCCCGAAAAATTGACCCAGCCCCCAATGGGAATGACTTAGGACATTATATCACATCTTACATGATGTGCATACTATCAAAATTCGAATGCGAGAAATAATCTTTGTCAAGGCAAAAATGCCCCAGAAACCGTACTGCGAATAAGAAAAATTCAAGTTTTGAGCTAAAAATGGGCTAAATCTCAAACTAAGTCTGTTTTATTTTTGACTAAGTATTCAATATTTATAGTGGACGTAAAAAGCGGGAGATTTATGTACCAAAGCAGGAGAGCGGGAGACAAGGCAAAAAAGCGTAAGTCTCCCACCAAAAGCGGGAGAGTTGGCATCACTGCCATAAGTCGCAACAACATGACAGTTACAGTACAATATACCACATAAAATCAGAGCTTATCCATCATAACTAGAAATACTGTACTTATCTCAAAGAACCGCATAAGGCTTGAGGAAATGCCAACAGAAGGGTGTAAAGGGGAAAAGCCATAAAAAAAAAGGAAAAACAAGTCTAGAAGCATGAGATTGAGACAGCTATGCCACTAAGCCATGAAATTCTACACCCTCAACATGGTCAAATACTCTATGTTAATAAGTCAGCGCACTAAATGACTGTGCTAAGAGGTACCCTGATACTCACAACTAAACTTAAAACACATATTTTTAACTTATATGCTTGAGCATATGCATAACACATGTATATTGTACCTACTTTTTCATCAAAATCTGTGGGATGAATAAACTTGATCTCTGGACCTGGAATTGCACACACAAATGAAACATGAGCCAGGATACAAAGCAAGTCCCAACTTAAGAAAAACCCTAAATTTTATTTCAAATTTATGGACTTAAAACATAAAATCACACATACTGTTTCATACTGCAGTCGAACCTCCATTAAGGAGGCCCAGTGTTAGGGTAAATTCTATATAGGACAGCAGAAATGGCAACAAGCAAAAAAAGATGGGTTGAAACAGCAATGGCAACAAAGAAAAGCGCAATTAATGGCAAAATACTGACAGCAAAATGGCCTCCTGCTCAATGCACAAAACAACAGACAAATACAACTGCAAAATACTACAGTGACATGGCTTTCTGCTCAATACACAAAACAAGAGGTTTTAAAATTCAGACTAGTGACACACACATAACCCCCCAAACCAGCCAGTGAAGTGTCTGTTCTAAAAATTGTCCTTTTCATGAGGAGCCACTAATTATTGACTACATGGTCTTGCAGGTACTCCCCCAAGGAAGGACAGTTAATGGTGATTCAACTGTGTTTATAGGTGATTTTCACGTTACGTCATCACCGCCATGCTGGTGAACGGTAAACAAAAGATCGTTCATTAGCTCGCTTTGTTTGTCCACCATTTGTTCATTTCACCATTGTTATTCGTGTCTCCCGAGATTCCACGAAAACCACCTATTGAGTGACAACTCAGTTACACACATTAATATGTCACAATTTTCAAACTACATTTTTTTTTATTTCAACAAACTCAAGTATTCCCTGCTAGCAGAGGTCACTCATGACGAGGCAAAAACGACTCGTCGTGAGAGACCTCTGCTAGCAGGGAAACTCAAGTACAGTTTAAGTATATTATCATTCGATGCAAATGTTTCTTCCTTTTCATTGGCAGAGAGCCCACCACGTGACCTGCAAATAACTACCTACAAATAATGGTGTGCTCATGCACAATGTCGTTCAAATGTTTTTGGCTGCAAATACTATTCTGCTCATGCGCAAATGAAACCACTCTTGCTCCTTGCTCGTTTATGTGATTTCTGTCATTACTCCTGGAAGGCAGCCCGCGCTAACCGCTTTCCGAAGGTATTATTTATTAAAAAACAAACTCAGTGATCAAATGATAAAACAATCATTGAACTCGGTTATCACAAAATATCGTGATTTGTCAGTGTCTCGCAGATCAATTATTTGCCTCAGCCTTCGGCTTTGGCAAATAATTGATCTGCTCGCCACTGACAAATCACGATATTTTGCTCAACCTCATTCAATAATTGCTAAATATTAAACAAATCAAAACTTTCCATTGAAATTATTTTGTGGTTGGTTTCCTGTATAAATAGTATACTGGAGGCTTACATAATGTGTACGTTGTGGTTCAATTTTATCCTTGGTTTTAAATAATTTTATTTCCCTTTGTTTTGGGGTATTATAATGATAATGAGTTTAAAACAAAGAGAAATAAAATGTAAACCTAGGATAAAATTGAACAACAACATATACAATGTGCTATACATCATCAACTTCATTCAATTTCATGAACTTTTAAAGTTTACTGTCAGAATTTTCTTCTCTGACTTGCATTCACGTGTTGCATTTGATTCTTTTTCAATCATGTAATTACATGTAATTATTTTCTGTCTCAGGGAAGAGGATCCAGCCCTCATCCTGGCATGAAAGGCAATCTTTGCCAAATAAATTAATAATAATGTAGATGTAGACAGAAAAAGGGAATACTAATGTAGTTCAGTTATTTATCTGTATGTACACTGTACTGGTATTAGCCGGCACTTTTATACAAGTATGCTACAATATATAGCATGAATTAACATGTAATCTTGAAAATACAGGTGCACTCAATACTCCGCAAGATACTACTACAACATTTAATTCTACAGGTACGAATTACAAGAATTAATGACACTAAATACAAACAAAGCCATACAAGCAGTGTACGGAAATAAAATATTTTATAGTCGGTTAAACAATGAATGTTCAACAACTGGTCCAGGGCCATTAATGTAAACATAATTATAATACTAAATGTTAAGAGGGGAAACACCATATCATAAACAATCTAGATTTTAACTTGAAATGACCTGTTATTTGCGCACACTAGTTTTATTCGAAATTTTATGCATAAGAGGAAATTAGATTATTAAAGCTTAATTTTCAGTCATTCGCTTACGTACGTACAAAAACACCAAGAAAGGACGCTAAACAATTAATAAAACTGATCATGCCACGACGACATTAGCTCTCAACGTAGAGTTAATTACGTGGTAACAAACTAAGCAAATGCTTGAGGCCCAGAGTATACTGAGGGTTAACGTAATGGCAAATTTTCTCAGCTATTGCAATGATGTGAGCTAAATATTTAACATATATGCATGCTGCCAGTACTTTTAAGGAATAATAACTTCCATTGTGAATCACAACTTGCAGTCTCAGAGGAAATATAATACAAAGGATTTCCAGAGTTACATAGTTTATTTGTGAGAATCGGACAACTTTCTGCACAATCAAACGATAAAGTGAGACAATTTTACCTCCACCGGTTGGGATAGGGGCAGTGACTTCTAAGAAACACTCAAAAACCTTTTCTGGAGATGGCCTAGGATGAACAAAAGATGTAATTATATCTCGACTTACTCCCAAAACGCTATAATATCAGCATCATACCTCAATCTAGAGCCCATTTCGTGAAGAGAAACCGAAGAGAAACTGTGGACGTTTCACCCAGCCGCCATTTTGTTTTATGTATCACTTCCGATCAGACTGCGCTTGCGTAATTCGTCCGGGGGAGGAGGGGAGGGGAGGAACTATTGGAATTAGCAGGAAGTTGGGAGCAACCGGAAAATAGACATTATTTTTACCAATCAATGTCTTAGTCTTTTCAATGTTTCTTTTATCTTTTGATCATTGAATAATTCACACTACGTCTTTGACTTTTGATACCTTTAAAGGAAACTAGAGAAGCGAGAAAAAATATCAGCTTTGATAAAATCATCAAAGCCCACAAATATATATACGTTATCATAGCAAGTTTTTTTTTCTCTCATGATCTTGCATACGTACGCGTGGACTTTCAACTCAGGAATTTTGTGAAAGAAACTTATTCAGTAAGTTATTGTTACAAGGCCAACAAAGCTTATAAAGAAAATGACGAAAGAAAGAAAAATGGATAACTTAAGATATCGTAGGCATCATTGATTGATTCATCGAAATAAAATTTCTAAAGCCTTGCGATCAAAACTTGCGGGAAAACAGAATGCTAAGGTAAACAATTAATTATCATTTGATAGCGATCCTGTTTAATGATGACAATACCTCAAATGACCATTCCTTTCTCTGTTGTATTAGTAAATAATATAATTCTTTTTTGAAAGAGATATTTCTGATAGACAAAAAACTGGTTTCTCTGATACGACGTTGCAAAACAGAGCAATAGAGGAAAACATCAAGGCAAAGCTGTTTTTACAAGCCTTGAAAAAGGTTATTGCAATTGGAAGACCTCGATTGGACCACGCTTGCGCTCAGTATTCCTAGGCCTGCTGGGATATATTTTACTTCACTACTTATTAACTGTAGCTGACAATGCCTTCAGAGGCACCCAGGCATCGAAGACATCAGCTGTTTCCAAACTGGCGTCAGACGTGTCTCCCCCTGAAGTAGAAGCATGTTTGGATTGAAGCTGCCCTAAAAACTGTTTACTCGGCTGTTTGGATGTCTTAGAGGAACTCAGTGGCTCGTCTCGAAAGTTGAACTGGTGGCTCTTTCGTCACATACGACACCGTTGCTACTGATGCCAGGTTCAGTCGAAACAGTTCCAGGACAAGGAAGTTTTTCTTTAAACTGAAAATGTGAAAAACACAGCCGCAGGGTAAAACTCCGAATATCTTGTTAGCCTTTCTTGAGCTTTAGAAATTTCTATGCATAGGATTTAATAGGCTTCTTCGAACAGTTATTTTACTGAAAAAATCGTGGGGGTACCCCTATGTTTTCCTGGTGTATAAAAAAGGCCCGTGGGCACAATCCAAAAACGTGATCATTGTTCCCTCCTTGCTTTAATGGCCCACTTAAAAAGATCTGGATGTAGGGTATCTCTTTGTTGAGCACTACATTAACTAATATTGTCTACAGTTTTAACTAAGTTTACATACAAATTCTTCCTAAAATATACGCAAATAATGGTCACTGTTTTAGTTCGTTTGCGTGGATGGTCGACATTTTTCCTATTTATTGCTCGCTGACACCAGACAACATCTAATATGAGTTTCTTTCTCGAGTTAACCGTGCAAACAGTATACATGAGTATAGGACAAATTAAAAATGCTTTGGAAATGATGACAGACAAATATAACTCCAGCTATGATGCAAGGATAGTGGACCAACCTCCCTGAGAACATCATGGATGTTCGACCGATCCCGGTTGGTTGGAAAGTAGTCCGAACTAGCTTGGGCAAACAGTTTCGAGATTCGTATTATTTAGTAAAATATTAACATTTCCACTCCTTTTTTGTATATATTCTGGTGCTAAGCCCTCCAATTCCCCTAAAACGTTTGCCTTCAAACCGAAATATCAAGCAAATACACTTTGATCAATATTGTTGTTCGGTAGCTGTTTTCTTTTTTTAGTTTAACTTGCCATAGAACACGCGAAGCACGCAAGGGGAGCACGCGTAGGGCAGAGAAAATCTATGGTTTTACATGGGAAAACCGGGATATTTCGTACACGCGTAGGAGAGAGAAAATCTACGGTTTTACATGCAGGGAAAACCGGATATTTCGGTTGGAAAATCAAATAGTTCGCACCATTATCCTTTTGGGACGCTTCAGAAAATATGAGGTGTATTTTAAGGGGATGTAATTTTTCTACTCAGTGTTTTTAGCCTGTTCAGCTGATTTGGATATACTTAAGTCATACTTTCTAGCGGGTCTTTCTCCCACCACCTCAATTTTTTTTTCAGTTGCACGTTTATGCGCAAGGTTTTGTTTACATTGCAATAACCTCTCGTCTCCTTTTCTTCCCTCGTGAGTACGCGCGCGTCCTCGAATTTTCATCAACCAGTGCTCAATCAACTTCGTCCCCAGGGTCTTTTCGGTTTCCGATATGGCGGCGTCAAGGAAGACCCCGGGCTTTCAACGTGTTTTAATCTCATAGAGGCAGTCCCACACTACGTTCATCACACTGTCTACATAACAACTACAAGAACCGTTTCAGCAGGAGGGGCATATTTGGAAAGAAACAAAAGTCGATTCCTGCCGTTCTTCAGTCTTAACACTGCCGCCTAAAAAAGAGTTCAACAGTTTTCTTCTTGTTTTTGTCCAGAGACAAACGAGATACGTTTCCTGTCTGGCCTCAGCCTTGGAGAACAACCACCGATGCCTCTCCTGGATGCGGATATTAGGGAACTTTAGGATCGACGAAGGCAACGGCGGCGAAAACGTCACTTCTAAAATGAATTCGCGTTTTTAAACTTTATCGCGCTTATTACAATTCGTTGAAAATGTCAAATAAAGACGAATTTCCGTGCAGCTGATTTCTTGGGGACAAGAAATTAGGCACTTTCACGTTGTAGTCGTGCTGTGACGGCAAAGAAATGTACAAAAATTGTGATGCACGCGCAAAGTTGTAAAATAAACTTTTCGCACTTGTTGTCGTCACTACATCGTTGCTAAAACTCCCTAATCAAAATTCTCACAAAGAATGAAGTTAACTATCAATTTCGTATCTAAAGTTTATTGAGTCTGGTTCTAATTTTTAGAGAACGTCCTTTTAAGCCAATATTATAATTCATGCACAAAATGACACGTGTAAGGAGAAAACCCGGTCTGTGTTTAGGCCATGTCAGTCCCCGGCACTAAACCGGATAGCTTTCCATGCCGTCACAAAAGCTAGCAACCTTCACACACATCGAACATGGTGCCGGCTGGGGGCGGTTGGCCGAGAGGGTTTGGTGAAGTAAATGCCAGTCCTGAATATTTATTTCCGTCTAAGTGGATCGTATTAATTTTATTCACTTCCGCTTCGGTCCGAGCTGTACCTGTTTACACTGCAGTAAAGTGTGGACAGAACCATCGCTTCGTTACAGAAACTGCACAGAAATCACATTTCTTATGTATAGTTTTCGTGCCGGCGCAAGAGCTGCATCAGTATCCGGTAAAATGTGAAAATAGCTAAGGTACATGATGATGGAACATAGCAGCTGGGATGTTTTACATGCATATTCATAAAAGAACTGTACAGGAGAAAGTTTGTCCCTCTTGTGGCGAAATCCCTTAGAAGTGAAAGGGTCAACTTTTAGTATTGATTTTCAGAAGCACAGCCTAAAGATAACTCAATGATGGAATGCCAGTGTAAATCGTCAAGAGCTTTATCCTCTCTTGAAATCGTAGAGCAGTCAACTGTATTTTATAAAAGAACAAGTCAATAACAGCATATTATGGGCAGCTGCCTGCTGGCAATGACAGCACGATATCTTTCCTTTCCAGTTTATTTAGTTCCTTGAGGTGGAGCAAGAAGACCGCCAACCTTGCTTGCTGCCCTGGAAGGTGCAAAACCTAACATCTTTTGAATATTCTGTGGAATAAAAACATAAGACAAACATTCTGTTACCGTGTCTCTTTAAAAACACATTTAACTTCTAATAATTTAATATTTATTTCATGATAAAAACTAGCAATGGTAAAACATGACATTTTGCTACATGCACATATTGCGTGTAAGTTTTGACTACGCATGTTAACAGTGGGTCAGTGATTTACGCTAATTTGTGTCACACAAGAACTGGCTTCTGTGTGTTAGCCTTAGCCTTACAAGTTGAGAGGTTTAAAAAGTTAAACACAGATCTAGAAAAAAAGACAGTGTCGCGGAGAAGTGTATTTTTTACTTCTTCTGTATACCAAAAGGAAAATAATAATAATAATAAAAAAAGACCATTTACAAGTAAGACCATCATGTTGGTTGACCATTAAGGGAAACAATTTGCAGGACTTCAGTAACTGTCCACTTGATACAGGTTACTTAATAACTGGTTTACAGGTTTTAAAAATAAATCGGAGCAGCCATGTTGGTGGACAAGCACTGGGACTGTTGTCGGTCGTGTTGACCTGTCAGAGAAATTAACCTTGGTCAAGGCTCTGCTTAGCCTGCGAACAGCAGACGTATTTCCGGTCGTCGCCTCTCTCGAAGCGACGACTGGAAATGCGTCTGCTGTTCGCAGGCTAAGCTCTGCTCTGAGCAGTCAAACTGTTTAACATACAGTGTGTAACATGATGATTAAACCTGAACGTATTAGCCTACCAAGCAAAAAAATAAAGTAAAAAAAGATGCTTGTCCACTTGAAACTTAATGGTGTGAAAATGACTGTATTGTTGTTATTATAATGAAAACAAGGCTATTACATGTATCTACATCTACAATTTAGGAAGAATTAAGTTATATTGTCAGGGCTGTCACTAAGATTTCAAGTTGCTGTGTATATCCACCTACATAGAAGGCAGTGTATTGAATGCCTAGGAAGTTCCTTTGGTTCTATCTCCTTTTGTTTCCTTTGGCGTATGTGAACATGCAATGATGGACGCCGCCGTTGTCTAAGTAATTAGTTTTGCAAATGAAACCGCCTCCTATAAGTAACTGCACCATGGTAGTGGCCAACTCGAAAGCTGTGCTCCTTTGCCTTGGCCAAGTATTACACACTTTTCCAATGTAATACTTATTGTATACTACATGTAGCTCTGATTTCCCTTTTTTTAGTTCCTATTATTATTGTATAGATGTACTTTTTTTGAATAAGTGCAAATAAACTGAACTTGAACTTGAAAGTGGCCAGGGGTCATATGGTCATATGGGGTCATGTTCATACAGTCATATAGAACTGAGCCGGGGGGGGGGGGGGAATCCTTGGCTCCCTGACCCTGAATTGTTATTTGATCATACAGATAAAAACACAATTCACATACCTGTCTTACAGACATGGTACAGAGAATGTAGAGGAAAATAAAGGAGCAGTCAGTGAAATCTGTACCCATCAAATTCCGGTGAGATAATCCCTGAAGCCATGAGTGAGGAACAAACGGTAGCTTCGCCACTACTCTGCCATCAAAACTGTATAGAGAAATGTTATGAATCCATTAAAGTAATCCAGCAGAAAGAATTTCCATTTGATATACCAGTATGTTAAAAGCAAAGACGTGAAATAAAAAAATATAATTTTATAACAAATTCAGATATAATAATTACAAATGACATTGTACCTACATGTATAAACCCGAATATCAAAATTGAATTGTCATTTACTGCCCCTATTTTCATTTGGAACCACTATATTAGGGAGAAGTTATCAAAATATCAAGCAAATTCATCTTGTGTGATCTCCTTATTAATATTTTCGATCAATCTCAGGGTTTAAAGGGTTAACTACAAACTGTAACTATAAATAACTTTCAAAAACTCAATAATTCATAAAGAAAAAAATTAAGGTTTAACGAGTGTCTTTATATATATGTGATAAAGACACAGCTACACTTTACTACCAATTTTTAGACCAAAATAACCCCAAATCTAAATATTAGTGCAAAAACGAGTTGATCTACATGCATATCACAGGTTTTGAAGCCGTTCAAAAATAACACAGTCTTGTGTTATCAGGTTTAACACAAATAATGGTAAACTACACTACAATGCAGGCAGTGACTTACATGGAGTTAAACATGCCAATAAGGGCAGTAAAAGTAAAGCCAATAGCAAATATGGATTTCATTTTAACCTACATGTACGCAGGAAATAAGGTATGTTCAGGCATTAGTATTATTTCAAGTTACAAGTATGACATTAATACACCTAAATACACTGTAAAAATTAATGAACATAATAATAACAATAGTAACAACAACAACATATTTTTTTTTGTCATTATTTTTTATAAAACCATTTCAGCTGCTGAGGCGAGAATTTCCACTACAAGCACTCCTTGTTCCTACATTTCTGCCATGCTCTTGGCCTTAAAATTGCCTTTATTCTTCTACTTAAGCATTTTTGAACCTTAAACTTGTAGAGTTTCAAACAGCGAAAGGGAAATAACATTCATAGGTTAGCGCGACCTTGAAATAGCGAGTTCTAGTTCGTACAAGTATGGTAGTGTGGCAGAGAACAAGCTCCGAACTTTGAAGTTTTGTTTACAACAAAGGTCATCAAAAGTCTCGTGAAATTTAACGCTACTAAAATCCCCAGGGAATCTACACCTTATATTACACTTACATTACAATTTTCACAGCACAATCTAGAATTTTTCTGCCTGCTGCAATACTTCGCATGGCATTAAGCTGGCCACCTTGCAAGCCGACTGTCTTCGCTCGGCTTACTCATTGGCAATGATTTTCATGTGTGGCAGATCCTGACCTACTGAAACACTACAGAGTAAAGATTGTTGCTGCAGGATCTTACCATTGAGAGATCTCTGTTGTGGTTTTTTAGCTTTTCTTCAACTCTTTCTAAAAAACAGAAAATAAGTCAGAACAACAAACACATAAATCAGACATTTGTTTGGCAGTGACTTTGTTACCTCTGCATCCTCCTTCCCTGATGCATAAAAATCCCCAAAGAAGCATAATATGTGGTTGATCTGAAAATGTTTTTGGTGAATATCCCATTTGTGCGATTTCTGTGGCTGTTCTTCTGGCTGTTGTTTAACAACACATATTCCTTTTAGTCTTGTTGAGTTATCAATAGAAGGAGTATACAGAGTTTTGGAGTCAGTCTTCAGATTAACTGCGTGGGTTCACGAAGGCCCAGAGACTCATAATTTTGAAAAGGGACTCAATGGTTCTGGACTGGTACTCATAATTCTTCTCAAGATGAGTCCGAGGACTCACCATAACTACATTGTGACGTATTTATTCGGCTATAAGCTAATCTTGGCTATAAGCCGAGACCCTACATGTAAACTTCAAATGTGTAGAATCAGCATAACAAAGAATGAAAAATAAATCAAAAACAGGCTGCTATAAGCCAAGACCTGTTTGTTACAAGACTTTCAACTACAGTAAAACCCAAAAATGTGACCTTCTCCAGGAAAACATACACTAACACTTTCGATTAAACGGGCAAAAACCTAATGGCTGACGAACGGCTTGTTAATGGCTTTTCAAAGCATTTTAACAGTTTGTTTAACGCTCTTAATGGCATTGATTCGATATTTCGCTGCTATTTGCTCGGCTTATAAGTGAATACATATCCATTTAGTAGAGGATTAATGCACTGAAAAATATGTTTTAAAAAAACTCTTGGCTACAAGCCAAGACCCCCTCTTGGGTTCAAATTTCACTGAACATGGGCTTTAATTTGTGTAAAAATCGCTTGTCTTATACCCAAATAAATAAGGTATTAAATTTCGTAACAAAGTTACTGTTTGGACGTACATCGGACTCATGACCAACATGGTGGACGATTTCTTCCTTCCCAAACCCCAGCGGGGTACAGGTGAATGCAGTGTACACTCCAAGTGCACACATTTAAATTCTATATCCACACAACTCAGTATACACATCACTTATATAACAGTCTGGCAGCAACCACTCCACTGTTCCCCCATGATACTGTACATGGTACATGTGTGACAGTTTCAGAAAACGTTTATCACATAATACATGTACATTTAAAATACTTGTATTGTAACACATGTAGTTCTTACCCATTTTCTTTTTCTGTCCACCTTGTCTTGGAAGATCTGATATAGTTTCTTTTCTTTTCTCCACTAAGAAAAGTAATAACAATTAACATAAAAAAAACACTGTTCTCTAACACTGATCAAATAAACAACACTGTAATTAAAGTCAAGGATTCTACAATTATAAACACACAGTCAACTCTTGATAACTCGAGCCTTCCAGGGAATTAAAAAACAGTTCAAGTTATCAGGAGTTTGAAGCCAAAAAATACAAGTTAGGAAACGGGATGGGGGGGGGGGGGGGGGGATGCAAGTGCAGGTGTGTTATATCATGTACAATTCACTTCAAGGGCAGCAAGATATACATGTACATGTAGTTAATTTTTATCTCAGGTAATTTTTTATTTTCTTTTGTTTTTGGGTATGGAAATGTATACTAATGAAGCTGAAACAAAAGAAAAAGAAAAATTAGCTGAGAAAAAAAACTAACTGCAACATGTGTATTGACATTTGAAAAAAAGGCAACAAAGCCTGATTAATCAGTAAAGCACTAAACATTGTATTTGAATCGGACCATAGCTTCAAGTGGCCTCAAGCAAAATTAAAATTTAATATTATATAATAGAGGCGAGTTTTGAAAACTTAATATAGGGTCAATATAGAAAAATTGTTAAATTAAAAGGGAAAATACGGGGTTTTTTAAAGCATAACCCAGTACCAGTTTTGCAACTCTGCCAAAGGTAAGCAACATAATAAATTTTAGTCCAACATTGTGAACACTTATAAATACTTTACTCTTATAAATACAGATTAAGGTCACTAACTTTGAGCCAGCAAAAACATTTTACCTAGATTAATACACACACACTGACCCAAAAGAAGTACAGTGAAAATACTGTTATCATGTTTTGCAACTGTTAAAATTTTTTTCTATATGCAACAGTGAAATTAGTGGGCCTACACAATTTCAGCGTCCTGTTTAAACGTCTTTTTTCCACCTTTGTTTACTTCCAGGCAGTTAGCTGATGGTGTGGAGCTTCTCTCACATTAAATGACACTGGTCTGTTTTAAACATGTTGATTTCTGGTGAGATGTTTGCAGGATGTAGAATTCTCATGAAGAGTGATCTACAGGTCCACATTTAAAAGAAGGAATTATAGCTTAAACTGAAAGTTACACCAGCTAACCAACTACATGTACATGTAGGAAGAAACTTAACGACTGATACCCTCCACTTTTTGCAGACAATGAGTGTCTTTGCAGTGGAGCACAATTTTATGTAATTCCTTCTTTAGTAATACTTTTGAATTTCATACATGTACACGTAGCTTCACAGCTTCCCACTGTTTCTTATCAGTGAGGCAAGACCATGGTTTTGGTTCTCTATGCAGATGTATGCGATAAATTATGGGATTTTTTCAGGGCTAATTTACATTGTTTTACCAGGTTTCAAAGGAGAAAAACCACTTTAATGTTGTTTAACAGGGAATTTGAACGTAAATGAATTTTAAAACAAAATAGTTAAATTTGTCAATAATTTTGACCTGGAAAAGAAAAAGGACACTTGTTTAATATTACATGGCGCCGTTACACCGCTGACCACACTATCTTGTCTCTAAAAACACAATGGCTGCCCAGATACTGCGATCCAAGGTTTCAGCTGTCTTGCAAGAAATTAGAATATCTTTTGAGGCAAATGACCTTAAATTAATAACATTAAGATTGGGAAAATGTTTAATTAAAGTTAGAATTCATTGATTACTTAATTTACTCGAATTTAGCATTTTTTTATGAATTATGTGATTTTCCTCAAATTTTGCAATCGAATGCGATTTGAGGTCAATTGTGCAAAATCGCACCATCACGTAATATCAGATAGCCTGTACATGTATCTCCAAGACAATTTGCCATTGAATGCTAATTTTTGGCAAGTAGGCCTTTTGGATCTTGTTCTTTCAAAATATTCCAACAAATACCATAATTTCAAAAATTTAATTTTTATGATGTCATCTCTTTAAAACTCTATTACCCTGAGTACCAGAGGTATTGCTCAAGCCGCCGTCAGCAAAAAACATGTTGGCCTACAAATCATTTTCGCCACACTTGATTGCTACACGCAAAAAAAATCCTCTGATACCCACGGTCATAGAAGTATTAATTACAGGTACATGTACAAACAATAATAATTTATGATTTAAACTACTGCTCTTTCAATAAACAAAGAAATCTTGGTTTTGCACAAAAGTCTAAGGCTGCATAACTTGAAAGTTTGGAGCTTTTTTAGCTGCTTGCGTATTTTTTACATGTAAGCCTTTCTAAACCTTGGCAACCAGAATTCAAATGAACCCCTGTATGAATTTACATGATTGTAAACAAGAAAAAGATAACACAAAGTGTGACTTACATCTCTTACTGTCCTTCTCCACCTCTGCAGTTAACTTTTTGTATTTATCTGTTCTGTACACTAGCAAATAGGTGATTCCTTGGGAAAAGAATAGTAATAACAATGAAAAAAGAAAGTCAGGGCTACATGTACAGTGTGTATAACGTTAAGACACTGTACTTTTTTGAAGTGAAAAACCAGGGCAATACAAATCAATCAAAATCGATCATCGAAAAGCTAATCGATAAATCGATAAAATGATATACCTGGATAAGAATCAATTAATGAGTTTACCTAAGTATGTAAAAACAAATTGAAAAAGAGAGTGTTCCAAGGCATTACCATTGTAGCTTGTTCACTTTTCTACCTTGCAACTGCCTGTTACTGCAAACTTTTGTGTTCGTTTTCAGCATCATTGGTGTGTTACAGGTTATCAACACTGATTTATAATGCCACGAGTCTCAGCTGGTACTCAGCTCATTCTCATTTCACAGAGTTTTGGAGAGAGAAGTCCGTTGTAAAAGCATATTTTTCTTTTACCCAAATCTTTCAAACTGGAAACCTTCATCAATATTCAACAAGATACTCTGACTTTTACTGACCTCATACCTGTAGAGCAAATATTAAAAAATTTTCGATCCTGTTTCAAGGTCCTAGAATATGGAATTCGTTACCGAACAACATCAAAAATGCCCCATCTTTTAGTACATTCAAGCGTGTGATCAAACCATTTTTAAGGGTCAGACAGAATGCAACCTAATATTCTATATTTTCCTCTAAACACACGTATATACTTAAATAAACAATTTTCTTCTTTATTTCTTAAAATACTGCCTAGTATTTAAATTGCCCGTGGGGGGAAATCTCTATTCCTCATAAGCTCGGCTTCTCGGAGATTTCCTCGCCACAGTCACTCCTCCCAAGTAAAGTACAAATTTCAAATTTAATGTTAATTAACCTATTTATTATCCTTTTTATTTTGCTTGTAATTCCTTGTGTGTCGCAAAATAATAAATAATAAAATATGAAGCCAGAAACTGTCAAAGTCAGTTGTGCACTATTAGTTTAAACAAGGTTTAGCAAGAATATAATATTGTTTTCCTCAAGCTGTTTGTCCAGTTGTAGGCCATGCAGGGATTGTGAGCACAAGATTTGTCACGTCAGCTCATGTGTCCCTGCCTCCCTGTCCTTATCTGTTTTTACTTAATTAACCTGCATGACAGGCTTGTTGCATTAAGTTCAACAGAGTTTCTGTTTTGTTATGATAGAGTTTATAACATACATGTACAATGTAGGCCAGGACAATTGAGAAAGCCGAAGTATGTGAATATTTTGCAATTATACAATGCAGATTAATTTATCAGGATGTTATGGCTCGAAACAAACGATTGTAGTTTCACTTTTATGAAGCTGTAGATTGAGGTAAGATTGCACGGGATTTGCATCATGTGGGAAAGTGTTCTGTCAGATTCTGATGATTGTTTAACAGTAAAACTCTGTTACTTTCAGACTGTGTTTAAGTTGTCATTCCCAGGCTGTCACTAAGATTTCAAGTTACTGGGTAAATACAACAAGTAGGCAGGGAATCACACAACTAGGGATTTCTTTTGGTTCTATTTTTCTTCCATTTTTTCCTATGAAAATAGCCGGAGCCACGTTCTTAGTAGCAGGGGGAAATTCCCGGTCCCCACCTCTTAATGACAACCCTACATTCCGCGTGTCCGTTTGGTTGAAAGAGATCAAAAGAAATTAGAAACTATAAGGATTCTATTGAATCACTACGTTAACTGCCGATTCAAATCGATAGAATCGATGAAATTGATAGAAATCGAACAGAAATCAATGATAATCGATAATCACAAGAATGAGTGTGATCGATCTTTATTCATTTTCGAGATTTGTCGATTACTATTGATTTTATGGAGTATTTGTAACGCCATGGAAAAACGTACGTTCCATGCTAAAGCAAAAATTAGCTAGCGACCTTTTAATTTTATGGATAAAAGCTTCACATACCTTCAGAAAGAAGAGCAGTAGCTACTGAAATAAATAAGATAAGGATAGTATCAGCAAACATTTTCAGGCCAAGTGAGCTCAATAGTTTTTTCTCAAGGGTATCAGTTCTTCAATCAAGATGGCAGAACTGATGGCAGAGTTAAGCGAGGGATTCTCTGAGCCTGCAAACAATTGGCCAGTAAAAAGACTTGTGTCATGCGCAACAAGTTGTACTTTTCCCGGGAAAACTGACCACGAGGGTTGCTCGCGAAGTGTTTGGGCAAATTTACAACTGTGTTCTGGGTCGAAAAATTCATTTATCATGCCTTGCATAGAAGACTGGCTCACAAACCCGTTAACTGTAGCGGAGGGAATATTCAAAGAGGCAGGAAAAGTCGACCATGAGCGCGTTCGCAAGTTCTTTTCAAATCGATTGGAAAGCAGTGAAGCTCTGCGACGAGTTCCTTCGCTTAATGACACTCCAAGTCATTTGCTAAAATCTAAGAGTTTGGTCAGATTCCGCTGCATGGTCCAGGATATGTTCGATCCCGAATTCTTCCTCGCGTCTTATGAAACCGTGGATAAATCAAATAATTCGTCGAGTATGCGGTGCGGAATGTATCAAGACGTGATCAGCTGTCCAGAAAATTTTGAGCTACGATTGGAGTCACGGCAAAATGTCACCAAAGAGAGGCAGACATTTTACTGTGTTCCAATCCCAGGAGAAACTGAATGGGCCAAGAAAATGTTCGCGGCGGAAAACGTGCCTTTTGGCGAGCATTCTAAACGGGAAACGCAGCGGAATAATGTAGGAATAAAGAGGGGACTGGAGGAGGAAATGGAGCAGGATACACCATATCACAACGGTAAATATATTTAAGATCTTGTATTTTATTTCATTAACTGCTAATTTCTCTTTACATAACGGTTTAAGGTATTTGATTGAGCGGTAAATTGTGGGGAAGGGGAGAGGAGTTTAGCCCTGAAACAAACCCTGGTCATTAATTAATAATTAGATTTAATTTATTTTCCTTTATTAATTCTTGCCCTGCGTCCGTAAGATGATTGCTTGGTGAAGGGACAGTGCCTTGAGGCCTTAACTTTGTTTAATAAGTGGTAAGATTTCCATATACAACCCCATACAGTACACTATCATGCATGCAGCAGTCAGTGATTTTGCTACAAATAGTTTATGGTGTGTCCTGGGACTCGTCTTGTAAAAAATTATGAGTCCCAGTTCACAAAACAATGAGTTCCAAAACTCTGTGTTACAGTTTAAGGAAACAATAATACACTCCTTCTATTGTAAAGCACAACAAAGACTGAAAGACATACAATTGTAAGTGTTGTTTAACAACAGCCACAAGAACAGCCACAAAACCATCTTCAGATCAATCAATCAATTGAACGTCCTTTGAGATGCATGCTAAAAATTCTTTTGTTTCTTTGGGGATTTATTTGCACCAGGGACACAAGGCGCAGAGGTAACAAAAGCACTTAGCTGTAATGTCGTCATTCCATTTCACACAATGGCAAATAGAATGTATGAATAGAGTCAAAAGATGTACGCCTGGTGATTATTGTACTGTATATGGCTGTATGGAAATGGTACTGTGGATTTCTTCTATCTCCTGGCAAAACATCTCTACCAGCAAGGAGCAAGGAAAGATGGCTTTTTTTGTGCAGGCTAAACACAAACTAGTTATTACCCTCCAGTGTATTGCTGTGAGCACACTTGTACTATACAACGTGTAAATGTAGGAATTAAAAATAATGTACTTTTTTGCTTGATTGTAAAATTCTTTTCTTAGGTTAGCAACCACCCACAATGTAATTCAATTTAAGATGCACTTGCATTCAACCGCAATTAAAATATTGTCAGGGTGCATACAGAGTCTTGAATTTCTTGAAAATGTCTCGATATTTGGCAAGCAGTTTTCTAGACCTGGAAAAAGTCTGGAAAATAGAGATAAAGACAGTCTTGAAAAAAAGTTACATTTTGTGTAAAAAGTCTTGAGGTTGTTTTAAAGTTAAATGTTCTATAAGTGCTTTACAAATGAAATATTTTTTGTGCTGGTCAAATCTTATTTAATCTCGCCTATATGTTTGCAGCACATCATGGAAAAAGCTTTGTTCCTTCAATTTTTTTTTTATGGAAAAAGTCTGGAAAAAGTACAAACCCTGTATTGTGTTTGTTGTCTTTGATGACCATAGGGATTCAGCTTTCATTACAATATGACTGTAACTATTTCAAACAGGACCAATTAGGTCTGTCTTAAAATCACTAATATTGTTTCCTTGTTTTGTTGTCTTTTGCTTTAGGCCAGCAAGTTGATGAAGCTGTCAATAAAGATGAGGCTAAAAGGGCCAAAGCCATCGACACATCAGGCAACAGTAACATTCCTTCCAGCTCTCTAGGCATGGATCTGAATTTCCCCCTTCCAAATGAGCAGGGTCCAGCTTGCTTAGTTCATTTATATGATCAAGAAAGCACATTCAAGGTTAATGAGATGATTGAGTTCATTGGCATTCTGTCTGTTGATCCTGGTCTTGCTGTGTTTGATCAACACATGGAGGGTGTGCAAGATACAGCATTCCTCACCCCGGATGATTTGACCACCCCCGAAGAACAAGCTGTCCACCATCCCCCACCATCACTTGTTCCGCGGCTCCACTGCTTAACATTTCACCGTTTGACACACTCTAATCCATGTCTCCCTGATGCCATCAGTGATGTGTCACGCACCAATCTACCTGAAATGAGAAAAGAGTTAATGTCCTTGCTTACAAAGGTTGCATATGGAGATTCATTGGCAGCAGAGTATATTCTTCTCCATCTGGTTTCCTCTGTGTACAACTGGACAGAAATAATAACAGTTGGAAAATTTGCACTGAATGTCAGTGGGTGTCCATCGTTGCAGTCATTTCCACAAGAGATGCACCAATTGGTGGAACAGTTGGTGCCCAAATGTCATTTTCTGTCCATGACTTTGAACAACATGAACAGTTTGAACTTTGTCCCAAAAAAGGACTACACAGCAAATCGGTTAACCAGTGGCATTCTTCAGATGTCAGAAAGGACAAACTTGATTGTTGATGAGACTGCTTTGGAAGCTGGGCAACTAAACGAAAATGGTGTGAAGAATGTTAAAGCCTTGGAAAATGTCATTTCATGGCAGAAACTGGAGTATGACTTCAGTTTCAACAAGTTAGAGTTCAAAACGAACCTACTTGTAATGATTCTCTCAGAAGGCAAATCACTGCTGCCTTCTGATTGTCATCTGGTCCTAAGACCATGCAGTCCACCCGAGAATGCACAAAGAGTTCTAAGCAGCATCTCAGCAGATACCATGCAACAAATGCGAGCCTTCCTAGGCATGGCACAGCTGGCTGGGTACTCATTGTCACCTGAGATGCAGGAGGTTCTTCAGGATGATTTTGTTAAGAGCAGGCAGCAGAGCCATAATAACATGACAGCTGAGGACTTTCATCTTTTACTGCTGCTTTCACGTCTGATGTCACTGAGCTGTGGGCAGAGTTCTTTGACACCTGAGTTGTGGAGCCATGTGAAGCAGATGGAAGCAGAAAGAAGAGCAAGATTGGTGTCCACCAATTCTCACAACTAAACTGAGCACTGCATTAAAGCAGTCATCAAGAATAGTAACCCTTTTTGTTTCACCTTGCATTAACACATGTAATTACTAAACTTATTATGGCACTTGGAAAAACGATCCAGGTTGTACGCGTGCATATTGTAGCATCAAATGACAAGAACTGATGTTGCTTAAAATTATCATTAACCACCATACTTTTTTAGGCAAGATATGCCAATGTGCAATGTACAGTGTATTACCCAACGTAAGGTACTCTGGATTACGGAATTTGGGAAATTTTTGCTTTTGGATTCCAGAATCCTGGGTTTTGGAATCCGGAATTCATCACAAGGAATATGGACTTCTGCAAACTAATCTTATCCGGAATCTGACAAGGGATCCAAAGTCCAGTGCAGTACATTGTACCTGAAATCCAGAATCCACTGTGTGCAGGAATCATGTACATGCATCTGGAGTCAGGAATCCACAACATGGATTCCAGGATCCAAGACTGTCTGAGATTATCTTACATAGGGCAGAATGTATCATAAGCAGTAAGGACAATGTAAATATTGCATTACACTGTTTGCTGTTCCAATATGAAGTGGATGGGATAGAAACCAGGCCCCAAAGGATTCCTGTTGGTGTTATAATACTTTATATTCAATAGCTTAAGCAGTGTTAGAGTAGAATGCCACAGGCATATTATCCCTTATCCCCCGGGGGGGGGGTACTCCCATACATTACCTATACGGGTATGTGGCGCCCAACGGGGTTGTGATTTTGAAGCTCTTGATTTAGAACGGGGTATCCATTTCAGAGGCGTTTCTAGAACGAGGTATGGTGTTTAATAAGATGGGAAATAAAAAAAGTTGTGGATCACGGCCTTATCTTCTGCTTAAAATTGTTGCTGATTATGAAGAAGCATTTATTTGATGTATAAGTCGAACAAATAAAGAAATATCTTTTTAAAAAAAACAGGGCTATTTCAATTTACAAACTTTCTAGAACGGAGTATCAAAAATTGGCCCATTTTTAGAACGGGGTATCAGTTTTAGGGCGAATTCTAGAACGGGTTATAAAAAATTGGCCCATTTATAGACTACGGGTAGTCCCCCATTTTTCCTTGGGGATAGCAGAGCGAGCGAAACGCGAGCGCGCGTGAAAATCACCCCACGCGTGAAAAGGCGACACGCGGGGAGAGAGAAAAATGAGGGACTACAGACAAAGCCCAAGCTTTTGACCCTTCACGGTCGACTGATTTTGGAGTGTGAAGTTCGTATCCCCTTCCAAATCAATTAAGCGCATCCAATGGGATTCCTTCCCTCTTTGAGTTGTCATTGATCTTGTCATCGGTAAACTGCGGGGGATATTTCTTGTAAGCAAAAGAAAACCCAGATACTTTTTCTTCACGGCTGTCTCACGTGAAGAACTTGATCGTGTAGGCAACACACGACTTTTACTCATGCTAAAATGCTGCTTTTTCAATGAATTCTTTTTCTCTGACGGGTAGATTATGCTCTGGAGGAAAACGTTTTGACTCAGCAAGTGTGATTTTTGCTGCTTATTTCATACTAAGAGGTCGTGACACGAATATTAATTTTCTGCAGTTATTGTTTATGGCATGATTTGCCCTCTGATGCAAGAGCGCTTTCTTTGACCTCTTTTGAAAAGTAAAGCTCTTCAACGCCGCTAATTAGGGTTTTGGGTTGTTGAATTTCTCCGGCGATTGCCTTGTGGATCTGAATAATTTTAAGCGATTTTCTTTTTGGCCGTAAATGTGACGGTTTCCTGCAATGTTTTGTCACGCTAGGCCCAGCTCGTTAGCGTTTTTAGCAGGACGGATAGTGATACCTAAATCTCGAAGAATGGATTGCAGCTTAAACTAAAACTACATTAACTATGGAGAATTGCGATGTGACTCAGTCATGACTACTCACGAATTTTAACTGCCGCTTGTTTTTCTGGAGATAATGTGACTCTTTGGACTGGAGTGCGTACATCCTCCCTTGGTGATAACTTTTGAATAAGCTTAACAACTTTGCGACTCGACTGTTCTGTTATTCCCACTTTGTGATCAGGCAAGACCATGGTTTCGGTTCTCCACGCGAACCTCATCAGTTTCCGGGTTGGCTTTCTTCTTAGTTGCTTCTACAAGAGCAACTGTAGTTATTCGTTCTGTAATTGTGATTATGCCGAGTGTTGATAGCGGCTGACGCGTTTTTGGCAGATGTTGACAGATTTCCATGGAAGACCCAATCAAAGTTTTGCGTTGTGAGAGCAACGCATTAGTTCAAAAGCTTGGGCTTTGTCTGTAGACCCCATTTTTTCTCTCTCCCCACCGCGTGTCGCCTTTTCTCGCGTGGGGTGATTTTCACGCGCGCTCGCGTTTCGCTCGCTCTACTATCCCTGAGGAAAAATGGGGGACTACTCGAAGTCTAGCCCATTTATAGGACGGGGTATCAATTTTAGGGGGAATTGTTTTTAGAACGGGGTGCCAATTTGGAGTCCCGGGCGGCACATACCCACCCAAAAAATAACCAAGTGCCCCCCCCCCCCCCCCCCGGGCGTCAACTACACTACCCTGAATTTGAGATATAGTTTATTGGTTCAAGCAATTTTTTCTGTGTTGGAGGAACAACTTCCCAATTTAAAAATGGTGGGCTGGGGGACAACCCGTTCGACTGCGAAGGATTCCCGGAGAAAACGATTTTAGGAGTAATCAGTGACTGTGAAATTACCGAGGCGGTGTCTGTGAAAACCACTAAAACGACGAAGGTGAGCAGAACAACTCTCAAGGTGAACTCTCGCCAACCAACAACGACTACAATTATTTTACAACCAGAAGACCCTGGAGCTTAAATAATTATTCCCTGATTACGAAGAAGACAAGTTCACTTGCCTGTGTGCTGTGGGCTACGCAGGGATACCTTGCAGTAAGTACATTAAATAACTAACCATCATATAACCTAGCTGAAAAAAGCCTCATTTGCTATATGCTTATGCATTGATCCGGCCAACCATTTTTCACGTCTAGTAGATAGAAACATAGCCCCACCCTCCCCCTCCCCCTCTCCCTCTCCCTCCCTCCAAAAAAAAAAAAAAAAAGAAAAACTCTTCTGGACTTCATTTTGATGTTTTCAATTATAGCAATGGTCATAAGCATTATATTTGAAGCAAGGAGGACTTAGCGATCTCTTGAAACTTTATTTGGATGTTTTTAGGGTGCTACATGAAAATCGTATGATAGGCCATAAAAACTAAATATAAATGTACCTCTTTCTGTCATTCAGTTTGTTTGCCTATTTTTAACATATGCAGAGGATCAGCTCGGAGGAAAAAGCTAAGTTTAAACAGTTTCAATGAATTCGAATTTCTTACACGCTTCTTTAGAACCAAAAAGTTGCTGGCAACTTCTTCAAGATGGGTTTGTTACCAACGGAATATATATGGTTAATCCAGATGGAGGTAAAACAATAAATGTTCTGTGTGCATGGTGACGGACGGTAGGGGGTGGACTGTTTTTCAGCGACGTATGGATGGATCTGAGCTGATCTGTTGACTTTTATCTTGATTGGGTGGCTTACAAAACTGGTTTTGGTAATCTTAACGGTGAGTTCTGGCTTGGAAACGACAATCTTCACCGTTTGACCGCAACAAAAGAGATGAAGCTGCGAGTTGACTTCGAAGACTTTGAAGGTGACGTCAGATACGCTGAGTACACGACATTTAAGGTGGCTGACGAGGGAAATAAATACCGGCTTCGTATTGGTGGATACAATGGGACTCCCTGTTAAACAAGCAGAGTGCAAAGTAAGAGACGTGAAATCAATATTAGTTTTGTTCCATTACAGAGTCCATGATAAAGGGCTGATTGTGCTAATAATCATAACTATAACAAGATTTCACAAATCTGATTGGCTATCAACTGTCCTGATTTCAGCACTAATGGGACAGTACGGAATCGGGGGGATTTTTTTTTTTGTATATTTTTTTTAAGTGTAAAATATCACAAATGTCGTTATAGTAATCAGGGGTGGATCCAGCAATTTATGTGACTAGTCTCCGCCAAAATAAATTTTCCATGAAACTTGAAATCGAAGGGCGTAGCCCTAAGCTTGCTAGGGAGGTCCGGTGGCATGCCCCCCCGGGGAAAGTTTTGAAACTTGGATGCTCTGTAATGCAATCTGGTGCATATTTGGAAATACATATCATAACTTATGATAAACTTCGTGTTGTCCAATTCTGTCTGTAATCATACTTGTGATCAAACTTCTTAGACCGAATTGGACTCCACTCAGTCCTATTACCATTATTAATACAATAGGCTCTGGTGCTTTTAAAGGCGGAGGCTTTCAACCTTTTATTTGAATTAGTAAATAAAGTACAAGAAATATTTAGGACTGGCATGCAGTTAGCAGGGCTAGTCAAGGCAGGGAAGGGTACATAATTACAGTACTACAAACTGAATAAATACCAAAAATTACATATTATAATAAATAATTATTATTTTATTTAAATACAAGGGGGGAAATGGAGTGAATTTTCAAGAATAGAGGACAAGAGAATCAGTTTTTCGTCTTCAAAATAGTCGTGTCTACGTCAATATAGGAGTCTTCAGTTTGAATTATATCAAGTAGCGTTCCTTTTATTGATCTTTTGAAGAGCTTTTTTTCTGTCCTTTTCACGTTCTTTTAAGAATTTGCGGTATCCGTTCTAAATTTTGACCCCAAAACGCGAGGAAGCATTTCGTTTGACTTTGAACCGAGATTCCTTAGTATGAAAATGTTTAAAAGCATTTTACCTTTACCTTCTATAGCAATAAAATGTTTACTACAAAGGATCAAGATAACGACGGTGCAGAATCCAATTGTGCTGTCCGAAGTAAAGGCGGCTGGTGGTAAAGGAACTGTCATGCAGCCAACCTCAACGGACTGTATCTAAGTGGTCCAACCGATTCATCGAGCTACCCTACAGGAATCACATGGTATCATTTCAGGGGATATAAATATTCCCTGAAACGTGCAGAGACAAAAATAAGACCAAAAAGGTGAAAAAACATCCCTTGCTGTCCTTTGAGCATCTAATATACTAGTGACTAGTTACTTTGAGTCTCTGTTGGATTTAGAGTTTTGTGACCGTGTTGAAATGCAAACCAGTATTGTTATATCTTTATAACTTTTATTTAAACGCCAGACTCGTCATAGGTTTCTTTTTTCCCTGCCCGAATTTTTACTGCAGCTGTGAACATGCACAAAAGCCAGGTAGGATTTTTCTGAATAAATTCATCTTGGTATGTTACTGATAGTGACGATATCTTTGGAAAAATGTCTGTTGAGTATAAAAGTGGTTAAAAGTACGACAAAATGTCCAGACGGTCTGCCGAGTGGCTCTCAGTATAAATCTCCCCATGCACCGTTTACTGGGATCTTGTTCTTAGACGCTAACAAAGTAGGTCTCCCGGCCTTGGAGTGAGCCTCTATCTCTCGACTTAGAATAAAACAACCATCCCCAGCGCTAATTTGAGTACAAATTAAAGGCTCTCTCTTCCGCAGCTGAGGCTCCCACTGGGTATCCCCATAAAAAAGAAAGAAAGAAAGTGCGCCGAGGACGATGGGAAAAGGGAAAAGAAGCCTCTCTTCTCTCTTTCCCCTTCCCAACGTGCCCCGCGGGCTCTTTTTTTCTCAGGAGGAGAGAGAATTAAGGATATCGTTTTCAAAATAAGTAAGGTAAATGCTCTTTAGATGGGGGAAAATAATATATATAAAAAATCCAAACTCAACGCGCCATTGAATGAGAATTTGTCATGAACCATAGATTAATTTGCATAAAAGAACCTTAACGTCAAGAAGATTTACCTAAACAGCATCAAATTTGACGGTGAAACCCGCCTTACGACCACCGGTAATACCGTCACTTCGTTATTACGGCCACTTTCCTTTCAACCGGCAAAACGGCCATACATTTTCTTAAAAAAAAAAAAAAAACCGTTAATGCGGTCACCCGTTAATTAATACGGCCAACGGCCAAATTTTAAAATCCCAAACAGTAGAATCTCTTTTAATTTTTCCCCGTTAATACTAGACTACTAGTAGTGCACATTTTTCCTCAGGGATAGTAGAGCGAGCGAAACTCAAGCGCACGTGAAAAAAAACCCCACGCGAGAAAGGCGAGACGCGGCAAGGTCGCAAGGAGCTCTTCACCACGTCTCGCCTTTCTCGCTCGCTCTCTCGCTCTAGTATTCCTAGTATCTACTGGTAATCTACGTTAATACGGCCACTTGTTCGAAATTTAGAAAGTAAAAATGCCTGTGACCTAGTACTCTAAGCCTTTTCTTGTAGTTTTAGACTACAGCTGCAGTACGCATAAAGTGTGATTTATAGCCGAATTGTAAAAGTGCTTTATGTACTGAAGTGTTTTTTTTTTTTTTCAATTAATGTACTCCATATCTACATATTCCGGTTGTTTATTAATGAGAACAGTTGTTTACTGAAGAAATGCGAAAGTGATGTACGGTGATTCTCTCTTGGTACGGTGTAATTGTCATTACGGCCCTCAAGTCATGAAATATAATTTGAGCCAGCCCTGATAATACGCACGGCCACCCCGTTAATATGGCCCATTTTTTTTTTTTTTTTTTGAGCCTTTGGTGACTCGGTATTAACGTGGTCCCACTGTAGCATAAACAGAGTTAAATTCTTGGGTCACGTGATTTATTGACATAGGTTTCTTTCTCGATGAGAAAAGTTGAGACGGGCAGCCGAGATGACAGAAACATGCAAGCAAAACATTTTAAATAGTTCCCCATAAATCTTCCCTAAATAGCCAAATGCATTTATTGAGACAGAATCCATCAGGAAATTGAGAAATTTCAATTTTCAGTGGAAAAAAACCTTGTACCAGAATAATTAAAAAAATATATCCCTTTTTTCACATTTTACAAGGGCTATTAGATATAATTAGTTGTATGAAATAATGCCAAATGTCATAGGAGCCCGAGAAAATAAATGCCATTAAATTTTACAAGAATTGGGAAAACACAGGTAGAATTCTGAAAATTTCTTGTGTAAGGTGTCATTTTGTGAAATGTGACATTTCAATTGTTCCTAATCCATTATTAGCAGGTAGTTTTACATCTAATTAAGCATGGTTTGTCTCAACCAACTAACGAGACACTAAGCAAATATCTAAACTTCTACTCTCATTTACAATTTAAGATAACCTTCTGTTTATGAATGAATCAACCAAAAAAGGAAAAACTATAATAATTGAAATTCTCAAAGACAACGTGCAGTCTATACACCCACTGTATAGTGCTGTGGTAATAAAGAAATTTTGTGTGATTCAAAGTTATTGATACTAGGAAGTTTAATTAGGATTTTCACTCTTAAATAATTTTTTTTGCATGTACCTTTTCACACATTTGATTACAGCTGGGCGCTTATAAAATTTTATGGCATTGAGAGTGGGTGCTTATTCGAGGCCAGGCGCTTATTAATTTTTCACCATTTTCAGCAAGTGTAGCATGTTTATTTTGCAACAAAACAATAAATGGTATTATTATTCATTCAAATTATTTCCTCGATTCTGATTGGCTAAAAGCACACGTTTAATTCACCATAACCAGTTACTGATGACCAAATTTGGAAGAATTTTGACTTTAACGAGGAAATGACGTCAAAAATGCAGCGTTTTCGCAGGTTAAGGCACTGTTAACCGAGAAGACCTGGGGACGAGGTTGAGTTGTTTTGGTTGTGAACTTGAAAAAATGGCAGACATTTCATTCGTTTCAAGAGTAAGAACTAGCCGAAAAAATAGCTAAAAACATGGCAAGAACAGCAAGAAGATAACTCGAAGGGCGACATCTGTTATTTGGAGAATATTTGCGGAGCTGGACAAACCTAAACGTACACTATCGAAGATGAACTGAACATCGATGGATCGATGGAGGTACGCATGTTTTAGCTATGTTTTTAAACTAGGAATTATTTTGAATGACTAATAAAACAGTTATTGAATTCGGCTTTCGTATCATATGAAGAATTATGGAGATCGAGGAGGGTGTTATCCGCCTCGGCTTACGGCCTCGACGGATAACACCCTCCTCGATCTCCATAATTCTTCATAAGATACTAAGCCTCATTCATTAACTGTTAAATATTAATTCAATTTCAGGTTTGCTTGAGGGCCAGTTTTTTCGCGTATTCTCGAAAAATATTCAACCCGGAAAGCTTAATTCAATGTACTGTTTTTCACCTAAACGTTAGTGGGGTTATTTTTCTTGGAGAAGGTTTTACCCTTTCCTGGGATCGCATAAAAATAAACTTCTTAAAGTTTGATAACTTGTTCCCACCACTGCGACAATCTCGCTAAAACTCGTTGTAGAATGACGACGCCTATCACGTTTTCCCTCCAAAATGACGTTGGCTCACGCGCGAGCACTATTGGCTAGTACTCGTAGTCGTCCTCGTCTCAGAAGCTAACGCTCTCTAATAATCAATACTACTCTCGCGCACTGAATTTTTTCGGATGGGAGGAGGAAGGGGGGCGGGGTGGGCGCTTATTAATTAACCTTTTCTGCCTTTAGGATGGGAGCTTTTTCGAGGTGAGCGGGGGCGCTAAGGGACGGAACATCAGTTTTTTGATGGGTGGGGGGGAGTGTATGCGGCTCCTGCTGCAAACAATTTTTTGTGTCTCCGTCTTCCTGCAAACACTTTTTTACTTGCATACATGCATTATTCCAGTTTTTACAGCCTCTGCAAACAATTTATTTCAAACTTTTCCAAGGCCCTCCCAAGTCAAAAAAATAATGGTTCGTCCCTAATTTGAAGTTGGGCGCTTATTCTAATAAATACGGTAAGCGCTCTTTCCTGGAGACTCTCAATATTCCGGCCATCAGATTTTCTACAAAAGTGTCATACCATCTGACAATTAGTCTATGGCGGCAAAATAGAAGATTTATAAATTGTAAGCTTTGCTAATGTTGGTATTAAATTTTTCAGTGTCATCAGGTCCCCTATTTTCCTAGATACTCTTTTAGATAGTTCATCTAAGTGGCTAGTACACTTCAGATGCTCATCAAAAGTGACACCCAATAGCTTCATTTCAATTCTGGACCACTTTCTACGTATTTGATTTTTTTCTTACTTCGTTCATGTGCTCTGCCCTAAACTGATTGGCTGAAATTTTTCAGGATTACATTTCAACAAACTGAGTTGGTACCAATTTGAGATTTCCCTTCCCTCGTCCGTAAAGGTCCATTCCTCATCTTCCATCGCTTTCACCACTGATCATCTGGTACATCAGTAATGCCGCTTTTGTCAGTGTTGTAGACCAAGCCGTTCTGGAAAACATTCCATAAGAGCAGTCCAAAATTTGGCCTTGGGGACATCCTCTAAAGGCATTGCTTTCCATTCGCTCAAAGTCTCAGTTCCAGTTCTAACAGTATTTGTTCTTTCTGAGAAGTACGGCCTTAACAGCTGACCAATAGCTGCGTCGGCGGAGAAACCATATGCCTTCAGCTTCGCCAACAATAGCTGAGGGTGTAGTGGATCAAAGGCGTTTGAGGTCTTTTGAGAAGTCCGTTGATAATACCCCGACAACCCTTTTTGTCATCCAATGACATCATCCAGTTAATTCCGGCTTTTACGTAACTGACTTCTTGGTTCAACTTCAAATAGGGCATTCTATCTCTAACCAGGCGAAACCCCTAGTTTTTAATAGAAGTAAAGTGCTTATTGGAATAGATGCTAGGCTAAGAAAAAGACGATTCCCTTTAAAAAGCAACAAAAAAGAAAACAATAACCAAATCGCCCAAATCTCTTATGCCGTCATTTTGTATGCATTGCTAATGAAATAAATATTTTACGCGCGTGTCTGTGCAGGTACTTTTTCGGTAAAATAGATTCTCACGAATGTTTGAGAGAAAATATAATAATTGTTCAAATATATATTAATTTATTCACCAATGCGCAAATAAGGCCAACATTATTTTTGAAAATTTTTAACGACATCGTTGTCAGTTGCGGATCGCTTGGTTTTCACGAAAACGAAGAAAATTCAAGCTGCCAGGATGACTTTATGAACAATTTAGAAGATCTGAACCACTGCTAAGTCTCACGAACTCACTGAAAATGCGATCATACGACTCTGATCGCAAAGAGAGCTTGAAATCTCAAGGCTATCCTTGCTTCTCTCTTGACCTATTGACGTGGCGATAAATCGTTGATGACTTGGTATTAAAGCGGTAAGTAGGATCAACTAATTTTGTAGTTAAACGCCACGATATTTTTCACAACTTAAATGTTTTTAAAGATTGTGATTGGAAGAGGAACATAGCAACGAGCGTTAGACTGATGTTCTATACGCTGCTAGAAAACCGTGGACCAACAATTTCACATCGATGTATCTTTAGCTTGTCCAAGTAGCCCGCGAACAAAAATACCCTTTTATTTTTGTTAGGTTTATCTTCACGCTTTGATTGATTATTTTCGTGTTTTTCTTTATACGGTATTTTATCATAAATAGCAATAATGCACCGCCTGACGCCACTCTCCCTAGGAAAAGAACCAACATTGAAACAGGAGACTATGAAAATGTGAGAAATTGTTATTTATAAACTACTTTTTTCAGGGCAAACCAGTGAAAATATCCCAGTTTATAATTTAAGAGCCTTCTGACGCGTAAACAAGCACGGTGACCCTAACTTTCTCATTTTTTTCATTTTTTTTAATGTTCATATTATGAATGTTGATTATGCCAAGTTTCAAAAAAAGTTTGATAGTAGAACAATAGAGAGGAGAGGTGTGACGTCACGCCACCATGGTAGCACTATTTCTGGATGACAACAAAAACAACTACGACGGCGACGGCAGGGAGAACGGCAAAAAATAATGTTTATATCAACAAACAATAACTTTGCACTTGCATCAAGCTGTGTTGTACATTTCTATGCCGTCGTTACACCACTACGACATGAAACTTCCTAATTTCACAAGCCCGCTCTATGGAGCAGCTAAACACAACACAAAAATTGTCGCTTTCTTTTTCTAAACTTAGATAACAATAGATACGATCCCAAAGAAAATTTCGCCAAGATTTGCCTAATTAAATGAAATTGAATAAGATCGGTAAAGTTTGAAATAGTGCGAATAGACTTTTAAGTTTTAACTTTTGGGTTTCAATTGTCATCCAAAAATTTTGCTAACGTGGCAACGTGACGTAACGACTTCTCCTCTCTAATTTAGCGTCCTCCTTCCAATAAGCGCCCCTTTCGAATAAGTGCCCCTTCCCAATCTGCTACGCGGCCCTATCCTAATAATCATAATATTAAAGTACGGATACGTATCAACCGAGGTTCATCTTCCATTAATTGCTCATAAACGAACTGTAATTAATGCCATATTACAAAAACAGTGCTCTTCGTCAGAGTTTCTCAACTATTATGCCCGTGTGAGTGCATATCAAACTGCTTGTTTCGCTGGTCGTTCTGGCGATGAAGGATCCAGGGACAAGTCTGTTACATCGAGAAATTATTTCATTTCCACGTGACAATTAAGGATCGTTTCGAGGAGATCAACGAATTAGACGTCGAAGATACCGCACCAGAAAGCTTTTTTTTTACGGTATTGATGTATGTGACAGCGTCAAAGCTATCAGCGTAGAAATAGATTAATTTCCCTCACGTTAACTGAACATTCGCCGTATATTTGTTACTGTTACACTTTCTGTCATTGTTCCTTTTTTGATGAATGATATATAGATTTAGCCAGGGCTAAAAGCGAAGCTCTGGTAATGATATTTGCGAATGCTAACCGGGAACGTTAATGAAAATGGCATCCACAATAGATCTAATTAGCCAAAAAAACAAATTTGCACGTGCAGCACGCTTTTTTGTCTTTCTTTGTCGTGGTTTTGCACGACTATAACTTCTGTTTTGTAAGACTAAATCGTCAAACTTCTTAGTTACACATTATTTTTGTGGAGGAATTGTCGTATGTGCTTATCAAAGATTTTGTTTCAGGTGTTCATGTTCGCTTTTATTTTTTCACTGCCGCTCATTTTCACCGTGCTGCCCCTCCTTGCTCATTTTCTCACCGCCGATATGAAATTTTCATGTTTTTCTTATAACCAAAATTGGTCTCCTTTGTTTCCAATCACTCGCTCTAGCTCTTTCCCTGTTATCAAAAATTACGGCGAAAAAGACAAGGTTTCAGTTGTTGTTGTCGTTTTTATCTACAGTCCGGGCGGCCATGCGATTTACTTCCAAATAAAACCTTGAGATGCACTTGAGTTGCCATACCTGTTGATTGTCAATGAGTTATTTTATTTTGGTGTGCCTGTGGTGCGGACGGACGGTTGGGTTGAGGTACGGTCACGTGACCACCAAAATTTCTCGGATGAATAGGTTACCAAATTTTCTTACCCATTTGAACATTTGGTTGTTTCTCAAAAAAGAAATATTAAGCGCCCTCCCTTGAGGTACCAAAGGTAAATTAGCGCCCTTGCCCCGGTTGCTCGAAAGATGGTTATCTCTTAACCAATGGTTAAACCCCCTAACCAATCGTTAAAAGTTAACCAAGGGTTAGTTTCGGTTGCTCGAACGCCGGTTTAGTGTCAACCATGGGTTAAATTTCTTCTGGCTTGCGTTTACTTTAACGTACCTCGCTACTAGTGTTAACTTGATAACCATCGGTTAAAATGACGTGTGTTGCAAAATCAATGAAACTACATGGCAGTTGATTTGCTCTTTCGCTTCATTTTGTTAGTGGTTGTTAATCTCGGAAATGTTTACTGTTGCTGAATCGTAAGTGATTATCCTCAAGTAAACGCCAAATCGCAAGCTGCAAGAGACTTCGCAATGTTTTGCGAGACACTTGTCGACCATATGTTCTTCAAATGCGAAGGAATGAGTTAAAGTACGGCTTTTACTGTCAAAAATGCTTGTTTTTCTCGAATATATCTTTCAATTCTTGATAAACAAAGCTCTACTGGCTTCAGACAGCGTCGACCGGCAGAATTTCATGGGCAAAAGATTAAAGACGATTAATTTAACTAACTTTTCGTTGCTTGCTGTCGTGGCGCAGTAGGTAATGCGTTAACCTCATGTGTCATGTGTCGGGTTCGACTCTCGCCATAATAATATTTTTTTTTTTTTTTTTTTTTCGTAAAACATACTACCTTTCATTTTTTGACAGATTTAAAATATACCGGTAGACTTATTGCAGGTTCATTTTCAGATTTCATTTCTAGAGCACAGTAATTAATAATTAAAACTTGTCAAACCTGTTCGGAGATGGTTAAAGTCTGGTATATTTTATTTAACCATAGGTTAGCTAGCAAATGATTGGCATCAGCTTAACAGACCTTCGAGCAACGGGAATTTAACCAACAGTTAGTTAACCCACGGTTAGCAAATTTAAATTAACCATCTTTCGAGCAACCGGGTCCCGGGTGCTAAATCGAATCATTACGGTACCTTGATTATTTAAAATTGTCAAGGGTTGCAGTCCATTATGCTTATTTTTATGTTTTTATGTTTAGTTATTTATTTTTTATACCGAACCGGTACTATCAGGCATAAAATGAACATTCATTAACAGGTCACTGCCAATCTTTGTTCAGTACCTAGATACAATTTAAGGGCAAGAGTAACAACATCCTCGGAGACCCAGGGGCAGATATTGGGGACGAGGAAAAGTCTAAACGGGCGGAAAAATATATGGCACGAAGAAAAGAAGAGCGAGAAGAGCCCCTGGGGACAATATCTTACCAGACCGGTTCCGAACGGTCGCCGCCGTTCTGGCTTCTGATTAGTGCCAGAAAAACACAAGTTTTCTGGCACCAATCAGAAGCCAGAACGGCGGCGACCTTTTGGAACTGGTCTGGTGAGACATTGTCCCCAGGAGCTCTTGTCGCCGTTCTTTACTTTTCTTCGTGCCATATATTTTCCCGCCCGTTTAGAATTTTGCTCGTCCCCACTATCTGCCCCTGGGTCTCCGAGGATGGAGTAACAAGAGAGAGAGGGAGAGCCGAGAGCACGAGAGTTTATTGGGCTAATAATAGAGTGTTTTCACATGACGTCATGGCGGCCATATTGGTGTCCCAAAACAATAAAACGGCGGCCATGTTAGAGTCCCAAACTAATCCTGTGGGAGTTAAACTCTTTTCTTACGCAAACGCTTTCTTTTGTTCCAATAAATTTGCATAGATGCTGGCCACGTGAGTGAAAACACTCTTTAGAGGAGAGGTTATTTGTCTTCCTGTTACGTTAGTGTGATGGACCTTTCAATGACTCATTTAACACCTGCTGCAAATTCGCTGGAACGTACTTGACGCGGAAAAGGAGCGAGCGAAAGTCAGAATATCTTTCAGCTTATGGTAAGCAAGGTTTTTTTATTTTTTATTTTATTGTATTTGCAACTCATCCAAACGAATACCAACAGGAATACAATTTTAATGTAATGTTTCTCTCTTTCTCCGAACCGAGTTGTTCAAAGCCGGGTTAAGATAACCCAGGGTTAGTGCGAGATCTGAATTCAGATTTCAAAGCTTAAAAAGAATTTCAATGTTAATTCTTTTTGTCTACAAGTTGATGATTGAAAGCTCTAAGTATACCAGAGAAAATTATCCGAGAAAATTCTTTTGAACACAAGAAAGAGAAACCCGGATTAAATTTAACCCCGGGTTAAGCGCTAATCAGCCTTCGAACAACTGGGCCCCGATCTTTAAGAGGCCCTGCGCCTAAGAAACGACCGATGATTTTCGGCTAAAAAATAAAATCGGCAGATTTTTATCTCCCAAGTAAAGGTTACCAAATACTATTCAAACATGAATGACTTTTGTTTCAGTTCCGCTTTAGACAAAAAATCTCGAGCAGCAAACTTTTTCCGTCTGATAGCAGCAAAATCAGGCCTAAAATAAACCCTCGCAAAAAACGGTTCAGAAATCACTATCGCAACGCAAAATAATGAGAAAACTACGCAGTGATGAAGAAAGAGGCATTTTAATGCAATATCATTCGATAAACATCGGAAAACTGCCGAAGCGAATAAAAAATAAATTTTCAAATATTGCATATTAAATTAGATGGAGCGTTGGAGCTGATTTTAAAATAATTATTTCTCAAAAGTCCAACGCTGTTGAAACCAATCACTGTGATGAATCAGATATTGGAGGGATATATATTACGATTCTGGAAAAACATTTTTCGGCCAAAGTATATTAACGTTGTACAAAGCTTTCAAAGTTACCGTGTTTACCGTTATCTTACTACTTCGGTGAAACACTTTTCTGTTGCCAATACGGCCGTGGATAGCGTGGTAAACGCCACTTTAATCCTTGCTAGGTGCTTAGAGACCATCCTAAGTAGAAGGACGTAGAATTTAAAGAGAAAGGAAGATGAAAAATAGGCAGAAAAATTACCATCTGCAAAATGTCGTCGCGTGACAGCGGCCAGTGACGTCACTTGTCTAAACTGCGGTGGAATCTAAACGAATGCACAAATAGGAAAACAACTTTATTTTCCGGCCAGAAAGCGTTTAGTGAAACAATGTAATGTTGTTTTTTCACAGGCAATGGTGACTTAAAAATAAAAAATTCCAGAACCACTTTGGCCTCAGCGTGAGCTGAGCGTTGTGGGGTCACGAGTCGACGCTTCTGGTCAGCGGTCTATTGGAAAGAGTCTGACCCAATGTTTTTTTTTTTCGGGCAAGAATCATTCATGTCAATGTCCAATGCCTGCCTCCAATAAAAAGAAAAGGAGATATTGGAGTACTGTAGCCCCCAAGAACGGGGAATATCTTGGTCACGAAAACTGAGTTCATTACGCCCCAGAATTACGTTTTTTGTCCTCAAATTGCTAGTATCTGGCGCCATAAATTGTAGCTAACAAGATTCAATTCTTAGCACATTGATTAGCCCTGCGTTTAGTATTTTCTTGGATATCAAAATACCGGGCATGACGCCATTCGGTGGAATGGCGGACTGACGGAATGACGGAACGGAATGGCGGAACACACGGAATATTCTAAAATACAGAATATATGGAATACTCTAAAACGCAGAATGAGAGACAAATCGTTTAAAAAGGATATACATGTATACAGTCAACTCCTTTAACTCGAACCCTCGCTACTGACTCGAACCTCGTGTTAACTCGAAGTAATACTAATTTCTGTTTCTCTTCAGATCATTTCTATATAATTTTACCTTCAATAACTCGAACCATGTTTTAAGCGCGTGACAAGTAAAAAAAATTGATTTACCGTAATGATTCGATTTAGCGCCCAGGGCGCAGTTACTTTTGGTGCCTCAAGGGAGGACGCTTTTTCGGGACAGGGCGCTTATTTCTTTTCTGAGAAACAACCAAATGTTCAAAAAAAAAATTTAATATTTATTTGAAAACGAACAATATTTGAAACTGTAACAGTAACAAATAGTGACGGTGAATGCTCAGTTAACGTGAGGGACTTACCTTGAAACTTGTTGGGCATTTGTTGATGGAACTTTCCTTCCTTATATTCACCTTTCTTAAAAAAGCTCGCAGTGAGAACAACGTGCAAGTGTTACGAAAAACTGTATCGCGTGACTAGCGTGACTTTCTAGAAGCTTCGCGAGAGTTCACAGTTTGTTTATTTTAGGATCTTGTGTCAGCGTTTCTAAAGTGGGATATTTTGTAATCTTTTTGTAATCTTTCTATAATTAGACTATTTAGAAACTTCTAGAATATTATAGTAAACGTATACAAGTAAGCGAATTCGAGTGGAGTTTTAACTAGTTTACCACAAGTGAAGAGAGTTTGACGATCAGTCGTGTTTAGTCAAGTGTGACGGAAGCAGTGTTCATTCAAGTTGGCAGAGGCCATGTAGTTTTATTCAAGTTGGCAGAGGCCGTGTAAGTTTATCGAGTTACGTGCTGTTGTGAAGTTTTACTTCGTGGAAACTACGTTCATTTTGGAATAAATCTTCTTGTTGCTGTTCCGACAACCCTGCGTTCAGTTTGGTTTGCAAGCTACCCGTCCTCTAAAAGATTACCCGCGTAACAGCAAGTCAATTAAGGCAATAGATCAAGGAGACTAGAAAACGGACTTGTTGTTCCTGGATCCTTCCTCGCCAGAACGACCAGCCGAGCAATGGCCACAAAATTTGAAGAAAAGATCATTTCTTTGAAGACTTTCTGCACTCACATGGACGTAAGACCATTGTTTTTGAAATATGGAAATACCGCTCGTTTGTTAGCTATAAATGAAGATGAAACTCGGTTGATAGGTACCCGTACTCTTATATAACAGAGGATGTTAGCATCAACAACGAGTACGAGTACGAGAACGATCTCAAGCCGTACTCGTACCCGAAGTCGTTTTCTCAGCTTTCTATGTTAGCGATGACACCGAGTTCGAGTTTATAGAAAATATTTGAGTCGAGGTAGCGCTTCCACAACAATTTCGAAAACAAAGAATGACTCTAAAAAACGTTCAAGACTGCTTGTTACTCAGTTACATATTGGAAGGTTTTTTGGACGAAGAAGAATTTTGAGCTTTATATGATGTAAACAGCACAGATTATCCTGTATTTGAGCATGGAAAGTATCGAAGATTCGACCTGAATCTTCGGTCTTAAAACTCGCTAAAACCCATCAAATTCAACACAACCACACTGGATAAAGAAGTAAGTATTCTTTATTGATATCTTCGACTGCTGGGATATTTTCGACCAAATAATGGCAATTTTCGGGGTTATTTCGTGAGCCTGTGAGGCTGTGGAGAGACATGAAACTTTCCCGGGTAAATGCAGATTTACTCTGTGTAGGAAATATCGCGTTCGGTTGCTTTTCCTCGACTTCAAAAGCATTTTTTACATAAAACATAATATAAGGAATGTTCAAGATGATAAAGAGAGGCTAGAAACGAAAAGAAACTGCATTAAACGATCGGAATTTACCTTTGAAAACCAGCTCTTCCCAGTCGTTCTGCCCACTTCGAGTTTTTGGTGAGAACTCGTCGTAGTGCATTCTCGTCCCCAGAGCCATTAATTTGTAACCGACCAGTGGCTCTGGACGCAACGGAAAATACGAATTTTTTCATTGGCTGAAGGCAATTGAATGCGCAAAGCAAATTAATATATAGATTTAGCCAGGGCTAAAAGCGAAGCTCCCATTAATAAATTTATTATTTAAATAAAACAATAAACTTGTAATCCACAAATCAGTTAACTTAAGGGGAAATTCATATGGGAAAGGCTAAGTGATTTTAGAGTGAAACATCTTACATCGCGTTGGCCTATAACGTATATAACGTATATAATTAATCTGTCCATCAAGCAAAGAACTTTTCCTGATGATCTAAAAATCACTAAAGTGATTCCTATCTTTAAACAGGGATCCCGTTCCGTGACTGTGCGATAATTATAGACCAATATCAGTTCTTCCAGTATTAAGTAAAGTTTTTGAAAAATGTATTTATAATCAACTTATACCTTATTTTTGTCTGAAAATATGATTACTCATACTCAATATGGGTTTAAGCCAGGCAGTACCACTGTGGACTGTCTTGTTGATCTCATTGAAGAAATCTCTGCGTGTCTAGATCAAGGAGATTATGCTGTATCAATATTTTTAGATTTGAGTAAAGCATTCGATACCGTCAATCATTCTATTTTATTATCAAAGCTATTGTCCTATGGCATTCAAAAACCTCATATCGACTGGTTCAAATCGTATCTTAATAAAAGAAAGCAGAGAGTTTTTGTAAATGGTAACATTTCTGACACCATGCCAATTACTTCTGGTGTACCCAAAGGATGAATTTTAGGACCATTGTTATTTTTGATATATATAAACGACTTTACTCAATCTTTGATTTTTTCCCTATGAGACTATTTGCAGATGATACCCCTTTAACAGCTTCAGCTAAAACTATAGATGAACTCTTATTTGAGATAAATTAATTTTTTTGAGAACTACCTAATATTTATGACTGGCTATGTGCAAATAAATTAACCTTAAATCTACGAAAAACTAAATATCTTATCTTTCAACCTCGTCAGAAAGTAGATTATGATTTATTATTCCCGCTATCGATAGCTGGACAATGCTTAGAGCAAGTATACAAAATTAAATACTTAGGTATCTATATTGACAGCCACCTATCCTGGCAAGATCATATCGACTATGTGTTTGATAGAGTCAGCAAGAGTATTAATATTATGACAAAGATAAAAAGTTATCTAGGTAATCAATGCTTAACTAGTATCTACTATTCTCTTCAGTTTACCCATATCTCATATATGGTAGCTTATTGAGGGGAAATAATTATGATAATCCATTATCACAGCTCATACGTCTGCAAAATAAAGCAGTTAGAATAATGAATGACGTTCCTTTACAAGATCATATCACTCCTCATTATGTTCATCTAGGTCTATTAAAATTTCGTGATATTGTTAAATTTATGTACAATTGTTTCTTTCTATATGACTGTCTCTGATAATAAGCCGTGTAATTTTCCATTATTACTTGTATCTGAGCAACATGATTATTAAATTTACACGAAGTGCATCTGCCCAGCAATTACAGATTCCCCACTCAAGAATTAATATTCGAAAGTTCTGCCCCACCGTCATTGGTAAATACTATTGGAATGATCTCCCCCTTCATATTCGCAATAAATCATCAAAAATCCTGTTCAAAAAGGCACTTAAAATATATTATCTTGCTGAGTATTGACTTGTGTGTGTGTGCGTTTTTTTTTTGTGAAAAACAAAACTACAAAAGAATAAAGTCAATCTTGTTAAAGGGCCATTAGTTCACTATAATGTGCCCTTCTCCATTCTAATTTTTTTCTTTTATTATTATTATTATTATGTGCACGTAGGTTAAGCAACTATTGTATTATTGAATACAATTACTGTATTACTGTAAAATTAATGTATTATTATTATACAACTAATGTATTAAAGGATGGAGTAAAAAAATTGAAACAAAAACAAAACAAAACATAGCAATCATCTTCGATCACATTCAAGAGCCGTAATGGTTCTTGATCACAGTGGATTATATCTGGAAAACAAATTCTTGGAAAACAAATCAGGCCGAATTCGAATTTTTTAATTTCGACAAGTTTACTTTATAAAATCTTGCCAACAAATCCGGGGATATGTAAACCAACCTTTTATACTTTTTACACATCACATCCGTGCTATTTATCATACAGACCTCCAGCGCAGTGAACATTAAAAGAGTTATGCTTCAACATAAATAATTTATTGTTTTTTTTTATTTAAGGGTTTTATAACGATGTGTAATCTTGGAAAGCGTTTGGTACGCGCGGCAAAAAGATAACTCCCGCAAGCGATGTTCATGAACGACTGAAAACAAACAGCACAGCGATTTAAATTGCAAGAGAGACTACTAACAATCACTAAAACAAATATAATTCGGTTAAACATTTACAGACACAACAATTTTCATTCACGAAGATAAGTATTAAAGCGTTTCGAAAAATCCTGAGTCTTAAAGCTTAATAAGTTTATGTTTTAAGCCGGCCTCGCGGTGTTTGCTTTTCTCAAAGATTAACTCGAGGCAAGAAAATCGCTCAAAGTTTTCTTTCTACAGCCAAATTTATAACTAAATATTCTTCGGAACGTGTTCTATTTGCGGTGAGAAAATATATCTAAAGGCTCTTTAATTTTAAGTCCTGTAAGCTTATATCAAACCTGATATTAGGTCGGTTTATTGTCTCAAATCTTACAAACGTCAGTGAAACGTGCATAAACTTGCCGCATAAATTGTGCTAGACTACATGAAATTAGATATAAAAAAAAATTCAAATGCAATCATTACTCAGGCTTACCTTTCGAGATGCGGTTCGTAAAAGCTATCAAGTAACGCGAGAGTCGCTTGAGAATTCAAGCAAGGTGAAAAACGAAAACGATGCCATCCGAAATCGGATTTCCGACTTTGACAAGCGACGCATCTCTCAACCAAAAAACCAATGAACAAACTAGCCATGAATAACAGACTTGATGGCAGCTGTATTTCATTTTGTACATCCAGTGGAAAAAGACAGTTAAAAACATCACAAGTTTACACAAAACTCTGTCAGCTTCAGCTGTCAAATTAAAGTAAACAAGTTTCAAGATGCTGCATAAATTTTCCGCATGAACTCACCTGTCAAATTTTGACCAATCAGAGCATAAAAATTGGGCGTAGAGCGTGACCGACGCGTGACCTTGGTGAGAAAAGGTCTTCCTAGCCTGTATTGTTACATAACTTGCTGAATTTTCGCGACCAAGGTTAGTTTGAAATCAAACTCTTAATAGTGCGGGGTCATCATAATATAAACACGGCATATTTCATATAAATTTAAAAAATAATAAACTTGAGCCTGCGATCATCCGAAAACCAGTAACTTGTCAGCGGATAACTTCAAAAAAGTACTCGACCTCGATGGGTTGACACCTGAGCCCGCGATATGGTCAGGTGATGCTGGTCAGCGGATACCTTGTTTTGACAGCTGTCAATTGATCACAATATTGATGTGCAATCAGTTTCCTCCTGGGCTTCCTGGGTTCCCAAAGGAGTAAGAAAGTGTGAAAGTAAACATTGGTTTTCCTGTGGTGCGGACGGACGGCGGGCGGGCGGTCGGTGTACGGTCACGTGATTACCAAATTTTCTGGGATGGGTAGATTACGTTAGCTATGGGGCTACGTCCACGCGCGCGCTTCGCGCGCGCGAGTAGCTCCGCTAAAAATGTAATCTACTGCGCATAACATTTTAATTCGTGCCCTCTCGACCTGCGAACATAAAATGCGTGTCTGAGTTTCGTTGATTGCGACAATCCTGTTTTGTTTGTATGTAGTAGCAGTGAAGAAGAGAATTGCAGGTAAAGTTTGAGAAGTTTCTACGAAGACAACGAGCCTTGACAGAAAAAGTATTGCCTTCGTTGTGCGCTAAACTTTGCCCCTGTCTCGTCGCATCTCCTGGGAAACTGAAAGGAGGAGTAATGGTTAGTAATAGTTAGCTCTTGCTGTCGCTCCTTGCTCGTTAAAAATCAAGCGATTGATACTGTACTTGTATGGCTTTATTAATTAGTCTAATCAGTTTTTCTAATTCCTCCGGATATTCGTCGGCGCTACAGTGGAAAACGAAATCAAGCTCCGACTACATTGCAGAAATGATATGTACGTTAAGCGTTTCGCAGTGCACTTTTAGCGGAGCTCTGGCGGGCGAAGCCCGCCCGCGGAGCACCATGGGTAAGTAAATCTACCCATCCCAGAAAATTTGGTAATCACGTGACCGTACACCGCCCGCCCGCCCGCCCGTCCGTACGTCCGCACCACAGGCTAACCAGTATTCAATCCTCACACTTTCTGCCTAGTTTGGGAGCACAGGAAGACTGATATTGCAAACATATATTGCACATCAATGTTGTGATCAATTGACAGCTGTCAAAACAGGGTATCCGCTGACCAGTATCACCGACCGTATCGCGGGCTCAGGTGTCGACCCATCGAGGTCGAGTATCTTTTTGAAGTTATCCGCTGACAAGTTACCAGTTTTCCAATGATCGCAGGCTCAAGTTTAATTTTTTTTAAATTCATATGAAATATGTTGTGTTTCTTATGTGCCGGACAACTAAAATTTTGATTTCAAACTGACCTCGGAAGCTAAAATTCAGCAAGTTTTTACAGGCAGGGAATACATGCCAGTTGCTTTTTGACTTTTCTCACCAAAGTCACGCGTTGGTCACGCTCTACGTCCAATTTTTATGCTGTGATTGGTCAAAATTTGACAGGTGAGTTCATGCGGAAAATTTATGCAGCATCTTGAAACCTGTTTACTTTGACAGCTGAAGCTGACAGAGTTTTGTGTCAACTTGTGTTGTTTTTAACTGTCTTTTTCCACTGAGTGAACAAAATGAAATTCAGCTGCTATCAAGAGTCTTCTGTTATTCATGGCTAGTTTGTTTATTGGGTTTTTGGTTGAGAAATACGTCGCTTGTTAAAGTCGGAAATCTGATTTCGGATGGCATCGTTTTCCTTTTTCACCTTGCTTGATGCGTGAGAGGGTTGAAAAGTCTGAAGCGAGTCTGGCCTTACTTGATAGTTTTCAGTGCATCTCGAATGGTAAGCCTGAGTAATTATTTATTTGACGTTTGTTCTTTATATCTAATTTAATGAAGTCGAGCGTAGTTTATGCGGCTATTTAGTTTGTGCACGTTTTTAATTGTAAGATTTGAGACAATGATCTGACCGAGTATCAGGTTTGATTATAAGCTTATAAAACTTTAAAAAGCCTTTAGTCATTTTCTTACCGCGAATAAAAAGAAAACGTTCCAAAGAATATTTCGTTATAATTCTGGCTGTAAAAGAAAGCTTTGAGCGAGTTCATCTTTGAAAAAGCAAACACCGGGAAGCCGGCTTACAAAATGAAAAACATAAACAAGGATTTTCTGAGACACTTTAATACTTGTCTTGAGTTCGTGAATGAAAATTGTTGTCTCTGTATATGTTTCACCGAATTATTGTCCTTTTATTGATTGTTGGTAGTCTCTTTTGCAATTTTTATCGCTCTGCCGTTTGTTTTCAGTCGCTCATGAACATCGCCTGCATGCAGGAGTAGTCAAAATGCCGCGCGTATCAAACGCTTTTGAAGATTACACATCGTTATAAAAACATTAAATAAAAAATAAACATAATAAATTCTTTATTACGTTGAAGCGTATAACTCTATTAATCATAATTTAAACAGTCGACTTTGGCGGTTGTCAAAAGTGAGAACTGGCTAGCCGTATAGGTGATTTTGGAAATTTTTTTAACGGTTTCGCTAAAAGCCCACACGTGCTTCGATCGTCCTGAATATTGAGCGAGTGCAATTTGTATTGCAAAATTGTGAAATACTGCATTCTGTCCGAGGTCTGTATGATAAAAACAGCGCCTCATGGTACTGTTTCACCTCAGATGTGATGTATAAAAAGTATAAAACAGGGGCACCCAACGGCAATTTTCGGAAAATATCTGTTCGGAAGACGATTTGATCTAGAATTTTCGGAACAGTTGTTGTAAACGTTTTTGCTTGCCTGCCTCTCCTAGGATTTTCGAACATCTAAAAAGTGGTATAATTACCCATTTTTAACGTATTTTTACCCTAAAAAAGGCCACCTAGAACTTTCGGGTGCCTTTTTCTGGCTGAAATTTTCGAAAAGGTAAGCTTTGATCCCTATAATTTTCGGATCACTAGACTTTCAGCTAGGAAATCCGAACAGATGAAAAGTTTGTAGGGGATAAAAATATGCCTATATCGACCATTTAAATACTAAAATACCTTCAACAATGCTATGTTAAGTGGTTTTGAACTATATCCTCGTTGGGTGCCCCTGAGAAAAGGTTGGTTTACACGTCCCCAGACTTGTTGGCAAGATTTTGTAAAGTAAACTTGTCGAACGCAAAAAATTCCGCCTGATTTGTTTTCCAGGCCTAATCTACTGTGATCAAGAGTCCGCGCTCTTAAATGTGATCGAAGATGATTGCTATTTTTGGGTGTACATATATAAGGCTATCAACTCGATGTAAGATTAAGTTCACTCTTAGCTTTGACTGTTTGCAAATTACTGTTCTCTAAAATCACTTAACCGTTCCCTCAAATTAGTCACATGGATGTGTTCTCAAGTTAACTGAATTGTGGAATACAAGTTTATTGTTTGATTTAAATCATAAATTCGAGTTAATAGGAGCTTCGCTTTTAGCCCTGGCTAAATCTATATATTAATTTATTGTATTTTCTGCTGAAAGAACATCTCCTTTGCTATACTAAGGTCAAGATGTTGATGATGATGATGATGATGAAGATGAAACTTTATTAAGGTGTCTAAAGAAGCCTCCTAGCTTAGGTTAAAAACCTATGCTAATTAGGGGACACAAAATAAATAAATATAAATTAAAGTAAAAAATATTTACATATAAGCGCAAGTATGTAAAAAAAATTAATGACATTTACAATATTTACAGTATGACAAATGTGTCTTTGAATTGCAGAGATGACAACACTTGCATCCATTATCCATTAGTGTAACTATATCTAATGTACATATATTTTTTTTGAAACATTTTAAGGTGGTAACTTCTCTCAAGTCTGGGGATAATTTTCCCCAGAGATTGGACCCCAAGTGGCGGAGAGAGTGCTTGCCATATGTTACCGTGTTGTACCTGGCAGCGGAGAAATCAGACTACCTTAAGTTATACTTGGATCTATGCTTAATAAAAATGTCACTGATATAGGGGGGACATAGACTGTTCTTGGCTTCATACATTAAAACACAAATGTCTTGTAGTCTCCTGTTCTGTAAACTTGGCAGTTCTACTCTTTTTAGAAGTTCAAGGTAGCTAACATTGTTCCTAAAAACAGCACGCAGGCCCCTTTCTTGCATCGGCTTGATTTTACAAGAATCACTGGCTCAGCAAAAAAGTGCCACACAAGGTGGCAATATGTAAGGTGTGGCAATATTGCTGTTTTGAAAAGCATAAGTTTAGCATTTGTCGGAATCAAGTTTCTAAGTCTCATAAAGATGCCAGATAATATTTTGTTGTATGCTTTTATTTCATTAGACCACTGATGGTAGTACGCAAAGCCAAAACTGAATTGCTTATGAATCATTTTTCTTTTTTTAATTGTGTAAAGATGATAGAGCAAGTACTCTTTCCAATCTACGTTTTCCTCCACTTAATTAATGCTTAAATCATGCTCAGATAATTTGGAGGCCTTCTTTTAATTTTTATTTTAACAGTAAGAATTGGGCTCAGTGAAAGGAAAGGCTATGTGGCCAACTTGCTAAAAATGTTTTGCAAGAACATATTCTCATTTTAATGGTCCTTGCTTGGCTTCCAGTCGTGTGACATTTAGACAAAGATAAACAAGGGGCTCTAGGTATTTATAACTGATGGACAGTTAACAAAGGAGCAGCTTTTGCACAACTTTTCTTGATAAATAATTATGTTTTCTGATGACTACATAAGGTAGCACAATGTTCTCAACTTTTTGGTTTAAGAATGTTAAAATACAAGAAAACTTACCTGTTTATAATATTAGGCATGGGTTTCTGGCATACACTATGTGAAAACTGGTCTAGATTTTTTGACGATGTTAGGGACAACTGAGGTGTTAATAAATAAAATGATAAATGAACAACTGCCTAGAGTAGTCTATTTTGCAACATACTGGGGTAAGTGGTTGCTGATGATAACAACTGGATTTTGCAGTATGTCACCTTTGATAGAGTGGATAACATTATAGATTGATCAACAGCAATATCATAGTTTACTTGCCAATCCTAACCACACCTGCTCTCTACCCCCCTCCCCCCCTTGAGCTTGCATACAGCATTCGCTTACTAAAGCATAGGGCATAGTTTACTTGGTTATTGACAAATAATGATGAACCAAATTAAAACTTGCTTCCACTGGTCAATGATTCAGTTCTGGTTAAATTTTTTCCCAGTTGGAGGCCTTATTGTTGTAACACAAAATAATGAATTTTAAGAGAACTAAAAAAGTGTACATTATCAAAACCTGTGGGCATATATTTTACTTTAACTCTATAAGGCACCACATTCAATTTCAATACAGCTGCAGAGGGTGGGTATTGAGGGTAGTGCACTACCCCCCAAAAATCAGTTCAGATTCACCCCACAGCATGCTTCTTGCCTTGCCAAATTTTGACCAAACTATGTGATTTTCACTATCCTATTTCAGGCCTGATTCAAAGTAACCTATCCCCAATTTCAAACCTTGCAGGTCTTGCACTCCAGTCTCAAAACATGATGAGAGCAGCTATACCCAAGAAAATGCTTTTGGGTTGTGTGTCACTCAAAGTGTACTTCTTGATGGGGGATCTCTTGAAGCATACAGTCTATATACATATATCACTCTACATTTCACTGTTCCAGATAAGAAAGTACAGCTATATAGCTTATGACAACCCAATCTAGGTGTTCAGATAGTGAGAAGTATAGAGCGTTAAAAAAAGCAGGTTTTTTTAGTTCTGTTCTCTTTGCACCTTCCCCAATACCTGAATGTCTGGCACAGGCTATCATAAACTACTGCTTTTAAGCCTCCCCCCCCCCCCCAACTTAGAAGCCCCCCAGTTATAGCCCCATTTACCAGTGAACAGGAAAAAATGTCCCCCTAGTTGTAAGCCCTCCCCTAAGAAAAAAAGCCCTTAAAACCCCTTACAAAGATGTGTAACCCATGAGCTCATAAGTGATACTTAAACAGGTTTCTCTCTGGATGCATTTGCATAATTACCATCACTTCTTACAAAACCAGTGTCAGGGAAACACTTTTTATTAGTAACGGGTAATCAAAAGTACATATAACTGTTTATAACCCTACAACAGAGGTGACAAGAGCTCACCTATACTGTGAAATTAAAGTTACAAAACCATGAATACCACATATATTAAGGAATGCTATTGTGTTGCAAAGAAAAAGGTAATAAGGGGTGAGAAAACAAAACCTCAAACAGCACTGGTAAGTACTTTGTGGTTTTGAGGTTTGGTCATGTGTACTGAACTTTATGGTGATTGGTCACTACACAATCAACATTTTTCAGGTATTAATGATTTTCTGAGTCTGACAGCAAAATTATTGAAAACTCTCTGTCATAGTTTGCATGCGTTTCTCTACATGAGCGCATGCGCATCAATGTCATGCATGTAGCTCGCTTGCTAAAAATAAAAAAGTTGTCGTCTTGATTACCTTGAGTCTTACCATCCTAATCAGAAAACACAACATGGTGTCAGAAGTGGGATACTTTCCGTGAGTACACTACTTAAACTGTGATTTTCGCCGCGAGTTTGGGCACCAGGCCGGTGCATATCCACGTCTTTGATCGATATTCAAAAACAACAAACATGGCGGAGCTAGCCGGATTACCAATTCCCCACATGGACTGGTCCTCATCGGACGCACCGCAAGCTCTCAGAAAATTCAAAAATCTCTGCCAGCTGTACTTCTCCGGCCCGTTAAAGGAAAAGAGTGAGCCAGAACAGATAAGCTTCCTGCTCATTTGGGCAGGCGATGAAGGCCGGGAACTAGCCTCCACGTGGACGCTGACAGCTGACGAAAGGAAGAAACTCGACACGTACTGGACAAAATTTGAAAACTATGTGGCACCGAGAAGTAATTTCAGACTCGCCCGATACAAACTCCGCACCATCAAGCAAGAACCGAGCGAAGCAGTGGATTCCTTCCTCAAAAAAGTACGTATCTTAGTGAAAGAATGTAAGTACACAAGCCCTGACGAGCATATCATTGACGCCCTAATCTTTGGATCAAACAACCCGCGTGTGCAGTCAAAACTTCTTGAACATGATGAAACCTTGACACTTGACAAAGCGATAAACATTGCGAGAACACAAGAAGCTACAAGTAACCAGTTGCAGGACATCAGAGGCAGTCAAACTACAATGGTCAATGCCCTGAGGCAGGGTCCACACACGGGGCAGCCCCCAACACAGGGAACCCAGGCTAAAGACGACAAATGTGGAAATTGTGGCAATTTTCATGATCTAGCTCGGAGATCATTATGCCCAGCATATGGAACAAAGTGTGAAGCCTGTGGCAGATACAACCACTGGAAAGCTGTGTGCCGCTCTCGCCCAAGAGTAAAACAGCAGGACCATGGGCAACCCAGAGGCCGATGGCAAAAGAAAAGGGAGAACATTCATGCACTTGACACAGCTGAGCAAAGCGCTGAAGCTCCACCACCAGAGAACACACCAAACATGCTGGATATTCCACAACACAACACTCCACAACTGTACTTTCACTCCTTGTACATAAACAGTGTCTCCGAGAACGACAGACAAGCTTTATTACAGCTACAAGTGGACTCAGGTCAAGTAACAGCACCCCTACTATGCAAAATTGACACTGGAGCAGAGGGGAATGTCATACCCGTGGACATATACAAACGTCTGTGCCCACAGTCAAGCTACAGCCCAGAAGGCACACCGCTTGGACTAACTCCCTCAAGTACAATGATTACTGCCTTTGGGGGTCACACCATACCACACTATGGCATCTGTGATCTCACCTTGTCACACCATGGCCACTCTAAATCGTATGCCTTCCATGTAGTGAGCACCGCAGGCCCAACAATTCTGGGCCTCCCGACCTGTCGCGATATGAAGCTTGTCACCCTTAACTATGGTATCGCCACCACACAGACCGAGGAAGCACCTATACTAAACCAACAGGGCTGCCCAGATGCAAAATCAGAGCTTCTTTGCCAGTATCAGGATTGCTTCCAGGGAATTGGATGCTTCCAGGGGGAGTTTCATATCACCCTAGACCCCACGGTTCCCCCAGTCATCCACCCACCACGACGAGTACCCGAAGCGCTACGTGAGCCTCTTAAGAGAGAACTTGATGCACTTGTTGAACAAGGCATCATAGCAAAAGTAGATGAGCCCACCGACTGGGTGAACTCACTAGTTTGTGTGACAAAGGCCAATGGTACGCTTCGATTGTGCTTAGACCCAAAAGACCTCAATCGTGCCATCAAGCGCCCACATCACTGCACCCCAACATTGGACGATGTACTTCCAAAGCTAAATGGAGCCAAATACTTCAGTATCGTAGATGCCCGAAGCGGATATTGGAACATTAAGCTTGATCATGCCAGCTCCTTGTACACAACATTCAACTCACCTCACGGCAGATATAGGTTCCTACGGCTTCCCTTCGGTCTGATCTGTGCCCAGGACATCTTTCAGAAGAAAGTTGATGAAACCTTTGGAAATCTGCCTGGTGTAACCGGCATCGCTGATGACATCGTCGTCTATGGATGCGACGTCGTTGACCATGATACAAACCTGAAAGCAGTTATGGAACGTGCTCGTGAAACCGGTCTCCGTTTCAATGCAGACAAATGCAAGATAAGATGTACAGAAATACCATTCTTTGGCCACACCATCAGCTCAAACGGCCTCAGACCGGACCCACAGAAGGTGGAAGCAATTAGCAACATGGACCCCTCCACGAATCTTGCTGACCTACAAACCTTTCTTGGCATGACACAATTCCTCAGCCGTTACCTGCCCAACCTGGCAGCACACTCAGCCATCCTTTGGGACCTCAACAAGAGAAGCAGTGAGTTTCAGTGGCAGCCCCAGCACCAGCTAGCCGTAGATAAGATTAAGAAAGCCATCACATCAGCCGGTTCGTTACAGTACTTTGACAGTACAAAACCAGTGACCATCCAAGTTGACGCATCCTCGCGTGGCCTTGGTGCAACCCTGATCCAAGACAATGGCCCCATCGAGTATAGAAGCAAGCTCTTGACAGAGACAGAATCACGCTATTCAAACATTGAGAGAGAAATGCTAGCCGTGGTACATGGTCTTGAGAAGTTCCACTACTATGTATATGGAAGACGCGTCACTGTTGAGACAGACCACAAGCCGTTAGAGGCAATCTTCAAGAAACACCTTGCAACAGCTCCTCCACGCATCGCAAGGATGATGCTTAGGATCCAGAAATACGATGTAGACATCAAGTATGTCCAAGGAAAGAACGTCCCACTGGCTGATGCGCTGTCCAGGATCAGCCCCTGTCCTGGTGATACAATTGAAGGGCTGGACGTATCTGTCCATGAACTGCATCTCCACCTGAATGCAAGCCCAACAAGGATTGCTCAGATCAAAGAAGAAACAGCTAAGGATGAGGTACTCCTCTCACTTCGTTCAACCATCACCCAAGGATGGCCCGACACAAGATCAGATTGCCCAGCACACCTTCATGCATTCTGGAATTATCGTGACGAACTAACCGTCGCAGATGGAGTAATCCTGAAAGGTACACGCATTCTCATTCCGAAGAGCCTACAGGCTGACGTATTGCAGCAATTACACTATGCACACCAAGGAGCAGAAAAATGCAAACTCCGTGCTAAGGGTTCAGTGTTCTGGGCCAACATAAACCGCGACATAGAAGAGATGGTAAAATCCTGTGCTCCATGTCAACATAATCAAAATATGAACTTGAAGGAGCCCCTCATACCTCATGACATCCCACAGAAACCATGGCACACACTTGGATGTGACCTATTCTTTTGGAACAACACACCCTATTTATTGTTATCTGACTATTACAGCAAATTCCCGCTGGTGCGAAAGTTGAACAATATCCGGTCAGACACAACAATAGCACACCTGAAATCCATTTTTGAAGAACATGGAATCCCAAATAAACTTGTCACTGGCAATGACACTCAGTTCACCTCTGCATTGTTCCAAGAATTCTGCAGCACTTATGGTTTCACCCACGTGACAACAAGTCCGTACTATCCACAAGCCAATGGTTTCATTGAGAGAACCGTACAGACTGTAAAGAACCTTCTCCAGAAATGCAAGGAATCTGGTGCAGATCCTCATCTTGCCATGTTATGCCTTCGCAGCACCCCACTTGACCACAACATCGCATCACCAGCAGAGCTCTTAAACTCCAGAGTATACCAAACAAACCTCCCTTCTGTATCTAAACCAGGCCTGTCCTTATCTGCAGACGGAGACGTAAACACCAAGCTCCAAGCACGGCAAGATCAGCATAAATCACAGTATGACAGGTCTTCCAAGCCCCTTCCTGCCATACACCCTGATGACCCAGTGCGTGTACTTAGCCCACACAATCACAAATGGGAACCTGGTATTGTCAAGTGTAGCACACAGGCCCCTCGTTCATATATGGTCACCATGGCAAATGGCAGTACCCTCAGGCGAAACCGCAGTCATCTTCGGCCAACAGGAGAGAGAATTTGTATCCAGAGCAACAACCCCAGTGATGAACCATCGACACTCCTGGATGAAGTCGATAGCACCACGCCCAGCACCTTATCAAGTGAGAGTTTCCCTACGTGTGAACAGACCACACTGGCACCTGCCAGTACACCACAGTTGAGAGATCCAGCTCCAGAAGCCCCACTCCGCAGATCCTCAAGGCTTGTCAAGCCCCCTAACAGATTGGACTTATAAACTGAACAAAACTTGTTGCCTTTTTTTTTTTTGTTGTTTTTGTTGTTGTTGTTGTTTGTTTTTGTTATTGTTGTTACTGTTACCATAGCTCCTGTAAGGAGGGGGATGTCATAGTTTGCATGCGGTTTCTCTACATGAGCGCATGCGCATCAATGTCATGCATGTAGCTCGCTTGCTAAAAATAAAAAAGTTGTCGTCTTGATTACCTTGAGTCTTACCATCCTAATCAGAAAACACAACACTCTCTCTCTGAGGTACTGATGATGATTTTAGTTAGGAGATGACACCTGAAATCTTTAGGAGGATAAACTCTTTTAGCAGAACACTGAATGGCCCCCATAAACACCAAAATTATAACGCGGACGTTTTATGATTAGTATAGTGTTAGGAAACTGGGGTTCAAGTTTCAGTCACGGTCACCCAGTACTGTATAAAGTTACCTTGCATGGAAGCCCATTGAGGTGTGTTAGACTGTCACTTTTCCTGGACAAACCTTGTAGTATATGTTTTTTACCCTGGGTCGGTAAAATGATTAATATTGATTTGTTTCGATGTAAATCCTTCGGTTGTCTAACATGTGGTGTCCACAAAAGCTCATGGGCAAAATTAAAACCACGATATGCGAAACCACGAAAGGAAATAAACATAGGATAAAACACAACCAGCTCGAGTGTAATAAAATATATCTTTTACTCTCCTAACACAACACATGAATGGTTTCGTTTCAAAAAGCGTTTTGAAGTATACCTTTTTAGATTGACTTTTTCCCGCATTATATCGATCCTGGCGATATTGCTTTCCCAGTGTTTGTTCATTAAACGTTTTGAGAAAAAAAACTCACATAACTCAGACGATAGCCTGCCGATTAATTGTCTCAGTTCTGCAAACCAACAGTGTGTTCAGCCGGTTTCTGTTACTGTCTTCTTCTTTCAAGTTATCTGTGAATCCACGTTGAGTGAAGTGGTGCATTTTCAAAACATCCCAAAGAAGCCACTCTTAGGAGAGAGCTCAGGAAGTAAAATTTTTTCCCCAGTGGAGCGGTGAGGGACAAAAATCCGTTACGAGCATGAGCAGTATTATATTTACCTTCTACACATGCGCGACCGGATGTCCGAAATTTTCGGACATCCGGTAACGGCTGCGTCCAGAGCCCCTCGTTTCCCTACCACGTGACCAAGAAACGAGTGGCTCTGGGGACGAGAATGGGACGACTTGAAAGAAAATCCTTAAATAAGAACGACTGAGACCAGGTTTTATGAGCCCGCGAGACTGAGCACCCCACCCAAACCCTTGTGTTCACTAAAACCGCTGGACGCTAACCTGGTTGAGGTCGTTGTTATCTAAGGTCTTCCGACTTGAAAACGTGGAGATGCGCAGAACGGATGCGCAGTACGCAAAATCGCTGATCTCGTTCTAGAACTCGTACTCGTTGTCGATGCTAACATCTTCTATTATTAGAGTGGGGGCGCTTATTAACAAAACACATTTGAAGGGGGGGCTTATTCGAAAGGGAGACGCTTATTGGAAGGAGGACGCTAAATCGAATCACGGTTTTGAAGGCCACCTTGACGGGTAAGCAACCGCGTGAAAATATACAGTGTTGTGTGTATTTTTTTTTTCCTTCTTGTCGACTAAAACTTCCCAGGAAAAATTGCGGACAAATGTCTGGAAAATCTAAAGCAAGTGACGGGACAAATTTAGGCACAGGTGCGGCCCCCATTAATTGTTTCTACAATCCTGTCAAGCTTAAGTTTACAATTCTTCTTTTTTTTGAGAACAGCCGTTTTATGAAAATTATCCGACATTAGTACGAAAATAATGAATTTTTAATATTTCAAAACAACCGAGTATTCTCTACCTCTGCTTTTTTTTTTCAGTCCAGTTCAAATCAAATACAGAATATTTTGTAAATTCCGTGTTTTAGAGTATTCTGTATATTCCATATTTTACAATATCCCGTGTATTCCGCCGAATAGGGTCACCCCATCGGGGAGGACATCACAAAAAAAGATAGGAGGCCGGTAGGATTCTTAAATCGATGAAGGCGCCTCACTCATTTTGCAACTTCATTTTATAAAATGCTTCATAATTTGTTTCCACAATAATATTTACGATATTTAGATAATAACCAGTGCACTACGCACAACTTGTCATATAACATTGGACAGCAAACAGTTCTGTTCTTTATCGTGAACGTGAGTTTATTGTCTGGAGAAACTGTTCCGACAATGTGAAAGAGCCAAGTTAAATCAACTAACCGGATAACAATTTGTACTCTTAATTCCAAACTTCAAATTGAATTTGAATTTGAATCTGAATATGCATCAGTGATGCGTGTTGCATTAATGGCCATGGCTTTCCAAAAAAACCAGCAAAAAGTAGCTGAAAGAGAACGATACGTAACTCCCCCGTTAATCCTTGCACTCAAAGAAAAGGACGACACTCTATACCATTGTGGAAAGCAAATAGCGCTGGCACTGTAGTTAATTAGTTTATGAAACCTTATGAGGAGAACAAAAACTAGACTTTTTTTATACTTAATAAATGTCGGGACAACTTATTCGGTTAGGAAACACAAATCGTTTATTCAAATGTAAATAGCTCAATGGACATACCGCTGAGCCTTCGATAAATTATTAAACACGTAATATTTAAATAGGTACCAAAATCCATAGCTTGGTTATGTGGGAAATGTTCCTTTTTCGAAAGCTTAATTCGGGAAAAGAAAAAATAAACACTGATAGAGAAATGCTCTGGTCAGTTGCTTGTTGCTTGCAGTTACTCGAGTTTCGATGTATCACACATCATTATCAAGAGTGAAAAATAAAATGTTAAGTTTCAAAGTTGTTTGTCAAGACAAGGCATCCGAAGTTTTCAACATTAAGGAATATGGGGTCGAGAATCCAAATCTCACGGACAATTTCTCGGTCCCCAAAACAAGCAAAACCAAATTCGAAGACCTTGTCTACGAGATGCTATTTATTCAAGATTGTAAATCATCGCCATCGGATTTGATTTGTGCTTAGCTTTTCTATTATTAAGAAATCTACATTACAATGAAGCACGCACGAATTGAATACATTCTATTTTATTCAAACTTCAGCTCTTTAAACAACTTTGAAACTTAACATCTCTCACTCTTGATAATGATGTGTGATACATCGAAACGTCGAGTAACGCTTTTTAGTGTTGTGAAGTATTTTGAAAGTTATTTTTAAGACAGATCTATCTTATCTTTTAAGTTTAGTTTTTGTTTTATTAAGTCTTGTCAAGAGAGGATATCCTCTCTTGGTCTTGTTTTTGTCCACGTACTGTTTTCCTGTTTTGATATTTTGTTTTTACTTGTACCTGAATTTATGATTTATGCTTAGCTCGCGAATGTACTTATTGCAATATTAGGAATGTTATTGGCTTGGCATTGTCACACCATAATTTTTAGGGAGTTATTATAACTCCAAAAATAGAGTAAACATTTTAGGTACAGGATAACCCCTTTTTAGGGGTTACTTTAACTCCTAATTTAACTCGGAATTTGGGGTCATTTTTACTCCTGAAAAATAGTTTTTTTTTACTCCCAGTCTGGAGTTAAAATAACTCCGAAATGGGGTTATTTTTACTCCTTACGTGGGTTGTTTTTACTCTTTTGGAGTTAATGTAACTCTGAAAGGGGAGTAAAAATTTTAGATACAGGATAACTCCTTTTTTGGGGGTTATTTTAACTCCTCAATATCTGGGGTCACTTTTACTCCTGAAAAAGTGTTTTTTATACCCCTTTTTGGAGTTAAAATAACTCCCTAAAAAATAACCCCACTGTAAGGAGTTAAATGAGCCCCACTAGAGGAGTTATTATAACTCCTTGAAAATTACTGTGCAGATGTTAGTTTTTACAGGTGGTCGTGTTTGTGGTGTTAGAGCTGACCTTGGTTCTTTGTTACTTGTCAGTTGCGGTTGTGCGTGGGCTAATCTATTCCCTAACAATAGCAAACCTGTTGCAATATATCATGAAGCGAGAAGATATTCAATAGAGCTCTCCAGGTCAGCTAACCCAATCATGTCCAGCTTTCCCTATAAAGACCGCTACTATACTTGAACTAGTAAGTAGAGAAGAGTAGAAAAGTAGAAAAGAGTTAGAAGAGTAGGAAGATTAAGATTGTTAGCAGACGTCAAAGAAGAATAAACGCCAAGATGTAAATCAGATTCCTGGTACCTCATCGTCTAGCGAGCGAGTTGCTCGTCGCGAACACACCCCCACATAAGTCTAATTTTACTGACAAAGAAGCCGGTGAGAATGTTCCGTAATAATGTTTTCTGAGTTTAGGCAATGAATTCAATTTTCCTTTTTTACGATTTGGATGAATTGAAAATCAGCGTAGGCTCCTTGCTCTAGTTTATTTCTAATCTTCCTTTCTTTTTAGGTCATTATTTATCTCACGCTATGTCTCACTGCCAGGCCCTTTTCTGCGTATTCTGGTTATATTGCCGCTTGGTCGTGAGCGCCGAGGGTCGCATTAAAGACCTTGACTTGGAAGCCGTGAACTTTGCTAAGGCAGTTAAAGGGAAAATACTTCTTGGAAACGTATGTCAAAATATTTCAGTAGAATCTGAGGTGTTTTGTCAGTTAGCTTGTGTGAAAGATGTTCATTGCCTGTCCTACAACTATGGTACAATGAGTGACATGGATGGAAAATCTAACTCATGCCAGTTGAGTGACTCTGATCGATTCATGAGCTACGAGAACTTTGCTAATGCAAATCAGTCTCATTATAGAGGAATTCAGGTAACTCAATTTATAAAGCTTGTTTAATTTTAAAAAAAATCTCAGATATCCTAAGTAACTAAGCATACTAAGTAACAGCTGAGCTTTCACGCGTGAGGCATGCACAGCGCACGGAGCACAAAGGGTAAGAAAATTTGGTTATCTGTGCATCCAAGATTGACAAAATCGTCCGTTGTTTGAGGGCCACAAGTTTATTAGTTACCATTACAACTGTTAAGTGTTACCCTCCTTTAAATAAAGTCTCTACTCTGGCCACTCCTCTCCACGTAAGTCCGTCCGTACGTACATCCGTCGTCTTTTCATGCTAGCGGATGTGAAATGTCTTACTTACTAGCTTTAAGTTGCAACACAGTAGGTTGTTGCAGGTTGCAGAAAGCTGTTGCAGAAAGTAGAGAGTAGTTCCACTTATTGCAACGAAATCTGTCCATGTTGCTCATCGTTTTACCGACCCAAGATAAACTTGTTTTGCAACAAGAGACGTAACTCCCAAGTATTGCGTGACTCCCGTGTTTGATTCAATCAGAAGTCAGTATTCACACAACCTGCAACAGCTGTTGTAACGCAGGATTGAACGGGGGGGGGGGGGGGGGGGGGGAAATGGACAACATTCCTTTGCAACTCATTTTGAAGCAATGTTGCAAATTTTAGTTGCACGGTTTTATTGGCCGCTATACCGTAACTTTAAAACGAAACCAACACCTACAATGCTATCGTAGCTTAATTTAACTGTACATAATCTGTCTTGATTGGAGCATTGAAACAATAATCCACGGCTCCTTGAACAAAAGGTGAACGAGAGTTTTTGCTTGTCTGGTTTTCTTTTATATTAGATGGCGGGGTCGGTTCAAACGTCGAATTGCACAATCAGGTGTTGAATGTAATGCTCATGAGAAAAATCTATTGTTCGTCTAGCTTATTTGCATTACATTTGGCACATCTGACTGTGACAGTTTAGTTTGATTTTATTTTGTTCCAACATCGGTGAAAGCTTAAACGTGTAACTTTGCATTTGTACGAAAACAGAGCATATGTGAGTCTGACAGCTCTCTTTGTGGTGACAGTGGAATCTGTATCCCCGACTACAACGGGGGGTCCTTTAAATGCAAGTGTGACGATGGATACACAGGAATACCATGCAGTAAGTAGAGGCACTCAGTAATAATTAGAAATAAAACATTGCTTGCGTAGAATCAGGCAGGAGGCATCCGCATATAAATCTTGTAAAAGTGGCTTACCTTTTCATGAGTCCAACCAAAGCTAAGGGGATATCAGTTCATTTGATTTCCTTTCGTTTAGCGTTATAGAGAAGAAAGTGTACCATAACAAAAAAAATATGCGTTATAAAAAAAGAAAGAAAATTAATTTTTTTAAATAAGTTAAGTTATAGAAATGCGTTTGCCAAGTAATTGAGATTAGAAAACATGATAGGGTAAGCAAACTCTTTCTGATTGACCAACCTTCAATTTGATATGCACTCTGTTTCTAATAGAACCAACAAAAAGCTGCTTACAACTTCGTAAAAAGGGTGTCACTTCCAGTGGTGTATATACCATAATTCCAGGTGGCGGCAAACCGATAAAAGTTTTCTGTGATATGATGACGGAGGGTGGAGGCTGGACCGTGTTTCAAAGACGTATGGATGGGTCTGTTGACTTCTATCGCGAATGGACAGCCTACAAAACTGGGTTTGGCAATCTGAGTGGTGAGTTCTGGCTTGGAAACGACAATCTTCACCGTTTGACCGCCGCAGAAGAGGTGGAGCTGCGAGTTGACTTGGAAGACTTTGAAGGTAATATCACATACGCTGAGTACACTACATTCAAGGTGGCTGACGAGGAAGATAAATATCGGCTTCTGATTGGAGGATACAATGGCACGGCAGGGGACTCAATGAAAATAAACTATGATGCAAAGTAAGAGATGTAACTATACATGTTGACATTACAAACGAATTTCATCCCCACCCCGCCAAAAAAAAGCCAACAAATTAATTACTGATTTCCAACAGGTAAATAAAACTAGAAAGATTCATTAAACATTCAGGACTCCATGTTGACTTAGAAGTTTCTCATTTTGCATATATCAAAATAATAAAAAATAAGTGAATAAATGGATAAATGCAATACTTTCTAAAGTCAGGTTATATGTTATCCAAAAATGCGTCACTTCGCTATTATTAACCGAGCTGGAGATCTGTACGAGAGACAGAGAATTGGTCGTGAGACGTCAGGTCCTGGAACTATCCGCTAATTTTAACACTGGACTCAAAGCTTGTTAGCCGTGAATTTTTCTCTTTCAAACAAGAGCCTCCACCTTTATAATCACGTGCTTTGTTTGTTTGTTTTTTTGCTGTCTACTACCAACATTTTAATCTTATATCTTGGTGTACTTTACCATGTAACACAAGATTGGTTTTTGCGATTCCGATTCATAGATTTTAGTTAATTTAAGTCTCCGCTTCAGTGTCATCGATTTAGGATTTAGCTACACTTTTTTCTTTTCTTTTTTTTCAGTGGTATGCAATTTAGCACTAAGGACGACGACAATGACTATCACCCAGGTCTAAATTGTTCCAAAACATTCAAGGGCGCTTGGTGGTACAGAGATTGTCATGGGGCTAATCTTAATGGTCGGTACCTTGGCGGAGTACACTCGACTCTTGCTGATGGTGTCAATTGGTATACCTTTAGGGGATATCATTATTCCTTAAAACGCAGTGAGATGAAAATAAAACCTAAAAAGTAAATGCAAGCACAATAAACCACTGATTAATGGTTGATTCCTTCAAAATAATATTATTTGTTTCGTTGATTTTGGCTCAATTTTTCGTCTACGAATAGGCTTTACCTTTGAACTTGTGAGGGCCAAGAAACGTTGACTTCATTGCTTTTTTCTGAAATCTAATATTAATATAAGTATCATATGGTTTTGGCTACATCTTGTTAAATTGCCTGAATTTGCCAGAGTCGCATTGCAATACCTGCTGATTTCAAATGGAAAGTCTTCTTTCATGCAGCGCTTTAATAAAATCATAAAACTAGAGAGTTTAAGCACCCACAATCACTACGACGACGACGGGGACGAAAACGTCTCTTAAAAAGTGAATTCGTGCTGTTTCAAAATTCATCGCTCTGATGAATTTTTCTGGAGTTGAATTGTAAACGACTGTATCTAAGTTAAGACAAAATAGCCTGAAATTCATCCGATTGCTTCGAGTCGTTTTCTCCTCTCAACAACGTGTTACTGAGGGAGTAATCACGACTCGAAGTAATCGGATGAAATTCAGGCTAAAGAAAAAAAAGAATAGGAAAAGTTCTCTTGTGTTCATGTCCTCAGGTGAAACTTGAAATTTCAGCTTGACGTCGTGGTCTTGCAACGGCCGCGACGAAATATACAAAAAAGTTTAATGCACGTGCTAGTTGTTGTTTTGCTAATATTATGATATCGATTTCTTGCCGTTCTCGTTTCCTTCGTCGTCGTCGTTTGCTTCAGGGGCTCAGTTTCCGTCCTCCAAAGTAGTTTACAAGACTACAATCTTTCCGTACAACCGGAGGTAATCAAATAAGAATTGAGCTGATACGATCTACTGAAAATTCTTTTAAAACACCTCTAACTTAAATACCGAATCCTATGTAAGTAATACACAAAACTTCCTAGATCTCATTAAAAATTTAAAGTAAAAAGCACCGCCAGGGATTTGCAAAATTAGGATCAAGCAATCACATCATGCAACTAAAATCCCTGAGAGAATTAATATAATAAACCAGTTTTGCTCCCAAAAAATATGTATCTTCCCTATTAAAATATAATGGACCAGTTTCGAATTATCAAAATTCATACCTCTATCCCAGGCTAATAAATAATTAATCCCTGAATCCCAATGCCTTTTCATTTGTTGTTGCCCTTAAACCTCTAAGCCAACTGCGAATTTTAATACTTCGAAACTGGCCTATTTATATAGCAAGCACAGAAAACACGTACAAGGCTATGCTTACACTAATGCCGGATAACTGTTGCGCTGGATAGGGTTAGGGTATGCAGGAAAACCATTATACTGGATGTGCTTTTTCACACACAAGTAAGGTGATTTCCTCTGTGCTGTGCCGCGCCTCGCCGATCACGAAAGTGGAGCATCATTTTTTTGATATCTGATAGGTTCAGTGCCACACTTTGATGCAGTGTGAAAAGGTATTCCGACGGCAGCAGACGTGAATAAGGAGAAAACTAGAGGGAAGGACTGAATTCCACTGTAAATATCCAGGTCAGAGTGACTACTGGAATTTAGTCACCAGAGCCTCTCTGCCAACCGCTCAGGCACCGACGCTGTTTGTTTGTTGTGTGTGAACGACTTGCTCAAGTCCCTGGCCGTTACTGTTCATACTATATAAAGCTATCCATTACATAGTGTGAAGTTAACCTCATTTATTCAACGCTCTAGGAGTCAGACTGATATCCTAACTTTAGTGATTTGAGTAAGCCCGCTGAATAACTTTCCTTCTTGTAGTTTCTGTAGCTTCTAGCCGATCTCAACTATGTAGGTTCAGGAGTACCAAAACATTACCCACACCGAGTTCACCTTGTTTTATCTCCACGGTCAGCGAACTCAAAGATCTCCAGCTTTAGCTATAAAAGCCGCTGCTATTGACTTGTTAGTTGGTAGTGAGTAGAGAAATATAATTAAGAGCTAGCTGTATTTGTAAGAGATGTAGAAGAGAAAAATAAAGACTAAGGCTTAGCTAGTGAGTTGCTCGAACATACCCCCAACTTTATTTTAGCTTCCGTTTCTGTTACTCATATGTAAAGTAATTCACTAATAAATGAACTTTCGTAACTTACTTGAGTGGTCAAGACCCTTTCTTTGGCGTCATTAACAAGAACAGTGCTCTGTTTGAGCCTGAATTTTCAATAGCCTATATTAATAATACTATTTTTTTATTAGGAAGCTACATCATCACATCAGTAGTTTACATAAAGGTCCTAACTAAGATTTAAGATACTGAGTCAAAGCATGTCATTATTTCTTGTGTTATAATTGTGAACTCTAGAAGGCCACCTGATTCCCAAAATTCATCGTATAGCTTGTTTGATTTCCTAGAGATCGAGGGTTAGGTCCAATTTTTCCGGCTATGTTGGTTTCGGATCAACGAAAAACTCAAAATATTTAAAATGCTAATTTACAAAAGCCGCATAATTTTCCGATCGAACCTCCTTCACGGTTAGTGATTTCCATTCGCTTTCGCCAGTCTTCCTTTGTTTCTTATCCCTCTTTCCTTTGTTTCGTGACTACTTTGCCGCACCTTCCAGCAAAATCGCAGTCTCAGATCTTCCATACGTCTGTCAAGATGTATGTTTACTTGAAAATGTGGGCTTTGATTCACTTTCTGTGGCTTGTTGTGTCAAGCGATGGCGGTCAGTGTCCCAATGACAAACCTAAAAACTGTAAATGTACCTTATTTGGTAAAAGATCCAGTTTTACCAGATACAGAGTTGACTGCATGGGTTATGAGCATGTACCGAGCGCTATCCCCTCAAACACGGTGATATTGTATGTTTTGTTATTATTTGTCTTAGTTAACAATTGTCAATACTAACTTTTGAGATCAGGGTTGGGTGATTTTCTGGTCTCTAAACAGACCTGGAAAGAAAGAAAGAATCAATCAATCAATCAATCAATCAATCTTTTAAGGTATTGAAAAAGCGTTATATTCAGTAAGACAAATTAAGAATCAAATTCGATCACAAGATTAAGCTTGGACGAGAATTGCTGCCCAGACTAAATCACCGAACCCGGAATGTGTTAATATTTTACGATTATATTGAATGAATGGCTTTTGTACCATCTGAAGAATTATTGAGATCGAGAAGGGTGTTATCCCTCCTGGATCTCCATAATTCTTCAGATGATACGAAAGCCATTCATTCAAAATAATTCTTACACGTAATTTAAAAACAATCTAAAACATGCTTACTTCCATCGAAATTATAAGTTCATCTTTGATAGTGCATGTTAATCGGCGAGATTAGGAGATAAAGGGTTATTTAGCTGTGCAAATATTTTCCAAATTACAGATGTTCTCTATCGGGTAGTCTTATTGCTGTTCTTGCAATCTTTTTAGCCAATAGTTCGGCCTGTTTCTTGCTCGTGAGCACGAGCGAATTACTTCGCTTTTTTTGTACTCACTTCCATGAAAACAACTCAACCTCATCCCCAGGTCTTCCCGGTTAACGGTTGAATAATCTGGCAATTTTGATGCACTATTGACGTCATTTTTCACATATTGCAAAATTCTTCAAAATTTGGTTGACAAAAGCTGGTTATAATGAGTTATGGATTGCGTGGCATTTTAGCCATCAGAAACGCAAAAAATATTTTGAAAAATAATAATTTACTTTATGTCGAGGCTAACCCTGTATGAATGTGTCGTTAAGATTTGTTTTCTGCAGGGATTTTAATTCGAAACTGGTTTGGCAGGATCGTCTGTGGAACAATGATAAACCAAGACGTAAACGCGATAGAATCGCGAAAAACAAAAGGTGCAAAAATAAGACAAGTTCTGTGTGCACATACCATGCATATTACTTGGTTTAACGCAGGCATCCCAAGAATGTGGACAGATTCGGGAAAAAATACAGTTATTAGAGTACCGCTGACCAAGAATAGTTTGCGTGCTCCTCTTGTCGCCCGCAATTAGTCAGGTAGTCATTGGGTTCCAGACTGATGAGCTGAAAGCAGGCCACACATCGTTAAAGTAGATTTCTAATAACGGCTGCTCAACATGTCCTACTTTTTTTCAGGAACCTTTCGACGAATTCTTTGAAATCCATTCATGAAGACGCATTTGCAAACCTCACTTTTCTAAAAATAATGTAAGTGAGTAAACGCTTTGTAGTGCATGACTCTGGATGAGTTATTGAGAAAATCGGCTAAAGCACAACGTACAAATGACGTCCGAGTGATTTTAATCAATTTCAGTAAAAATTGTTGTCTGAGTTTTGTCATTTTGGTCATTTTACATTGTTGGGGGGAGGAGTCAAGTACTGGTAAGATTTAAAAAGCACTTTATAGAAATACCACTACAAAGAACCCTGTATATCACGAGCAAGATTGTTATAACAGTGACTCAGAGACTTGAGCCAACCCAATGTCTTTTTCTTGCAGAAATTTACGCTAATACGGAAATTAGGTTAAGGTCTTTACAGCAGAGTTTCTGCTTTTAACCCCAGTTTCGGTAGCCTGCGAACCACAGACGTATTTCCGGTCGTCGCTTCTCTCCCTCCCAGTTCAGGAGTTCCTTCGGAGGAAGAGAAGCGACGACCGGAAATACGTCTGCGGTTCGCAGGTTACACTTTCGGATGTCATTTGCTTTTACAGTGGAACCTCTATTCAAGGGACACCAACGGCGTCGACGAAAAATGTCCAAAAATTCTGGAAGGTGTTTTTTTGGTGATTTCACAACCGAATAGAAAATGAAGTACAAACAGAAATTTGTGATGTTCCGTAACCAACTGATAAAGAAGCCGGGACGTCTCCAATCCTTCTTGGACATTTTTGGGTTTCTTTGTTTTATCTTTTTTATCATTATTGTTGTTGTTCCTCCTAGCGCAGTAGTTTCAAGTATAAATGTAATTCTCATTTCAGAATGATTCTTGAATTATTCTTTTCGGTTTTGTAGGATTTTTATTCGTTTATGCGTGTGAGTTTCACACAATGAAGAGTTACGTTGAACTGATAGATGTGTTTTTATGCAGAGACCTTTCCAACAACCAGCTGAGGTTCATTCCACGGAACACCTTCACGAATCTATCATCACTGGCAGTTATGTGAGTTTTAGCCATTAAATACTGTTCAATTTAAAAGTATCAAATTTAAATCGTTGCTTATGAAAATAAATTGTTGTGTTGCGCAATATGTCAGATAACTAAACATTGTTGGCTCTTGAATCCTGGATTTTGAATAAATCAAGGTGCTTGGTATTTTGTAAGAGGACTAAAGCAGTAGCAGTTAGTAGCCGGAATAAATCTATTTAACACGGAGTAACATAAGCAACTCAGTTATAGCACAAGGCTCGGGCAAAGCGAACGAGAACAGCTTAGAAAAACACCTGATTCAACTAAAACCTGCAAGGTCGCTGTGAGAGAAAAAAATTGATTTACAGCAAATTTGCTCATGGAAAATACTGTATGTCGCAAAAATGTGTAAACTGGGGAGTTAAGATCAGGGGCATGATGGCAAATGCGCATTTGCCTTCTATTTAACAAACCCACCAGATCAGGGTAAATTTACAAATATGGCATTTACTATCTTTGCCAATAGGCTATTTGCGATGCTCTTTACTCTCATGTAATAACTCTTGTACACAAGGAGGTTTTCTTACCCATTTTGAAAGTGAGAGTTTTTAGAACTCGGAAAAGGCCTGATGATTGCACTTTTTCACGATATGTTTGCCGTGAGAAAATTCGTGCCAACAATTCCCTTTTTACGTCCTGTGTTGGTTAGTCCGCTTTGACTATAACTATTAGTAATTCAAACTACAAATAATAATAATAAAAAAAAACAACAACAACAACTTTATCAAGCGATCGTCACCACCGAGTCGCATTGTAAGCGGATCACGGAAATGAATGTACCAGGGCGTAATAAGCTAGGGCGTTGAAACGAGCGGGATCGAGCGATCTAGCTGTGATGCAAGGATCTGGGTACTACCAAAGAGACAAAACAAGATGGCGGACGTTATACTGGACCGTCCAGTGGACGTTAGCCATTATCCCGTGGCATTCATTTGCTGCAAGCAATAGCGAAGGAACAAATTTTTTTTTCAAGTGTGTTTTCTGTTTAGTTCAATTTTTCCCCCGCGAACAAATATCTGTATTGAATATAGTTCCACCTCCGTGACCTATATTAAAATTTCGTGACTTGGTAAGAAAATGGCTTCACAACTCAGATGATAGCACTGACATCATTTTTAGACTAATATCATCGGTTCTCTACTTCAGTTTACTATCAAGGTGTGTAATTCATCATCTGCTATGGCATGTATTTTTTGCTGCCCAGTTTATAGGCCAGATGATGTGTTTTCTCTATTAAAGTTTGGATTTGTTGGTGTACATGCATCAGTGTTCTTTTCTAAACACCTTATTGAGCTATCCCCATTACTGAGCATTAAAGTTGGACAGATTGTGAAAACTAAAGTCCGGGTAAATTTAAAATATAATAAAATCATCATTATTTTTTATCTTGTACACTAATACTACTGTGCAATGAAGAATAAGTATGTGAAAAAAATATAATTCACTGCCCTTGAAAAACTAACAAAGAGGTCACAAGAACACAAATAAGGAGCCCAGCAAATATTTTCGTTTGATAATAACAGCTTTTTGTAATGAAATGGTCATTGAAAACTACGCATGCAAGACATACTAAGGAACTTAAAAGAAACTAAGCATTCACTAGTGTTACGTTGAAACCAGAAACTGCTATATACCGGTATATATCTTACAGATACAACATAAAACATTTATTTAACATACAAATTCAAAATTATATTGCAAACAAGAAAATTATACAGAATTATGCACAAATGGAATACAAATGACCTGTAACAGCTATTAAACCATTGAAAAACAAACTTTTTAGTGTGACCAGCTACCCTAGCACACTTGTGTACTTCATGTCCAGTATGATTCAATTTTATTGTGGGTTAAGTTTATTAACTGCAGCCAGGCTTAATCAAACTTGATTCAAAAAATACTTTCCTGTTTCCTTGTAACTACAATATATAACATTAAGAGAGAGGATATAATGCTAGATATATTATACAGTAGTACAATCAAAAGATAAGGCACCTCTAGGAAATCCAGTTGGTCCTTGCTATTCTTCAGTCATTTTCTTTTACTCTCTATAAGAGTTACACCCGTTCATTAATTAATGCAGACATTTTGTGCCAGTCCCAATAGTTTCCATCTGAGAGCTGACTGTAGTTTGTGCAACACAACACTTAAGCCTCTGACGACAAAAATACAATGCTACACAGTCTTAATTTATTCTACTTGCAATCAATTTAAGACCTCTCCATGCTCTTCTTCATATTCACGGTATTATGAGCTCGTTTATCTTTCAGTGTGTGTTCCAGTAGTCTTTTCAGGCCGAGCACTCACTGTTGTCCTGCAAAAAATCATAATAACAAACACATGCTATGATTTGATTTTATAGTGTAATCTTTGTGGGGATTTGAAAGCAAATTTCTCCATAGGCTACATTCTGTTTCTGTGCAATAGAACCTTTAGATTTATACCGCAGTGAAGCAGAATTTGTTGTTGTTTATGTGAAGACTGTCACACGAGATCATTCGAATGCAATTTTCTAGTAGAACTTTAAAAATAGTTAGAACCTTCTTGGATCGCGGTTCTGTAACTAAAAAAATTTAATTACCATCTTAGTGTATATTAAAAAAAAAATCGCTAAATTGGGCAACTGAAAATATTTTATTTTACTAACAAGCTAAACGCCAACGTACAAAACAAAAACCTTGCTATCGCCATTATGAAGTCGTCACTTCAGAAGTAAAAAAACCTTAAAGGTTCATGAAAGTTCACATTAAAAATCTGCATGCACAAACAAGATTTAAAAAACCATTACATATTATTTTTGTAGCCGTTTATTATCATTTGGTTTTGACTGGCAAGATAAAACGCGGCCTTCAACCTGTAATATTTGATAGGCCATTTTGACACTACATAAACATAAAAGGCAAAAAAAAAAAAAAACATCTTAACTTATAAGACTAACTATAAAATTTCACCCATATATTTTCTGTATATCGCATAGAAATACGCCAAATATCAAATCTAATTATAGATTGCAGCGATCTAAAGATATAAAGCAATAAATCCGGACCTATCTCCAGCTAGATGGCGCCATTTTTCTTGACCTGACAATGGATCGAGAGCGGAAAGGTTAACTAGTTCCAGTCCTACTCCGCATCACAGCTGAACCAGAGAGCGCGGCGTATGAGCGTTTCAACGCCCTAACTTATTACGCCCTGGAATGTACGCAATAATTAACCGTGCATGGCGTGTGTAAGTTCGATGAACAAACCCTTGTTTCGGAAGGGGTTCTAAAGTAAATCAGGTTTGAAGCTAAATCCATTATTACTCACTTTTACTTTTTATTCTCTAATTATTGACGGAATTACAAAAATATTTTAAAAAAATCAGCTTTCCATGAGCTTTTGAAATAAGAAATTCTTTAAGCCCGTGCATTGAAAGCTCCATTTCTAAATTGTATTCTAAGGCTTTATATCTAACAACCAAATAGCCTTTTGAAAATATCGTCTTAAGGTCTTAAGGCCGAGGTTAGGAGAGACGCCTTCCTCAACCAGAAAAATCACCAGAAATGAAAAGTTTTTTTAGTCCAGAAAACCTTTTCGAGTCTTTCGAGAAAAGTCCGCCAGGTACGGTGGAGTTAAAAAAGCAAGGGGTTTCTTAGGTTGACTTTACAATCCTGCGAATTAATCAATTTTGTGTTTGTTGTTGCAGTTATCTTGGTGAAAACTTCATCAGTGGAGGATTTCATCTTCCCCAAACAGTAGATAGACTGTGAGTTTTTATTCAAGTAGGTTTAAGTGAAAAGGAAAACAATTTCAAGCGAATTTAGCTCGTCCCACTTTCCTGCTTCACCATTTGACACATGCTTCACCATTGGACCAAGGGATGCGATGGCAACGGAGCAACTGTTAGGGTTACACTCTATGATTATAAGAAAGCTTTTGATCTTATAGACCATAGGATTCTTGTTGATAAGTTATGCAAATTAGATCTGCCGACTGAAATAATCAACTGGATCATAGATTTCCTAAGTGATCGTTCCCAGAGAATCAAACTCTCAGAGGGATGTTACTCCGAGTGGGGATCAGTCCCGTCAGGGGTACCCCAGGGGACGAAACTAGGCCCGTGGTTGTTTTTGGTGCTCATCAACGATCTAGAAATCAATAATGCAGGCAATATCTGTAAGTATGTTGATGATACAACTACTTCCGAGATCGTTGTGAAAGGAGCCAGTAGCAATTCCCAATTGATTGCAGATACTGTCGTGCAGTGGTCTTTTGAGAATAGAGTAAAACTAAACAGTGAAAAATGTAAAGAGCTTAGAATTTCATTTGCAAAGAACAAGCCACAACTCGCGCCTATAGTAGTAAATAACCAAGAGCTAGAATGTGTTGAAAGCGCCAAATTACTAGGTGTTACGATCTCCAACAACCTTACATGGAATATGCACATTGATCAAATCATAAAGAAAGCTTCTAAACGTATGTATTTCCTAATACAATTGAAAAGGGCCAATGTCGATAGGCATGAATTAATTCTTTTTTATACATCTTGTATAAGGTCAGTCATGACCTACGCATCGCCTGCGTTCTTCTACGCCCTGCCATTGTATTTAAGAAAGATCTAGAGAATGTAGAGAAACGAGCACTATCAATCATTTGCCCGGGACTGGCCTATAGAAAGGCCTTAGAGCTTTCAAATATTATGTCCATCAATGACTACATCGCTAGCTTATTTAAAAAGACCTTCCTCTCGATTGCTAATGACCCGGCCCATCGCTTACATAATATGCTTCAATCGTCAGGGCAGTTGTGTTATAATCTTCGGTGCAAAAGGCGTTTTACGATTCCCAAATGTAAGACCGAGCGTTTCAAAAATAGTTTTTTAGTAAGATCATGTATTGATAACGAACTTTATCGCTCGGTGAGTTTTGTAAATGAGATCGATGACGTTGTATATATTTTAACAGTTTTAAGTTTTGTTATATTTTTAGGACTTCATCATTCAGTATCATTTTATTATACTCACTATTGTAAGATTCTGTTATATCGTATTATATATTATATTGTAAATACACAATTCAGCTTAGTAGCTGCAAGTTTTTTTACAAATAAACTATCTATCTATCTATCTATCTATCTATCTATCTATCTATCTATCTCCTTGCCAGTGTTACGAAGTGAAACGTTTCTATATCGATAATCTTTAGATACACAAGAAGGTCTGCGTTCAGTGCACATATTTATTTTTTAGGAACGCACGCTTGAAATTGCAAAGAATCATCGGCAAAGAGGCGAGGAAGGAATGAGAGTAGCACCAAGCATACAATGTACAAGCTTGTAGCATAATACTAACGTTTTAAAAAGAAAGAGCTCTCATTAATCTGTCTTTTTTTAATCTTCATAACTGATAGGGGTTTCTCCATAAGGTTTAATAAACGAGTATTGTGATTACATGAGGAAGTATGCAATTACTGTTCTCGCTTATTTTTTATTTTTTTTTTTGTAGGGAAATTCAACATAATTGGCTTTCTTCCGGTGACTTAAAAGTCATCATCAAAGGATTAAATCAGCTGAATTACTTGTAAGAGCTGCCATCATTCCTTCTTACTCATTTTTAACTTCTTATTATATTGTGGTAGCAAACGTTCTCTTTTCCCTTACACGAGTTACACGCTTGTCATTAGAGACCTTTAGCATCAGGGTTTTCATGGGAAACGGCAAACCGCAAACCGCAAACCGCAAAATGTCACATGACCACGGCCTTGCGGTCACGTTTGCAGTTTGCAGTTCACGTTTGAACCGCGCGCAGCAAGGGCTTCCAGCGGTAAGTGATTTACGGCAAGGTTTTTTGCCACAAAAAATTGTACAGCCTTACGTTTAAAGGTATGAACTAGCTTTTTATATCCGTTTGCGATGTGTTTGTTGGATTTTTTATCTCGAATCAATGAATTATTGCTGATTTTTGGGCGATTAAAGTGATGCACTTCGACTTGATGAAAACAACATGGCGGCCCTAAACAATGAATGCGTAGTTCAAATCGATTTTATATTCCTTTCTGCCGTACTAACAAGAGAAAGTATTCTGTGCCAATCTAGAGTTAAAATTTTTTTCTATCTTTTTACTGAATTCATAACTTAACTCAGTCTCTGTTTAGTTACTATTTTTAACGTATCACTTCGCGAATTTCATTTTATTTTGCTTATTTCTTTGAGACTTTGAGCCATCCTGTTTCTTCTGGGCTCCTTTGCAACCTTACAATTCCTGTATGTATTCTTGTATTGTATTATATTTTGGCTAAATAAAAATGAACTGAACTGAACGTCTTGCTAAAATTTGAAATCGCAGCAACGCGAAACTGCAAACGCGTAACTGCGGTTTGCGGTTTGCCTGATGCTAAAGGTCTCTAATGTGGGTGTGTTACGGAAGGGTTTCAATGCAGCTGTATGGATGATGATTTAGTTTTCCGCAGAATAAATTCGAAAGAAAACCTGAAAATCGTAATTGTTGATAAAACACGTCTAAAATAAACTTAGGACCTCGAAAGGATGGAATGAAAACGACCTGCGTTCAAAAACAAAAATTTACACTCTGTGGGAGTGCAGCTCTATGCTCCCGGTCCATTAATTAAGCAGCAGCAGCAGCAGCAGCAGCAGTAGTAGTAGTAGTAGTAGTAGTAGTAGTAGTGCTAAGATGACGGCATCGTGCAAATGTTATTAGTTATCTTTCATTTTCCCCATGCCTTAGGATGTAGTTTTTACAGTGACTTCCATGAACATAATACTCGGTTTAGAAGCGCGCGTAGTTAGGAAAGCTGGAGATCGGATGATGAGATCATTGGGCTCTGAGTAGTAAATTTCCTATAATGAATGTCAATTTCTGGGTCTATTGTTTACAGAAGTTGTTCCATTTCCCGTTTTAAATGTTTCTCTAAACCCACCTGTTTTTTATCGTTTTATATCATTACACCAGCATTGAATTGTTTATCGTTCCTCCATTTTCTTAGCATGTTTCATAATGTAACTCCTAGCATAACTTTTTAAATATTATTTTCAATCAGTATTGTATCTATTATTTTAGTTTTTAAAGTTTGAGTAATTATTTTCAAGTTTAGGGTCAACTTATTATTATTTACTTACTTACTTTTTTTTGATAGAAGAGCTGATAGCAATAAACTTGGTCCTGTTCTCCCAGCAAATCTTTTCAATGGAATAACAAGACTAGAGATTCTGTAAGCTGCATTACATTGCAACTTCCTTAATTAATATTCCTTTCTCTTTAACCCCGGACGTACACGCAAATTCATATCCCCACCTTGGCACGAGGGGGAGGGGGGGTGGGGTGGATGGAACCCCTCCCCGGCGTTGTTGATATGTTCCAGTATTTCGAAATGATTTTACCTTTAGTGGAAAGCCTTTGATCTTCTTAACAAGATGAAGTATATTTTATGGGTGGTGGCGCTGCTGGAGGCCTGTGACGTCACCAACAATGGTCACCATTTTGGATTTTACCAAGAATTGGAAATCTGGTTAAAACCACGAGAAATGGTGATTTTTTAACGTGCAAAATAACACATAAATAAGCAATTTGCATGATCCCCATGATTTCAGCCACAAGATTTGCTTTTTGTTGTTCAAAGAAGTTTAAAAAAACATATTCAATGTTTTAAGCAAGGACCAGCTTACAAAAAAAGAAGGACCGGATCCTAAGAAAGGATCTAATCAGCAATAAGTGAAAATATAAGACAAAAGAAGCAAGGCTGATTTTACAGTCGATAATATATATATCTTTTGACCAATATCTCGGATGGCACGGCCTCCGTTCTTCAGGGTCTTACATATAATGAGACGTTACAATTTGAAAATAAGAGAATAGCGTGCAGTATGATACTATGATAACAAGTGAGATTGAAAACAAAAACCGTTGAAGTAGTGATTGAAAGAAATAAGAAATATAAAAATAGTATACTTAAATGATAACAAACTGACAAGAAATAAAGACTGTATTACATTTCATCTTTCTTATTTATACCTGAAGGTTCAAGAGTTTTACCTCTCTCGATGAGGTGTGCTTCTCTAGCTTTTCGTACAATGTCTCTATTAGATTTGGTAAGCTCTAGTGGGATGAGTATGATGTCGTTAGCAGAGTGATCATTAGTAAGAAAGTGTTCTGAGACTGTGGTAATTGTCCCTTTTTGTTTTGAAATCAGAAAAGTATAAATTTCTTGATTTGCATAGGTTGTTGTAACTTTTTGGTTTTAAGTAATTAAAAGTATATAAATGGGCGCTTAGCTAATTTATATTAGTATATTGAAGTATACAGCAGTTAAAAGAGGGCAAAGTTCTAAACAGGGTATGTGAGAGGGGTATCATTAATTTGTCAATAGAAGGTGTGCGGAAAGGGAACCTTTTATACCAAAAATGGTTATTTAACAATTATTCCTCGAGCCCGAATGAGCTCTGAGTTAATCATGAGCCCATGAGGCCGAAGGCTGAATGGGCTATTGACTCAGAGGCCATGAGGGCGAGAGGAATAATTGTTTTAGTAAAACCCAACTATAGTTAGTCAAAAATATCGAGACAAAACAACTTTAGCTAACAAAACGTGATTCAGCCTCGATTGTTTTCCATATAGCCTAGTAGTAGCTCAACCAATCAGAAAGCAGCATTGATAATAGACCACAAGTTAGATATTGGACCTCGGGGCAGAGCTTCCCTAATAAAACTAGTTGGAGTATCTTTCGGGTTTGTTTGTTGTTTTGTTGTTTTTGTTTTTTAAAAAATCGCAATCATGTTCTAAAATAACATGACATTTTCATATTTCAATCTTAGCTTTTTTTGTGGAAACTCTCTCGCAGTAAATCAAAAATAAGAAACACAACGTATCGTCAGTTCAAGGCTTTTTTGCAGAAATTTTAAGTCTTGCAAATCTATTACTTAGATTAGGTGTTCCTAATTAGAAGTTAGCTAGAAAGGTCAGACGCTGAAAGAAAATCTTGTCTTGCTTTAGGTCTCTCAGTAACTGTGAACTGCATCATATAGAGACTGGAATATTTAAAGAAATGAAAAATTTATCAAATCTGTAAGTATGTCATTTAATAAGTAGAACTACACCTCACAATTCACCTTTGCGATATCTATTTCAGTTTTTTTACACGCAACAGGCGAATCCTTACTGACGTCATAGTTCACATTTTTGCTAATTAGCGTAAAGGTTACTGCTGCATATAAAAATTAGGTTCAAAAGTTAAAGAGCTGGTTAATTTGAGCAGTTTATGCAATTTTCAGCTTGCAATCAATAACAAAGATAATAGAGCCAATCAAAAAAGCGTCAATGAGCTCATACATTCTTTTTAAATTTTTTAGTTTCTTAAAGAGAGAATTTCTCCGAAACTATTCTCTATATCGTGTTCAAATGTTCAGCTGTAACAGAATTTGTCATGCTCTTTCAATATTCAGAGGTTTTATTTTATTAGCTTCATCAGATAATGGGGCAAAAAATGTAAACAAAGATATTTCGCCTATCACTGTCAAGGGTTTATGAAGAAAAGAAAATCCCCAGCGATTTACATGTTTAAACGCGTCCCGAGAAAGCCTCGAACTCAGTCTTCTCCCCTCAACATCGCGGTTTATTTAAAAAAGTAGTCCTTAAAGAACCATTCTAGTTTCAAAGCTAAGAACGGTCATTTCCGCGATTTTATAGCAAATAATAATCTATGTTAATCGCTTTGCCTGATTAACAAATCCAGACAGAAATCATAGACAGAGGTGTTTCTGTAGGACAAAACGGATCAACAGTTATTAACAGCAGTCGCTTTTCGGAGCAAGTCATCGAACCTCACATACCGCAGTAAGTTTTCAACTTAATAGCGCTCTCGACCTCCGGCCAGTGATCACTCCGTGCTAGTAATTGCTCTAACGCTCTTGATAACAGGCGTGTTTCACAGCTAGTTATAGTATGGCGTCCTGGTAGTACTTTTTCCAATCTTTCATTAATTTTTTTTCTTTTTTCAGCCGTCTTGGGTGGAACCAGTTAACTAACATACAGGAGGGTGCATTACAAGGGCCTGAAGAACTAACAATATTGTAAGTAATGAACTGACACTTTTTTGCGATATATTTCTGGTTTTATTATTATAAGAGCTGATATATTTTTTTTAATTTCTAATAATGTTATCATCATTATCAACAATTTAATTTATTTCTATGTATGCGGACTATCGAGTGTACATGTATTTTGTGGCACCAGACAGTTACAAAAAGACCTAACAATGATCATTATCATAGAACAAGGCTAACTAGCTAGAACATGACCACATTACAATGAATATATTGCGTAACAAAGCAATAGATAGCTAGATAACCAATTTTATTAATGAGCCGACACAATCCTGTTACTATCATATACTCAGCCGACCTCAAATAGAAGATGAGCTATAGATCGTTTTCACTCACGTGACCATAAGCTTAGCAACCGTCGTCACGCCGCCATATTGGTGGATAAACAAACCGAGTCGACCGAGTCACGTTTCACTGTGAAGATCGTTTTTTGCATGATAGTTGGTTGTGGAAGCCAAAGCGCTCGAGACAAACATCTTCATTTCGCTCGAGTTCCATCAGTAGTCACAAACCAAGGAGAAGAAGCGGAAAAATTGTCATTTGAACGGCGATCGCGTTGGATTTCTGGGATAAGTCGGGTCGATTTGACTGAAAACATTCTCGCGAATGATCGTGTATGCGGCCGACATTTCGTCTCAGGAAGAGCAGCGAAAAGTTGGGACAAATACAATGTTGACTGGCTGCCGACTTTAAACTTGGGCCATAAAAAGAACGTGGAGAAACGAAATATGGAACAAGTTTCACAAAAAGGACAGAGAGCTAATGATAAAGAAAAGAAACGAAAGGAGTACGAAGAGAGGGAACGCAAGCTTGCAGCGGAAATCGCAGCAAAGAAGCGTCGATTAAATGAAGCGGGTGAACAGGTATCAGATATTTCCTTTGCCGAAGAACTTCCAAAGTATGTCGATTCTAGTACCCAAACAGAGGAGTTTGACTATTTAGTAGCTGCTGTGCCACTACAGCGACCATTTTGTGAGGAAAAATTTCGCAATGATGACAAGAGGGTAAAATTTTACACCGGATTACCTTCGCTTGACACGTTAAAAGTTATTTTTCTTCGCATTGTTCCCTTTGTTACTCGTAAGCCCCAACACTTGACTCCCTTTCAAGAATTTGTAATGACATTGATGAAGCTAAGACTTAATATTCCTTTGGAAGATCTCGCCTACAGATTTAATGTGTCGGTTTCTACTGTGTCAAGAACATTTCAGGCGTGGATCCGTGTATTTTTGTCCATGCTTCAAGGTAAAAGAGCACACTGGCTACGTGTGAGCAGGATTCCCCGAGACCAGCCTTACAGCCACAGCAATGAGCAGAAATAACAGTTCCCTGTTTTTCGGTAATGATCCACACTGGAATCAATGAGTCGTTCATTCTTTGAGAATGTCGTACCTTCGCTAAAACTACAAAATTATCCTTGATTATGTGGCCTGAACACTCGCAATAAATCCAGAAACCATCTGGTTGTACGCTTGTAGGCTTCTAAAAGCTTTGAATTGCTGTTTTGTGTAATAGCTTGTTTCGAGTACGAGGTAAAATAGAAGATCCGTCGATTCGACCTGAGGTAAACAATCGGGCTCGAAGTTCTTGCCTTCGATTAGCACTGGATCTATTCCAATAACCGAAATTTTTTCGACATGTCGCTTCTTGACCTTTGGCTCCAACTTATTAGCATACTCTGAAAGAGGTATGGGAGCTTTTTCTTCGATATTTTCGCTTGACTTCACTACATTCGCTTGAGGATCGGGCGCCATTTTTAAAATTCCGCGGGAAAAGTGGTCCACCAATATGGCGACCGGAGGTATGTGACGTCACGTGAAAACGATCTATAAGTTTTTAATCATTCACCAACCTTACTCGGAGCCCCCGGAAAAGAGGCCACCCACCACCCCCTTGGAAATTGCCTCCTTTTGGAACACCCTCCCTCCCGAATTTCCATTGCCCTCCGTGGGGGACGGGCTATAGAGATAGATATTTTCTGGAACTACACAATACACGTTCTCAATAAGCTCAACTCAAATGATACCAGCTTAAAGGGACAGGTTCACGGTTCAGCGGATACTCATTTATCAAAATGCTGTTTTTATGCCTGGACATGCTGTATCGTGTATGTAAGCAATATGACCATGTCATAATTTTGTCGAAAGAGCTTATCTGCACACTCCCATGGCACCTTCTGGTTAATAATAAATTCAACGTTGGTAATGTTGGCATAATCCACTAATTTTTTTCTGCGATTTTATTACTCCTCCATCTTACTTCAGATTACTCTGAAATACACATCTACTTTGAAATACACTCTGAGATAGCTGAAATACATCTGAGTGGGATTAGTAACCGATAGAATTAATGATAAATTGGAAAACAAGTAATATAAATTAATTGGTGATGATGCGCTTAACCGTAAACCTGTCCCTTTAAAGAACATTCCTTCAATATCGTGTATGAAGGATCTTCTTTGCATCTTTGAATGTTCTGGCATCACTTGTGTCGTGTATGTCCGTACCACCTCCAATAACCTAGTATACAAACCTAAGTGACTTACCGTTAATAATTAACTAAGAAAGACTAACTGTATTAACATAAATAAAAATATTTTTCTCGCTTTCTCGCAGAAACAATTATCTTTCGCATAAAAGTATAGTGCAACGGCATTTTGGGGGGAAATGTTCTTCCTAGGGGGTAAACAACCAAGTTGGAAAATTACGGAAATTCCAGGGGTTGGGGATGTATGACAAGCACCCGCCGGAATGGAAATTCTAGGGGGATAGGGGTATGGAACTACACATTTTGATTTTGGGGGAGCTCCACATCTTTGTCTTATCCCTGCTTTTCTGTTTATTTATTTATTTTTTTTTACTGAAGATATCTACGGGGAAACAGGATTTCCACGATTGCCGATGGGACATTTACAAGACTTAAATATGTTAGTTCATTGTGAGTTGATTTTGTAAAAAAGTTCACTTTTAGACCCATGTACTGAATTGAGTATGTGTACTCGATACGAATTGACAAAAAAGAAATCACGTAAGTGAATGAAACTTAATCAGGGAATGAACTATTCCTATTTTGTTTTTGTCTTTCTTTTTTTTAATCAAATCTACTGCGAAAAAGTTAAACAAAAATATTATTCAGAAGACTACTACTCTAACACTATCGATTCACTTTTGCTGTAATTGGCACATGTAAAAAAGGGAAGTCCTTTATCTCTTCTGGTTTTTGTTGAGAGGAAGCAATTATTCTACTCGAGCCTGGTTGGCAAGCCTCGCTAACAAGTGTTCTTTTTTCATAGCGTCAGTGCTGAGTACAATGTTCACGTTTGTCTACTAGTTCGCCAACTGCGTCAATCAAACCAAAACTTCTTACTAAATATCGTTAAAAACGTTTTCAAACTTTTGCCAACAAAACAATTTTGTGCATTTCATTCTGACTTTGTTATATTACGTTAAATCTTATTTACTGCATTAACTACCCACAAAATAAATGATGCTGAGCGTCTCCATCTTGAATCATCGTTTTTTCAACAGGGACTTAGCTCACAACCTTTTGATTTCCGTGCCAGATTTAACAGGACCCACCGATGTCTCAACCTTGTAAGCAACTATAACTCTACTTTTAAGTTAACTTAAAAGTTTACTTCTCTAAAACCGATCCTCTACATATGTCAATGAATGTGGTCGTTTTGTGGTGGCTACACATGCCATGACGGTTATCGTGAGTAGTAGTTGTAGTTGCAGTTCTCTGCATGACATAACAGTCTCGTTTGGGGCCGCTGATTAGGCTGAATCTAGACTGAATCAAGACAATTTTGTTTCCGCTACTATCAATTTTCTGTGAAGCGTCAAGGCCCAACTCCAACCTAACCTCTATCACGTTTAATTCTAAGGGTTACCCAAAGCCCACACCCTCCCCCCTCCAGTATCGTGATGTCACAATACCCATACTCCTTTTCGGCATTTTCTGTTCTACGTCATCATTAACCATTTCACTTGCGGTTGAGGGTTCAGTGAAACGTCATTATAATTTAAGAATTCTGTATGGCCCCTGATCAAGCAAATCCGGCAAGACGTTTTCTGTATACCAACTACATGTTTCAGCTGAAAGTGCCTTCTATACTTCTGTGATGGTACATCCTCGACATTTTTCACGAAAACCCTGCAAGGGTAATTATTAGCAGCATTAGTATTAGCTTTAGTATAAGCATTATTAACTGTACATAACTTCGATCATGGCATGAAAATTAACTGGAGTGCTTGGATGGGGAAATTCAGGGACACAACTCTATCATCTTTGTTGATAGGTCTATTTTTTTTTATCCTTACTAGCTCCTTCTCCGGCTGTGGGCTGTTCTGATTAAAGATGGTTTCGAATTTCCTTATCATTGCTTTCTTTCCTTATCGTACTTGGCTCTCAATTTTTAGTCTGCTAAAATATGATGATTTCTACAACAACTGAAACATGTCTTGCCTTCTTGCATCAATTCTTCATTCTTATTAATTATTGTTATAGTTATCATTCTTACTGATTATTATTATTATCATTATCGTTTTTGAATTCTAGACACCTGAACAATAACCATATAAAGGATCTAACAAATCTTGGCAAGGCGGGAAATTTAACTTTTTGGTCATTGTAAGTATAATTTTCTCTTTCGCTTTTAATGAAGCACAATGTCATTAACACTATCATAGAACACTTCTACAAACGGTGGTTTTCTTAATCAGACAATTTGCATAAGAGGGGACGAGTTGGGGAGTTACAATTTGTTAAACGTTTCAGTTAAATCCTTCACTTTTCATCACTGCATGATCCGTAGTTAAAAAGTAAGAGTAAATGGAGTTTCCTTGTCCATATCCTTCTTCCTTCTGAGCATTCAACTATGAGAATCTATCAACATGCTTTGCGCACTTAGGTACATAGAGCGTTGACTGATAATAATATACGAAAACAGCTAGTGAAAAGTCCAAATTTTTCAGAAATTTTAAGAACAAAAATAATTGAAATAGGTTTTGTCTATTTGATGTGGTTGCGCAAATAGAGTAGTCAAAGTAAAGTCTGGGATTGGTTCATTAATGCAGCCATAAGGGTAAGAATTAGTTTTCAAGACTTTTACTTTGATCGATTTTTTAAAATAATTTTATCTTTTTGTTTTAAAATTAGTTAAGTATAAATTTACTGGATTTCATTGCATAAGTTGAAGATTATTCATTTTAATGTTTTTGGTTTTAATTTCTTTGGTTAATGCAATAACTCCAAAAAATATCCCAGCCAATGAGATAGTTGCCAAAGTCGAGTCTGCTATAAGGCCACTTGACACAGAACAAGCCGACTCAGTCAGGAGAATTGTTAATTATCTTCTCCAGAAGGTAAAGCCACCTAAGCCTAATATAACTAAAGACATGAAGCAAGCCCTCAAAAACTTGAAGGAGGATAACACTATAATTATGGTTCTCTCGGCTGACAAAGGTCGCGCCAGTGTAGTTTTAGATATCGAGACCTATCGCCAGAAGATGAAAAATTTTATCGAAAGCGGTCCATACCGACTTCATGGCAAAAAAAATCAAGTGAAGAGCTCTTAGATCTTAATCGAAACGGTCACCTGACTGAAACTGTGTATAACAAGATTAGATTGCCTAACACAAACAGCTACCTAGAATCTACGGTCTACCTAAGATACACAAATCGAACATACCTCTAAGACCTATAGCGTCGTGTGTTAACATCTTTGCTTATGATTTATCAGCCTATTTAGCCGACAACTTAGCTCCCCTAACGGGGAATTCTGACTACACGGTTAAGAATTCAGCTCATTTTGTGTCTATTAATATTACAAAAGAAAGAGTTGATGAAAACGAGATCATGGTCTTATTTGGTGTAGAATCTTAATTATTTACAAATGTTCCGATTGAAGGCGCTGTACAAACTACCTTACGGAAACTAGAGAGTGACCCAAGCCTCGAAGAACAAGCACTATCATTAGCACCAACTGCATCAAACCTAAGGTCTAGAAACGTTAGGTTGACAACACTTTTACCATCTTAAAAGGAATGATGTCGGAGATTTTCTACAGCATGTCAACACTCAACAACCAGCCATCCGTTTTACGATGGAGACTGAGAATGACAAGACTATGCTCTCTCTTGACACATTAGTCATGAAAGATTCAGGAGGACGCCTCGGTACAAATCTTTACAGAAAACATACGCACACTGATCAGTACTAGGACTCACACCACCCTCAATCCGTTAAACGCGGTGTTAACAAGTGCTTACACGATCGATCGAAAAATATCATCACTAAACCATTGGTTACCTCTGAGGAAAAGAAGCATGTTCGGATACTGTGACACAGATGATCCCCCATAGAGGCTAAAAAAGCAAATTTACCACTGTACACTAAAGATAAAAAAAAAGAAGAAGAAGAAGAATGATAATATTTATATAGCGCAAATTGATATGATCAAATGCGCTTTACATGTTAAAACTGAGTACGAAATTACTATGTTACCTATTTTCAATTTGGAATTTACAATAAAATGCGAAGACGTATACTATATGAAATACTAAAAAGAAATGATTAATTAAACGCTTGTCTAAAAAAGTGAGTTTTAAGCAATGTCTTAAAGGTGTTGAAATTTTGCTGTGACTCAAGAGATAATGATCTAAGAGAGCGAATCCCCCATACATGACCCTCTTCCCATGAAAACTATTTTCAATCTATTCTTGGTTCTTTGTCGTACTGCGAGGTTATTTTAAGGACGCCACCTTATTGCTCGGTTAGAGTGGCGTCATGTAATTTTAAACTTGGCGGGTAAGTAATTTCACTGCCGATCACGCACAGCAAGCGACATGACGTGCAAACTTTGTATTACTTTCGCGGACGAGTCAAAAGATTTCTACGTGAAAAAATCTGGCCAGAGTATCTGCCGAAGAGCAAAACGGTCCGGGCTTCTGGAAGTTCTCCAGGGAAAGCAGTTCCGACTCGACGGAAATTGCTAATTGAGGCCTTCGCTACATCACAGAAGCTACATCAGTTTAAAAACATTGTACAAAAACGACAACTGTCTCTTCTGGCGACATACACGCACACCCGCGAGCTGTGATACCGTCGTTTGGATCCAACTGTGGACACGTAACGAGAAAATAGGTTCAAAGTGGGTTCAAACAAGAATGTTTGGCCGCCAAACATTTGAATTTTAAGAGGGCGCTAGACAAATGTGGGCAAACCGCTCACTATAAAGAATTCACCGAAACCGGAAACCGCGCAAAAGAAGTCTCTGGCATCCAGGTTAGCGATTGTCTAACAGCTTGAAGCATCTGACCTGATTTGTGTTCGCAGGGCGAAATATTCATCGCAAGTAATAGACGTTAAGAAGAAGTAATGCAGTTTAAAACCCTCACGAATAATTCTTAAAAGCAAATGTACCCTTTCTGAACTAAAAAACATTCCTGAAAAAAGACAAAAAATATCTTGCACATTTGCATAAACAATTGAAACCAGCCACCTATTAAAGGTTTTGTGTTTCGCGCCTGATAACCTTTGCCTTTGGCTTTCACGGTGTGTCAGAATTCAACATTCGTTACTTCAAATGGCTACCAGCCGTTAGAAAATCTCAATCTGTAATCTCAAAGTGAAATTTTGACTCCAATACTGCAATCCCTGTTTAAATAAAATTCATTCCTAAATTATGAGCCTAACGTGCTGACCAAAAACATGCCAAAAGCAGGAGCCGATTGGTGCTAATTACTATAATGACTGTCAAACTTTAAATGTTTGGCGACGAAACATGTCATGTTCACGTGAAAGTAGTCCACGCGGGTCACGGAAACAACAGACAAAAATAACCTACGCAGCACGCGCGCGAACTTTAAATAGATTTAAAAAATATCATGGGCACGGGGATTCGCTCTCTTATCTCATTCTCTCTTGTGTGACTTTAATGACTGCGGGAGACTATTCCAAATCGTGGCGGATGCATTGGATGCTCGATCACCAAGTGTTTTTTTCGATCGTCGTGAACGGTCTCCCAACTGGATACTGGTGCTTGAGCGAAGGCTGTATGTCGAAGCCTTTTTGATGGCGACCGTGCTTTTAGATAATTGGGGGCGTGTCCATGAAAGCACTTGAAACAGAGCATAGCAATCTTGAAATTGATGCTAAACTTAATTGGCAGCCAGTGAAGACGAATAAATGACGATGTGACGCGTTTATGTCTTGGCAATGAGCACACCAATCGGACTGCGCGTTTTTCACCCTTTGGAGCTTGCTAAGGTTCGTAGCGGCCACATCATACAATAGGCTATTGCAATAGATACCCATAATTTATTCGTTTGTAACAAACATAAAAAAAATCCAAGAACCGGCTGGCATCTGATAAAGAACCCGCAACCTATTTTTAATCTATAGTGACTCTGCCATACATCAAATGTTTATCTGAACCACTTCGTAGTTGCCTTCAACAGCATGGCGTATGATCTGTTTTCAAGTCCGACACAACACCAAGATCGCACTTATAAGTATGACCTAAGGATCCTGTTGATCCACGAAAACGAGATGGAGTAGTGTATAAGATTCCTTGTGAATGCGGTAAAGTAAACATTGGCGAAACGGAAAGGTGCATGCATGAACGAATTAAGGAACTAAGGAACACGATAGGGATATACGGCTTTCACGGACTCCAGCTTCGGCCGTTACTGAACACGCCGCCAGTAAGACCGGGCATTATCCGCTCTGGAGCGAAGTTAAGTTTATTGACCGAGACCCTCACTGGTACTCTCGTAGAGGTAAAGAGGCTACTAACAACTTCAACAGGGACAGTGGAATTGAGATTCCTGAAGCGTGGATGCCTGCAATCAGACAACATAACAGCCGTTCCCTACCACAACGGGCCGCTGAGGGATCAGTTTCCTCTTGTGACAATACGAACAATGCTTTGGATCGAAACCCACCAACCATGAGCGAGGTTCGTGAAACACCAATCACAACCACGGTAGTACAAATAGTCCAACTCAGTAAATCGACACTATCGCCTGATGGAGACCTGTAGTGTGCTGTCGAAACAAAACGATCAATATCAAAGTGATAATCGTGAGACAAGCGATAAACTAAACCCTTTATATAAGTAAAAGTATGTAAATGGACGCTTCCCTTTTATCCTTGGCTAAAAATCAATCGCCCATGCCCTCTTGTTACCAACGACATAAAACAACTTATGAAAACCAGAGATAAACTTCATCGCCGCTTTCTGCAGACACGGGACACGAAAGATTGGGTTAAGTTTAAGGAACCTCATAGATATGTTAAACAAGCTCTGAAAGACGCTGAGAGAAACCACACATTATAGGAGGTTCAGCGCAACAAAAATAACCCGAGCTCCTTATGGAAAATTATCAATCTAGCAATGCCGTCCAGGGAACGCGAAAGACAAATCTACACGAAAGATTACAAGGTAGTCGCTGCCGAATTTAACCGGTTTTTCTCATCAGTCCGCAGAAACGCCGCCGAAGCACACGCACTATACTTTATTTCATGAACATCATTTTGCCATCTCTACCCGCAAATAGCAAAAGCTAGACGAGGCGGGCGGAGAGGAAAGGGTACAGCAGTCATAACAGATAATATAACAATTGTAAAGTAATTAAGTGTCATTGTCAGAGAAAACCGGGCAGGGGCCACGGATCGAGGTCGGCCGATTCCTTTGAAATTCCTACCACAGATTACCTTTCTGATATGATTGTAAAATATTCCCTTTTTAATCTGATTGACGATTTTTCATGTGAGTTTGACCACCCCCCTTGTTTTTGGCTAATTTGCATAAGATACCGAGTCAATTTGGGGTAACTTGTACAAGCTATTTCTCCTACCTCTTGCTAGTTTTCTCTGCAGTTTTGATTTATTTAGATTATTTGAGATTCGATCCAATTGTATTCATGTGATGAATGATTCTGGATTCTTCTTACGTTTTTCGCGGGCATGCAAATTTCCGTCTCGTGTGACTTTGGCAGATTCGCCAATTTTAAGCCATTTTCAAATTACATTTTCTCAAATCTGCGCGGATAAAATTTCAAATCAAATTGGTTTTGGCACAGTCCATTTATAACTGTTTAATGTTCGGTAAGTTTTAGATTGGGATCTCCGAATCCTTTTGCAAGATTGACCACGTAAGTGCGCCCAGATCGGCAAAAATAACATGAAATTTCCCGCCATTTTTTACGTACCAGACAGCCTTAGCGAACACGCTTCTTCGAATACTTGTGTTTCATCCATAAATATGTTCTCAGTCCGCTGTTTCATTGAGCCTGACAAAAATTAATATACTTTACAGCTTTTGCACTTGTTTTTTTAGCAATATTTACCTCAAAATGTAAACATTACTTTCACACACCTTCATTGAGTTTCACATGCGATGTTTTCTGCAAGATTTATCCCTAAATATTGAACATAAAATCTAGTTTGCGTGTGTTTGCGTCTAATTTACCTCTAAAAATGTCTAAGAAAATCCGTCGATATTGTTACGGAGAGAGAGAATTAGCTAGACTAAAGAAAATTGTAAAAGCACTGATTTCGTGTCTGACAACAAACGTAATGTAATTTGAGCCGCCAGTTTTACATCGACGACACGTAATCAGAACATTAGCATTCCCTTTAAAACATAAGTACTCTAGTGATCTGTTGTTTTTAAACGGGGATCCATCCGGTGACAAAGTAGGTATAGGAAATCGAAGAAGTCCCCACAATCTCGCTGCACCCGGGTACTTCGATGTTGCTCCTTAACAAAAGGTTAAGTGCGATGACTTTTTTTCCAAAGCATAGAAATCCACTTGGGACAAGTGTAATGGGTCTACAAAGGAAGTTAGCTTATTCACGCCGAGTAACAGCTGCTTTTTGCATGGAAATTAACGAAATACATAGCAAAGCAGTTCCCACAGGACTGTTGGATCAGATAAGAAAATGATTAAGTTCACTGGGAAAGAGGACTGGTAGCGCGTCCAACAGAAAAGTGGGCAACCAACATGTTATGATGAAAAATAATTATCCTTGCTAGCTGAAGGATCGTAGTCTACAGAACTTACTGAAAGTGGCATTTTATACAGAAACTCCGATCCTCTAACTTCAATTCATTCTTTCATTCCAAATCACAAGCTCTGTGCGATCCTTGTTGTGATGAATTTAGTGCTATTTTTTTTAGTTCCTACTTCGACAAGACAATCAATTAGTCCCGCTAATGGTCATGAGACATGCACTCCTAGTAACCGTATAAAGGATATATAAAATAAAGAGAATAGCTTGAAAAGGTGCGTCTATATTGAATAAATCCTATGCTAATTCTTTTTCTCGTGCAATCTGAGAGGGGGGAGGGGGACACAGGAGACCCAGATACAGCAGCAAGTGTAATTGCATCTTCTGCAACCCAGCATGTTTTCGGGGTGTCTGCTTTACCTACACCCGTCGAACCGTTCCAACAGATGAGTTTGGAGAGAGCTATTTACTTACAATAGGTCTTATATTGAAGAATCAAGAAGCTAAGCAAGATGTGCTCAGTAAACTGGACAGTGAACTTTACCTGATAATAATGGATCAGTGTACCACATGGCCATTGTAAATATTGATGCTATCATTCCAAAATTTTGGTCTGACTTTCCAAATCCCATTTGCAATTTTAGCCTTTTCGTTTTTTTTAAGTTCTTAGTTTGTTTTTCATGAATATTTTCTGGTCTTAAATTCTGCAATTACGTTACGTTTTCTTGAATTCGTGATCGACCTTCCGTGTGTTGCCTCAACGCCCGGTCTTTTCCTGCATTTCTGTTGATATCTTGTAAGGTTCTTGTATTTAGTCTTTTTCATTCCGTAAATATCTTGCCACGTTTGAATTTTGGTATTTTGCATTCTGTAATTTTGTTGCCTCGATTTCATGTTCCTTGATTTTTTATATATTCCGCGTTTTGCTTTAGCCCCATGGGGTAAGAATTTTTGGTACAAACCTACATCGACTCGAGAAGTTTGGTTTGTGACGTCAGCGCCATCTTCCGCACAAACTCTGGAAGAGAGGGACATACCAAAAATTTTCCTTGGAGGGAAATTACGCGCTTTTTGTGGGCTGCACCTTATCGCTAAATGAAGTTGCTTTATCTATGTTATCTCGGATTTGTTCTGTCGAATGTCCATACACTTTTTTTTAAGTCGCCTCGATTTAAAGTTTGATGCAGTCATGACTCAATGCCGGGAAAAGGTCACATTACCTAAAAAGGCGGGAAAATCGGGAGTTTCATTCCGAATTATCTAGCATTATGGCGGATCTGGTTCAACTGGATTATGAAGGCAAAAGTGTGGGATTGACACCAATGAATCTTAGCAAAAGAACAATTGCTCGATGTCTTAGGGTGCATGAAGACGGTTTGCACCTTAAGAGCCAATGTCTGTAATTTTCGAAAATCGGTTGACAGTCGTGAATTTTTGAATTTCTTCATATTTTGCCTAAATATTCTCTATAGTACACTAATTTCAAAAATCACGTTAAAACTTGTAACGGCTGTTTATTTTTTCCAGAATCGGGCAAAGTTTGAAAAACGCTAAATCGGCGCTCTTTCGAGTATGAAATTAGCGAAAATTGAGCCTTTTCTTCGCGCTCGTACATAAAAACGGAATAATATCTCTAAATGAAATCAGGTCACAAAACAGACACACACTTTTACTTTGTAATTCAGCAATTAACTTTAAATAAACCGTTTAAATGTGACTGTGCCGGCCGCAAGAAGAAACACTGTTTCGGCACTTTTCAAAAATGGCAAATTTGACCTAACTTCACCATCGTAAAAACCTACTTGGTACATGGAATTTCAATATGAAACAGGAAGTGCATTGAAGCATATCGTTTGCTGTTGTTTGTGTTAAAATATTTCTGGCGGCATTCCAAATGCGCTCCGTCGAGAGACCAAAAACTAAGGGGTATTTTGACACCAGGAAAGCGCGTGCAACAAGCAAGTTTCGACCCTCGGAATATTAATCTTCTATCGCAAACATACGTTACTTCGACATTTAAACCCTAGTCAGAGTTGTAACGGTTTCAGATTATATTTCGGCGTTTCTGTTTGGTTTAACATGATTCCTTTCAACTGATTTTTGCGATAAACCATAATGAAGAGTCACGAATATGCAGTTCAAATCACAGCTAGTAGAGGGGAATATTGTCGAAATACCCGCTTACTATAGTTTTAGTCGTATTGAAACCTTAAAATCAGAAACGTTTTTTACTTACCTGAACTTAAATGCTAGATGGGGTCACAGTACAGCAAACTAAATTCTGCACCACGGTAGAATCAACGTTAAGTTTGTATTTCTTTTCAGTCTGTCAACACGAGGGAAGATGACATTCCGGAAGTGCGTGACGCGTAACGCGCAGTAAAAGAACTTCCTGCAGACCTGCCAACCCCTGATAAAGGAAAATCTGGATACCCATGAAAAAATATCTGGAGATTCTACAAAAAATAGTGAGATTCTACTTTTTTCTCGATTAAGATTAAATAATCCCTCTTTCCACTACAATTGCTTTCCCGCGCTGCTCGTGAACTTGCAAAGACTACAGGGATACTCAGCATGGGATCGAGGTTTGGTTAATGGTTAACACGGCCGCTGCATAAAATTACTAGCGGAGGCCTAGGAACAAGGCAAAAATCGGCAGAAAAGCGGTAAACACAAGTACAAATGTAACAGTGTAGAGTTCTGCTTTATTCACTTATCACTTTATCAGTTTATGTCACTAGCTTTCCATAAATTTTTCATTTTTTTATTTTACAGCTAATATTTCATTTCAGAATGATTTTCCCCCAAAAATCGTGAGATTGAGGAGTCTTGTCGTGAGGACGTGAGAAAAGGTAAAAAACCGTGAGAGCTGGCAGGTCTGTTCCTGGTATAAGTGTTTTACGGTGCAAGTCTTTGTTTTATGTTCGTATAGCATCTCGCACATATTCAAACTTGGTTGGAGGCACCTGTGGCCCCAGTAATGCTGAAGACGCTGAATGTATTGCGATTATAGAAAAGATGTCGTGAGTCGCTTGTTATGCTCCCGACTTGAAAGTCACGTGAATATGTACGGCAATGATAAAAGTAAGGATGTCTACATTCACATTAGGTGTCATTGTTTGATCCACAAAATTGGCGCATGAAAATAAGAGTTTTTCCTCACCGCCGCTAAATGTTTGGTTCCGGGTGGCGGTGCAACAAGTCACGAGATACCGTTTCAGAACGGCCTACTGCATGCTGCTCATAAAGGGGTCCATAAAGGCACATTGATTGATGACTCTGTATGGCCTGAAGAAAATGATATACGCAGACGTTTTCTGAGCGACGAAGTTGCAGCTTTTACACTCCTTTTTCGTTTCGAAAATAGACGAGCATGCGAGCGCGCGAGAGAGAGCCCCTTGCGCTAGTGGTCAATAAATACCCTGCGGTTTTTATTTTCATGCGCGAAATCGACCATCTCCGAAAAGGAAATGGATCGACGATCCCTAAAGAAAAATCAGAGAGTCTGTGAACAGGCTTCGAAGGTGCTTGCTATTATTTTAGTGAACATTACAAAAGGTCTCAGGTGGTTATGTTAACGTCACGAAAAGTCTACTTATAGCTTGTTTAAGTTTAGGGCAGGAGGAGGAGATGGGTGTTTTGGTTGACATTGGGTTTTACATTAGGATCAACCCTACACATACAAAATACAAAAATTCATGTCTTTATCACTACATTTAGAGCTATCAGACTTTGTTTGATCCACAAAATTGGCGCATGAAAATGAAAGTTTTTCCTCACCACCGCTAAATGTTTGGTTCCGGGTGGCGGAGCACAAATCATGTTGTACCGTTCCAGAACAGCCTACTGGCTGCTGATTTAAAAGGGGTCCTTAAAGGCACATTAATTGACGACTGTGTGCGGCTTGAAGATAATGACATGCGCAGACTTTTTCTGAACGACGAACGTGCAACCTTTACACTTCTTTTTCTTTTCGAAAATGCCCACGGACTTCTTCTCTCCTCGATCCTCGCCGCTAGGCGGTCGTTTTTGCCTGAGAGATGCCACCACGAAGGAGTTTTAGCACACAAATCACTGCGGGTGCAGACCTAGTGAAAAGAGCATTCTGCATCTGAAATTTTAAATCGAAATTAAACGCTATATTTTCAGCGTTTTCTTGTCTTTTCTCTGAAACGTATTTGGCTAAAAGATAGTAACTAAAATGGCTGAAGCATTTTAAAGCATTTTTCATTTACGCCAAGGATTTTGACGTTATGAAAAAGAACTTGTCAGTGAGTTGGTTTACTTTCTAGCCTGCGAACAAGTGCCTGGGAGTGGTGGCGGACAGCAGAGCCAGGTGACTATTCCTTGTTTTGGGTGGAAGCTAGCATGTACGTACATTCTGGTTTAATAAGGACCTTACGATCCGACAACGGCGACGTCCATGAAAACGTCGCTGAAAAATAGACTTCGCATCATTTTAAACTTTTTCGCGATTATCCCAATTCGCCCTGTTACTTAAAAGAAGGCGATTTTTGCTGGAGCTGAAGAGAGGCGAACGCGCTCAAGTTCGGACAGAGATGGTAGAATTTATCGCCTTGCCTTTCCCGTTCCCGAGTAAACTTAAAACTTGGGCATTTTACGTCGTAGTTGTGCAGTGAAGGCAAAGAAATGTACAAAAAAGCGTGATGCACGTGCAGAGTTGTTGTTTTGCTCATTAAACCTATTGTTTTTTGACGTTCCCGTTGCCGTCGTCGTCGTGGTTTCGTAAGGTCCGTAATAGCTCGTTTTGCACGCGTCCTATGCGGCTAAAAATAGCTCTGCACGCATGAGATCTCGTCGGGGTCTTCCATACTGGGTCAGATAATGTACAATTTGTCAACAGCAGGTTGAGGTCTCGCCAGAAAATGCCCTTGCTGCAGAGGAACAAAGCAAATTCTACTTTCAGTAATTTAAACATGTTAAATACTTGTATTTCACTCATCAAATGTGTCCATTGTCCATTGTCGATTCAGTATGTTTTTTCAGGAATGTTCTTTTGCGGAGCATTGGCCAATTTTCTTTAAACAGTTTTACTCTACCTTCATTTTGCATATGTATGGCGTACGTGTACCTAAATCCCTCAATTCATACTGAGGTGATCGATAGAGAAGTCTCATATAGATAGAGAAGGCTCAGAAGGCTAAGTGCAAATAAAAGAAAACTAGTGTGAAAAGTTTTGCAGACTCGGCTTACTCTATTTGTTTTCTTTCTCGGGTTGAGTTTCGGCCGCCTGTACATCCTAAAATCAAGTTTAGTTCGACATGTTTTGGGGAATATAAAATATAAAACTAAAAAAAAAGAAATTAATTCTCATTTTATTTTTTCTTGTACACTCGTGCGATGATGTATCCTGTCTATACAGTTGCGTGACCAGACTCAAATCACACACGGGCTTTCATGCACGCAACACAGCGTTTAGTTTGAGTTAAAAAACGACGGAAGATTTCAGCAAACTGCGGCCACTTGCAGTTGAAGAGACTGCGGAAAGTAAATTCTTGTAGATCTCGTATCCCATTCAAAGCTAGCACGCCATTTCTAGCGGCTTTATTTTAAGTGCAGAAACTCCAGGTCAATATTTACACTACAAGAACTTAACAGCGTTGTCTTTTTCAGCTACTTGCGTGCAATCAAATGCAGTGTTAATCTACTTAGTTATTTTTTTATAACTATCAAATTGAAAAGCATTCTTCAAGAGATCTTAAGAGCTTCCCTTAATGTGCCCCTTATAAAAGAAGCTAAGTTTCCAAAAACTCCTGTGTACCTACCTTGCGGCTAGTTTGTTTAGCTTTGTTTCAGCGTTCCAACGTGCGAAACTGCCCTGCACGTTTCGGTGTCTCAGCGACGCACTTTTGTAATGCCGCAAAAAAATTTTTAACACAAGAAACGGCAAAGGATGTGCTTTAAAACAACGTTTGTTTCATGTTGAAATTCTATGTACCAATTGGGTTTTTTTGATGGCGAAGTTAGGTCAAATTTGCCATTTTTGAAAAGAGCCGAAATCGTGTTTCTTTTTGCGGCCGACACAGTCACATTTAAACAGCTTATCTAAAGATAATTGCTGAATTATAAAGTACAAGTCTGTGTTTGTTTTGTGACTTGATTTCATTTAGAGATATCATCCCGTTTTTATGTACGAGCGCGAAGAAAATGCTTACTCCTCGCTAATTTCATACTCGAAAGAGCGCCGATTTAGCGTTTTTCAAACTTTGCCCGATTCTGGAAAAAAGAAAAAGCCGTTACAAGTTTTAATGTGATTTTTGAAATTAGTGTACTATAGAGATTATTTGGGTAAAATATGAAAAAATTCAAAAATTCACGACTGTCAACCGATTTTCGAAAATTACAGACATTGGCTCTTAAAATCGTAAAAAATGGCAAGTGCGAAAATGTATGGCCGCGATGGAACGGCAAGTTTTTATTGCCAACGGGAACAAAAAATGCACATGTGGTTACCTTTCCTGCTGAAGATCAAGATTTACAAGAGGATGATGATGATGATTTTCAGGAAACATTTGGTGCTCGGTACGTATGCACGTTCTTTTGTGTTTGCGATTTATTTTTTTCTTCAATGTTTTATTTCGGTACTTTATAAAGAAGGAAATATTTTAAAAGCGCGATTTGATCGCTTACGCTAGAAAATTTTAACTTAACTTAAACTTATTTTACATTTCACTTTCTTATTTTTATAAATCATAAGAGCAACCTCGCATCCAATTCCTCGCCCATCAATTAGTGGCTGCGGCCGAGTCTTAGCCCACCAGTAACTAGTGCTAAGCCCGTGTGACTCTGTCGGAGGAATCATCAAGCCAGAAAGTTAGATAGAAAGGTAATGCAAAGAGATATAACTCTTACCAGGAAAGAGAACTCGGAGTCTTTCACTAATGGATTTGTAGGAAAACCCCCGTTCAACAAGCTCTCGTATAAACGCCTTGTCCACTAAGTCCGCTAAAATCATTTTGAAAGTGACTTTTTTCAAATAATTCTGCCTATCGGTTCCAGTTTCTCACGCTTTAGCCTCGCTCACAAGCTATTTCCAGGCCGCCTCGTTCTAACTCTATGGAATCGAGGTAACATAGTTACCGTGTAGTAAATACGTTGAATTCCAAATACGGTGCGTAAATAATCAGTGATTATGGAATCGAGGCAACATAATTCCAGAATGGGGAATGCAGAATTTTAAATTCCGTAAATGAAAGAAGGAACATGTTGTAAATAAAACTAGAATCATGAAATCGAGGCAGCATAATTCCATAATTCAGAATGCACATACCGTAGAAAGAAAAAGGAACATAGAATCGAGGCAACATAATTCCAGAATGGGGAATGCAGAATTCAAATACCGGTAACGAAAATGAAACAAGGAACATGGAATCGAGGCAACATAATTCCAAAATGCGGAATGCCAAACGTCGTAAATAAAACTAGAATCATGAAATCGAGGCAACATAATTCTTGAAAGCATAGAATCAAGGCACCATAACTCTAATAAATATGCTAAATACCATAAATACAAAACAGATGGAACAAAAGCATACAAGGAATGGCCATGTGTGACACTTATTATAATGGATTTGGTAATGACGTTCTTCCATTCAGTAGTGCGAGCTTATGAGTGACTTCTTTGGCAAGCGAGGAAGACGTTTGCATGTTAGCGCGGTAATCACCAGTCAAGGCAGCATTTATATTAACAAGTTTCAAGTAGATAACTTTGTTCTTCTTTTTAACAGTTGCACACAGAATAGTTTCGCAGTTAATTTTGCCTATTATCTAGCATATGCTACACACTATCAAGTTTTAACATTATGCTCACAGAACCTTTTTATTCATTCTGATAACGCTGGCTGTTACCATAATGGGCCACTCCTTGTCAGCTTACCCCAACTTGGAGCGAGAAATGGTGTCTGATTAATTTGTCATGTCATTTCTGATCAGCAAGCTAACTGTAAAGGACATAGCAATATCGTAATACTTCACCTATGAAGGTTCCTATTAGACACCACGTGAACGAGAAACACAACTTTACTACTACCCGGGAAATGAAACAGGGATTAGAGTGATATGGTAGGCTAAGGGGCTTTAGTAAAATCCAACTAGTTGTCTATTAGCAATGCTGCGTTCTGATTGGTTGAGCTACTACTAGGCTATATGTTATAGCCTACCAGTAGCGAAAAGCGCTGACTAGTTGGCGGCAAAAATGGATTTTTAACTAGCTAAAGTTGTTTTGTCTCAATATTTTTGACCAAATAGTTGGATTTTACTAAAACAATTATTCTTCTCGCCCTCGTGGCCTCTGAGTCAATAGCCCATTCGGCCTTCGGCCTCATGGGCTATTGACTCAGAGCCCATTCGGGACAGGTTTCCCTTAAGTCCTGGTTCTACGGAAAAAAAAAAAACCTTTCTGCGCGCCCATTGAAATGTATGCAAAATAGTGCTTATGTCTAAATAAAAGACTTTTTCTTTAGAGAAAAAAAATTAAATGCAAGTTAAAATCGTTTCTATAGGGTTAATTCACAAAGAGGTGTCAAATGAAGCAACATATATTTAGACATCACAACAAAATACAGTGAACGGTTTGAACCCATAACCGAGGATTCATGTCATAAATTAGTGGAATATAATCGTTCGGGAAGGTGTAGTTCTGAATAGGACTGTTGATGACTACCTGTCAACCACAGTCGTATTCAGGACTTCACAGATCTACACTCACCAGAAGGATTATATTCCATAAACTTATGAAAAATAGAAACGTCGTATAATTTTAGACAATGGATGCAAGCAGTTGAAAGAAATCACTTCGCATGTTCTGTTGCTTTAAAAAATGGCAGGAAACCTTGTTCTGATTTTGCCGATTTTGGCTGACTAACATGCTCTGTCTTCCAAAAGGGTTCCTAGGTCCCAATCTAAATCTTACTGAATGTATATTTAATAAACACATGTAACATTGGCGAATCCCCTAAATTAACACGAGTCGAAAATTTGTACGTGCTCTTTGATGCAAAAGTAGCGGCTCAAATTACATTACGTTTGTTATCAGATACGAAATCTGTGCTTTTACAATTTTGTTTAGTCAAGCTAATTCTCTCTCTCCGTAACAATATCGACGGATTTTCCTAGACATTTTTAGACGTAAATTAGACACAAACACACGCAAACTAGATTTTATGTTCAATATTTAGGGCTAAATCTTGCAGGAAACATCGCATGTGAAACTCAGTCAAGTTGAAAGTAATGTTAACATTTCGCGGCAAATACTGCTAATAAACACGTGCAAAAGCTGTAGGGTATGTTAAAAAATTTTGCGCAAACTAACTTTTAAACTTTGTCAGGCTCAATGAAACAGCAGACTGAGAACATAATTATGGATGAAACACAAGTATTCGAACAAGCGTGTTCGCCAAGGCTGTCTGGTACGTAAAAAATGGCGGGAAATTTCATGTTATTTTTGCCGATCTGGGCGCACTTACGTGGTCAATCTTGCAAAAGGATTCGGAGATCCCAATCTAAAACTTACCGAACATTAAACAGTTATAAATGGACTGTGCCAAAACCAATTTGATTTGAAATTTTATCCGCGCAGATTTGAGAAAATGTAATTTGAAAATGGCTTAAAATTGGCGAATCTGCCAAAGTCACACGAGACGGAAATTTGCATGCCCGCGAAAAACGTAAGAAGAATCCAGAATCATTCATCACATGAATACAATTGGATCGAATCTCAAATAATCTAAATAAATCAAAACTGCAGAGAAAACTAGCAAGAGGTAGGAGAAATAGCTTGTACAAGTTACCCCAAATTGACTCGGTATCTTATGCAAATTAGCCAAAAACAAGGGGGGTGGTCAAACTCACATGAAAAATCGTCAATCAGATTAAAAAGGGAATATTTTACAATCATATCAGAAAGGTAATCTGTGGTAGGAATTTCAAAGGAATCGGCCGACCTCGATCCGTGGCCCCTGCCCGGTTTTCTCTGACAATGACACTTAAATAAACTATCTGGATAAATAAGAATTACTGAAAAACAAGCTAAAGTTACAAAATATATAGTCTTACAGAATGATATTAGAAGCAAATTTACTACTAACAGAACTATTGATTATTAGTACATTGAGTCAAGGATGCAAAATTTGCCATTTTTTGTAGGAGAATGGGCACTTCAACATAATCGTCCTCAACTTCCATTATCGAGAGCAAAAAGTCATGAAAATTTTTCTTAAAAGCTCCTTTGGAGAGTTGACGAAATTCGTTAGGAATTGCGTTCCAAAGCTGCTGCTAAACTAGCTACTTCAAACCACATCAACTGCAATGGAGTTCCTTCTTTGTCTGTCTTCTCAATTGATGATCTTTTAATTTTAAATCTGTGTACTGCAAAAGTGAGACGGATAAAGTTAATGCCAGGTCTCTGAACGATTCATTGCCTACAATTCTCGGTCCATTAACTAAAATTATCAATTGTTCTCCACGTACGTCCACTTTCCCAACTACGTGGAAAATGGCTGAGGTCATCCCTCTTCTCAAAGAAGGAGATCACGACGTAGCATCCAACAATCGTCCACTATCACTTCTTGCAGTTACCTTCAAAGTATGCGAAAAGATCGTTTAAGAGCAATTTTCGGCCTACCTTACGAACAACAATCGACTATCTACTCACCAAAGCGGAAACAAGAAGCTAAATTCTAGAGACCTTGAATATTCATCTCACAGACCATATACTGAAGGCCATGGACAAAAAGAAGATCATTGCTTTGATTCTGCTCGATTTATCAAAAGCTTTCGACAGCATTCATCATGATCGATTGCTTTACAAGATCTCCGCTATGGGCGCGTCATCGGCTACATTAAATTGGTTCAAGAGCTATTTGTCAGGCCGCTCTCAAGCAGTTCGTATTGGATCTACTCTGTCTGACGCGCTACCAATCACCCATGGGGTACCGCAAGGTGCCATTTGATCACCTTTACTTTTCTGCATTTACTTGAACGACCCAACTAATGCGCCACAAGAATGTTGTCTGGAGTGGTACATTGATAACTCTTAACTATTTCTATCATTTCTAGTTGCAAACACTAATAGCTCGTTAAGGAAACTAGAAGATGACTTGCTTAAAGTCACCACTTGGTGTTGTGAAAACCAACTGTTAAACAGCCCAGAAAAAACGAAGTTTATGCGTCTTGGAACTAAGCAACTTTTGGGCAGACAGCTTACTAGCCCAACGGTGTCATTCCTTGGCAAGACGTTCACTCCTTTAACCTCAGTTAAGGACCTGGGCGTGATATTAGACTGACATTTCACTTTTCATGTCTCTCAGTTAGTCTAATCTTGCTTTGCTAAGTTAGTGCAACGAGTTAAAAATAGCTTCGATAAGGAAACACTTCCAATGATGATCACGTCACTAGTGTTCATTAAGATGTTTTATTGTCCCACAGTCTGGTCGAATACACCCGTCTCCAACTTACAGAAACTTCAGTCAATTCAGAACTTTGCTTCTATAATAATTACTGGATCGAGAAAATTCGACCATGTAATCCCACTTTTTCGTCAGCTTAACGGGCTCCTTGTTAAACAGCAGTTATACCTTAGAGACGCAGTTATGACTTTCTAGGCAATTATCTTTCGCCTATAGGGCGGTGAAGATTTGGAAGATTACAACCATCAATTTCTGCTTTTAAGAGTGCAATGAAAGACCACCTATTGTCTTTGATCATCGGACTCAAAGAATTTTCATTGAGTTTATTGGATTTAGCCTAATTATTTTTCCTTTTTATTAGATCTACTGTAGGTCAGCGCTTCTCTTCACTGAGCCACCTCCGAAATCAATAACGAAATATGTTTAAGTGAGGTATATATTCCTTCTCTATGGCGATTGACAGTTTTCAAGAATGACTTTTTCGGTTTCCGTGAAGAATTAAATCTTTAACTGATCAAAGCTAGGCGTAAAGCTCACACAAAAAAAACATTGATACTCTTTCAGGCTTGGACAATACAAAGCCGTTTGAGGAATTTATGAACTATCGATCGTGAGGCTACCGACTGAGACGTATGACCTTACGATCTGGCTCTCTCTGCTCGTAAGGTGTCTTTTCATCGGTCGTAGAAAACATTAACACAACATTGTTTGTCATTATTTCCATTGTAGTTTTAGATTAGGGTAGTAAACCATTTGGCTTTTAGGGTTAGAAGAGCTGTTACGTAACCTCTCTCCCCTGAAAGAAGGAAAGCAATGTGGCCGCCAAATAGATCCTTTTGGGTTTTAAAATTCTCCTTTATTAACAAACGTTGAACATTTATTTCGCCAAACAAACAGTTTAGTTATAAAAGGCTTCTACAAAAGTCTCAAAAGTAGGTCTCGTTTTCGATTTTAACTTGCAACATCGCTCAATTTACGCAACTTTCAAACTTCTGGCACAGTCTTCGTTTGCTTCTGCTTTGAAAATGGAATAATAATTACTCAAAGGCAATACAATGTAAAGATCTGTAGTGAGAAACAACAAAAACTTGCCAATTTATGACGAAAAATGTACTTTAAAACTAAAATATTCAAAACGCACCGATCACGTGACTGATGACGTTACGCCTCTCTTTTGGTCAATACAAAAATTATTAGATACAATATTACTGTCCTACAAATTTTCACTGTCGTGTGATAAGATGTTGACTCTCTACAGCCCTCAGCCTAGTCTCCAGCCTTTTTCGCCCCTTGTCCTCTTAAATTTTAAATGCCGGACGTCAACTGGTTATTTTTAAATGCCCCACACAACCAAAACCTCAAATAGGCTATTTGTTTTTAATTCGATAATGACATCTTTTCACAGCAACGAAAAAAGCTCTTTCGGCAATAGTCACCTAACTGATGACGTCATTTCCCTAGATGTGACATGGGAAGATATTTTATGGCAAATGTTACCTTATTGTGCTCTGTCATTCTTCTTCGTATAAAATTGTAAAAGTTATAAAACTTTTTAGAAAAAATTGCCTCAAAGAATTGTGGGTTAATTTTAATTATCAGTATAATTTACTTTTATAATTATTAGATAAATATTCAGGAGACCATGCAGGTTTATAACATCGATGTACCCTGCTTATTCCTTATGACCGAGAAGTCGGCACTTTTTTGGCAAGTAACGCTCACTATGTTTAAACAACAATTTTCCCTTTCAGAGATTTGTCTGGAAACAAGATTAACCATTTATCAACAGCGGTTTTTGAAAAAATCCGCGTCAAAGGAATGTTGTAAGTCGATCAATAAATTAATTGTAGTGAGGAATCAAATTTATAGTAATCGTAGTAAAGGTAGTAATATTTTGTAAACCCCAGTCAGAAGGATTAAAGGAACCAAAATTAAAAATGTAATTGGGCGTTAGTAGTTTGTTCACGTCAATCAGCGTAGGTTCTTATATTGAGGTTCTTTAACCTTTTCTATTACCTTACCAAATGTAAGCTTTTCTAAACTCCATGTTACATTTTCTCTATGAAAAAACTTGACTCCAGTCCAGTAAGTTGACTGCCGGTCAGACGAGCGGGAGGTTAGGGCACGGGTTCAAACCCCAGTTGGACTCACTCTGGGTCATAAAATAGTCGAGCAGGGAATAACGTGTTGCCTTTGTAATGACAGCTACAAACAGTTACACGTTCTATTTTTAACGAATAACGATGGTGAACTCCCGTCTCATTATCGATCCTTCCTTATTTAAAATCTGTGGCACCTTAAATTATTATTAAGAGTAGGGGACGTACTCTTTGGTGTGCTGGTCTATCTCTGCCAAAATACTGCCAGCGGGATAGCTTAGTTTGAAGGGCGTCTGAGCAAACGAGACGAAACACACACCCTGCACACAACTAGAACTCAGGCTATTTGCTAGGTGCTCAGGAGCTCAGAACTCCTTTTTCATTTCCTTAACCTCTTTAATCTACCCCTCCGGCTCTAATATTTTCCTGGAGATAAACTCTGCGGGCAAATTTAAAAGGAATAAACACACTTAAAAAAAGAAAAAAACCTTATGCTGATATTATACTAAGTTTAAGTTTAAGCACGTGATTAACAGTAGAAAATGGGTGTAGAGAGGAAATCTCGCTCTGCATGGGCAAAATGCATCATCATCTTCGCGATATACTAAAGCGTTTACGAAAGTGATATATGAAGCATTGCTTGCGTGGTCTCTAGACATTAGTAAGGTTTCTACAATTTTGAATTAAAATTCTGATGAGAAAACACTTAAAAATAAAACTCAACCACAACAAATACATGTGTAACGCTACACTTACAATTTAATAAAAAACTGATTTACAATTGCAAATTGCATTGCAGGGACCTGTCATTTAACAAGCTGCAGTCAATACCTGACAATATGTTCCGTGGATACCAGTCGTTACTACTTCTGTAAGAATAATGTGATATGATTAACTTAGCTAAGTAGACTGATGAAAATGTTATGATCTTGAACATTTGTGTAAACCGCCGCTAATAAAAGTTTATTTTTATCCTTCAATTTTTAGGGGTTTAAATTTTAACAGCATCAATCATATAAACCAACGCACTTTTGCTGGTCTTCTTCGCTTAGGCACATTGTAAGTTTCCTTTTACACTGCCTTAACATTAATTTTGAGTTCATCAATTGTCAAAAGCCCCCTCCATCTCCGTACGATGTATAGAACACCAGTAATTTCCTTTTTTCTCTGCGACAAAGAGGACATCAGGGTAGCCTGTATAGCAAGCGTTTCCGTTTGGTTTTGGAGCAAAAAAAGACCAAGGAACGGGATTCTCGGTTTTGGCCGCGCGAGAAATGAAACAGGAGCCAAAAGATGAAAGTGGGGGGACAGGGAGGGGATGTAAGAAAACGCTTGCAGACAAACCCCTCAATTTCGAAAACCTGCTTTCGCCAGCGAACGATGTTGACATGTGTCGATCAAAGGTTTGTTTCATACTGAGAGGACGGTATGGTGCGTGACACGTATATTAATTTTCAGTGGTTGTTGTTTATTCTGGTCAGCAAGATTTGCCCTCCAATGCAAGAGGATTTTCTTTGACAAACGTAAGGCTCTTCTTGCGACTAAATAAAGGTTTCAGGTCGTTTAATCTATTCTCCAAAGTGGTCCCTGGATCTGAATAACTAAAAGTGATTTTTCTTTTGCCCGCGAATGCGATGGTTTCCTGCAATGTGTCATGCTGGACCCAGCTCGTTATTTTTTTTGTGAGGGATGTTGAATTCTCTTAGACGGTGATTTACAGACTCTTCTGTTAGACCGATTAAAAAGACAAATGTCCAAAGCCTGTATTGATCGTTCGGTTTCATTGATATTTCAACATAAACGCCGTCCACATGTTACAAAATACAAAAAAATATATATATTTTGGGTTCACATACGCATCCTCTGAAGTTAATTTCCGCTCCCTGAAAGCCAAACATTTTATCGGTCAATTATGACAGCTGATGGCAGCATCAAATGTCGGTGCGGGAACTCAGGCATGACTTCCCCACCCCATCCCCGCTCATTTACTTACACCACTTTTTGCGCGGTCTTTGACTCTCGTTCCTCGTTCTTTGCTCCAAAATCGCACGGAAACTCTTGCTACGCAGGCTAACATCAGGGCTGCTCCGCCGGGTCGCGCAGGGGATTTATCTTTTCCGGGGTTTGTCAGTCGTAGGATAAGTAAACCACGTTTATAAGTTTAGCAGGCAAGTCGCATTGTCTTTTGCTGTCTTGTTTTTGTTTTTGTTCTGCATGTTTTGTTTGTTTTTCATTGAGGATGATGATCCATAACAATCTGACATCTATTCCGGACGATGTTTTCGCCGAAACTCGCCTGGAAACATTGTGAGTGATAATGTTTTTAACCTGTTTATTAGAAAAGGAGCAATAGTTACATATTTCGACACTAATAGAGAGAAAGGAAACCTCGCCAATAATCCATGCTATCTCCATGACATGTTATCTCCAACAAAAATAAAACAACTAAAGAAAGGTTTCGGTTAGTAGAAAGTATTCATGAAAAGAAAACAACAAGGATTTACAGCTAACTATACTTCGCAAATGTTACATCCTTTAATCGTGTTCGTTTTTTGCTGTTTTAAGTAACGGATGCTAGATTAAGAAATAAAAAAAAAGAGAGAAGAAAATCCCACGTGGCTTGGAAAGTTCAGTGGTACGATTACAGTCAGATTACTCCATTTTTTTACAGGCTCTTGAAACTTCCACATCAGTCATTCCCCTTTTTAAAGATTCAAAGTTCCTTTGGCAAGTTACGTAGTCTATGTATATACTTAGAGGATATTACATGGCCGCTTGGAGATACGAAATTTCTCTTCTCGTGTTCTATAGACACCAGTTAAATTCCAAACCATTTCACTTAAATATTTTTTCCTCCGAAAGGCGCGATTTAGTATGTAAACATAGCAACGGTGATCCTTTTACATGTAAAAATAACATGTTATTTTTAAGTGTGAAGATAACATATTTTCGCGCAAACGCTCACCTAGTATATTCCTTTGGTGTTTATATAATAATGGCTGTTTTCACACTAAAGAACGGATTATCCTTCTGAGACGGAAATCCATCTTCAAAATCCGTCAAAATTGACGGAAAAACTCATGGATGTGGTCCGGCGGGTTGTCCATCCAAAATTAAGACTGTTTCATTATCAAATTAAGACGTATTTTCTGTTTGACGCGAATTATGCAACGGATAATCCGTCTCTAATGTTGAATACGACCAATATGTATATTATCTCAGGTTTATTCATAGCAATGCGATCACACACATTGGAGACAAAGCGTTCAACAACTTTCACGACTTGACAACAGTGTAAGTATATTAGAATGTCAGAAAACAAAAAGCAAAATATTTACAATATTCCTCTAGAAAACTATGTGCGCACCATTTGAGTGATGTTATTTCCTGTTTACCTGAGCAATTTAACTCTGTTGTAACTCTTAACTAGAAATAAACATGAAGGAACATTTAGGCCCCATTTCCATCTGGTGTAAGTCTTAAAAAAACTCCAAAGGAGTTGGTCATAAAGAAAGGTCAAAGAAGAAAGAGTTTAGAGAGTAAGCTTTTCGACGAATTTGTCAAACTTCCGATCATTTTTGGGCGCTTTCCATTCAACTCAAAATTCCGGAAATTTCGGTTGGTACATCAAATGGAACAGATCATTTCGGTTTGTCCTACCTGATTATTCGGGTCCAGCTTTGAATGTGGTACTTTTTGGCTGGTCTGGTCTTTTCGGTCGGTCGTACCGAAATGTCCCTTTGCATTTGACAAAATTGTTGTCCCCTACTTACAAGAACAATAACCAGACGCGCGGTGGCTTGGGTCGGGTCTGTGCAACCGGAATCTACCGTACCGTTCCATTAGGCATATGAAATTTCCGAAATTTCAAACCGGAATTTTTGTTGAATGGAAAGCTCCCTTTGTCTCCACTTAAATTTCCAACTTTTATGGTTAACCTAATTGTTAATGACCCATTGTTTTTTGAGTTGCTTCGAGCTAAAACCGATGTGCATGTTCAGTTTAATTAAGTTTCTTTGGGTTTCTTTGTAAAGTGATCATGCTTTCCTTTTAGGACACTGTTTGACAATCCGTTAACAACATTGCCTTATGGTCTGCTTGATTCGTTATCATCCAATGCCAAAGTGTAAGTTAAGAACCTTGTTAAAAACGAAAAGCTTAATTTCCTTGGAATTTTATGATCTTGAAAAGACAAATTTGTTTACTTTAAATTTCTACTTATACCTTTAAATCTAGCACACTTTAAAATTTATTATACGTACTACTCTTTTAGGTCCTTAACATGCAAAAACCTTCGACAACTTTCTCTTTATCAAAGGAGATACTCTTCAGTCATGTATGTATATTAAGAATATTATATCTCTAATCTGTGTCAAACAAAATATTCTTATAGCACAGCGCGCGTGCTTGTCCTATATAGGTCCTATTGAGCCGCTATGAACAAAATCTTTATTAGTAGCACGCCCGTGCGTACATAAGAAGCTAGAGTGCACTCGGTGTGCAACTCTTACGTATCTTTCATGCTCTCCAAACTTCCCGCGTGCATCCATAACTCGATATATGCACGCAAAGCATGAAGAAATTCTTAATTTATCTATTGTTTTATCTTTTGTGTTGTTTTACGTATAAAATTATAAAAAAAATCATTTATTCATTTATAAATGTTGATGGAGTCTTGCGTTGGGTGAGGTCTTCTTAAATGGGATACAAAAAAATAACAAATCCATCTTTCGGCATTATTTACTATTCTTGCTATGTTTCTAGGCAGTAGGTTTATTGCTACATCTTGTTTGAAAAACGTATGAAATCTTCCCTCTTTTCTCCAGCTCTATCAAAACAGTTTAGCTACCGCTACTTCTACTGTCCCTTTTTCTGAAAATGTAACCGTAAGCATGACTCATTTTTCGCGATATTGGAGAAAAACCTTCCAAATTTGCTTAACGGCTATGAACAATTAGCGTGGGGATTTAAGGTGGCTCGATACAGTTTTTCAGGGTCAATACCTCCCACGTGTGAGTGTAAACTACGTCGCCATAAACAAAGATTTGGAGCAATTGACACCACAGTTGTATTAAGTAAAGATGAAAATTTGTTATGATCAGGGTTGCAATGACATCGGAGTTGTCATAGCAACGAAATGACGCAATTACCTATTTTACTTGCAGCCTGATTTCTCGGCACTGGGAACTGTTCTTCCAAAATCGTTAAGTGGAGCTTTTTCCTACAATAACCGCCTCGATGTTCGTGAAGTTTAAGCGAAATCTGTAAGAGCGTTATCGAGATATTTTGGGAAGAAGTTTTTATGGTTAGAAATACGGTGAGAGGCTCTTATGCACCTATCAATGTTAAGCCCCAGGGTGGGGGGGGGGGGGGGGGGGCTACCCACGGGAAATTGACTGAGCGTGCCTTCCCCTGGGTAGGGATTTTGACATTTAAGCGTTGCCCCAGGGGCGGAAATTTGAAATGGCCGCCATCTTGGAAGACCGAGAGAAACTGGAAATGAGTGACCTGCCATCTTGGTAATCTTGGTAATACCCAGAAGTCACCAGAGGTAAATGACCTCTGCTTTTCTTGAAAGTAACAAGACAACATGAGCGAAAGAAAGGTGAGGAATCTGTTTTATTTTTTGGTATATATGAACCATCACTTCTTTCATTGTATGATCGAGTGTTTATAAATAGAAGAGTCTTCATTCCTTCTGTTTCTGTTTCTATGTGAGGTTGTAAAAGACATATCCTTTCCAACCTGTCAATTATTAAGAGCCCAAGACTGTATCGAGAATCGCTGGCCAGGCTAAAAAAATCGAAAATTCTGATAATTTGTCAGAAAAACCCCTTTGGGGAACTATCTTCGAAAAGAATATTTTCAACTTTCAAGAATCTATAGTTTTCGAGAAAATGAGGAAAAACGAAAATAGCGGTTTTTACCTAATTAATTATGCAAAAATTAGAGTAAAAATGACTTACTTTATCACGTCTGCACCGAGGCAAGATTCAAAGCTATAAAACAGAAATATTTTCGTTTAAAAGAATTCTATCTTTTCTTGCTATCCATGGTATGTTTTAAATCATAAACATGATTTGGAAATTTTTACGGTTTTTTAAACACTACCACGAAGCGCACTTTTTAAAATGGTTAAAAAATGAGCAACTTCAGAGGCAAAAAACTCACCTTGGTATGTGTGATACCTAGCCAAAATGTATACTAGGACAAAGCACAGCTCTTATATTAACAGGATATGAATTAAAAAATCTGGGTAGTCCCGATTTGCCTTTGCAAAATAGAAAGTTTCGTGATTGCCAGTGACAAAATGTCACAAATTTGCATAAGTCAAATTTGTAGAGAAATGATGCCGCCTGATTTTTTCTTTGTAGTTTCGGTACGTGGTATATTCGAAACGTACTAGAAATGATGAAAGCGACTTTAAATAAAGCTAAAATTAAGTAAAGGATCTGAAAAATTGATATTCCTGATAACAAATTGCTGTGAAGGTTGGTGACACAATGTAGCAAATTTGCATACAAACGTATCTGCATATTCCTATCGTACACAAGGACAACACAAGGACGCGTTTCAATACTGTTAGCATCACGCAATATTTGAGGTTTGAAATAGCATAACCAAGAGAATAGCTAATGTTAGATGTTTTGTAATTTGTATGTTAGCTCTTCTTAATTGTACATTATAAAATTAAGTTTGTTCAGCAATCGTTGTTAGGTGTTGGAGTACTGTATTTTGCAATTGCGTGACCGCGTTGTCAAATTCATCACAGTCAGACTTTATTTTTACCGGGTACGATAAAAAAAAAAGTGTGAGCTTATGAAGTAGTGTGTAAAGAAATACTATTCATGTCAGATAACTTAACTTTACTTTATTCACCTGAATGAATTTCACCGTCATACATCTTTCTTGGAGTGGGCACATGCTTTTATGGTACCGATAGTTTATTCGTCAAGGCATTTTGGGCGATTTGCCATAAATGACACTAAGTTTTCAATCAACAAAAATCCGAAATAGTTAATTTTCTCAGTAGTTTTTCAAAGTTATACTTTGGTGAAATTGCCACGTCTCGCATATTAAAAATAACGTAAGTAAAGACGAGATTAAAGTAATCATTGCCCCCTTTTCTCTCTTTTCTGAAATTCTTCCTCCTGCTCTTTCTGCCTCTCAACTGTTCGTGCGTTCAACACTATTAAGTCCAGACACGATTTCGAACACCCAAAGATGGTCAAAGATCGCCAAGTGGACCGACCCATAATTGTGCCATTGATTAGTTGAAACCTTCATTGAACGGACCCTCACGGATCCTTGCAATTGTCCTCTCAATAGAAAAAGTAAATCAGATGGAGGGAGTGCTGCCGACACTGGGGTCGTTTTGGTGTTTTTTTTTTTTAACCATGGATATCCTTCATGAATCCAGTTAGCTTTCCATTTATTCAACAAGGTTATAAATTGATCAAAATCAACAAGGATGGATTTTTCTACTGGCACCTCATTTAGGAAATTTTCACCTATCTTCATGTATCTTGAGAGAGACACATAAAAAAGTAACATTTGGGGTAAAAAAATCTACTTCCAATTTTTTTATTCACCTTCTATTCGCTACAGATTAATTAAATGTCCCTTTCCTGAAAAGTTAGCCAGCCAAAATTCCTTGCAAAACAAAGACAGTGGGAAGACGATCAAGTGCTGAAGCAACAGAAGAAGAAGAAAACCAAAGGGAAAAAAGACCGGAGGGAAAGATCGATATAGGTTCGTAAGAGATGTCCAAATTTTGGCTTCTGTGAACGCGCCAAAAGAGCTTCTAAATTAGTGTACGTCCAATTGAGCAGTCTTGTGTTGCAAATCTCTTTTTCAGCCATTCCCATATCAAACTGGCTAGCCTGCATAACAGGCGTGCATGCTTTTTTCAGGCGAGCAAATGCAAGCGCGAAGCGAGTGAGGAGAGAGGGGTATGTCGGCGGCGGAATGCAAAAAAAACAATGTATGTGGACAGGCCGTTGTTTTTTCTGCGTCTTCTCCGTCGCGCTTGTCTGGCGCTTCTCACTAACTTCGCGCTTGCCTTCGCTCTCCTGCAAAAACGCGAAAAAAAATAACGCCTGTTATGCAGGCTACTAACTGGTTGAAAGCCGGTCCACAAAGGAGGATTTGGTCAAAAGGCGGGGTTTTCTTCTACTAAAATTGGCCGTCAAAAAAGAGTTAAAGGGGCTATGCCAGGCTAATTGCTAGTTCATTTTAAAAAGCTGATATGGTCTTCATTTGGCATCAATTTAGTTCCAAAAATTATGGTCCAGTTTTTTTTATGTAAGGATGATATTTAGGCACTGAAACTGTTTCCTGTCGCGTTCTGTTGCTACTGATGGCTAGGATGGACATGGACTGAAAATTGGAAAAATTGGGCTATCTTTTTCAAGTTTAAATGCATCACCCAAAAAGATATTTTTGGCTAGTGAGCAGCATTACGGGTGAATATGGGGCACCCCATCATATAAGCAGTCATGGGGTATGTTAATGAGGATCCAAGATGGCCGCCTTAGGGTTACTGTATAAATTAACCCTAATTGTATATATTAAGGGTTTTCGTATATCATTAGGGTTAGTATTCTAATTAGGGTTAGGGTTAATATTAATTAGGGTTAGGGTTAGTATTTTAATTAGGGTTAGGGTTAATATTAATTAGGGTTAGTAATCCAAGATGGCCGCCATGTGACGTCATGTAAAAGTAGTCATTCCTTCATGTAAGAACATGAGGGTACATTTCATGTGTTACTATATACTAGTATAAGATGACCTTATATTGTAATAGAACATGGATGAAAGAGACATGTGGTAGAGAAAAAGTGTCCCCCATGGAGTACGCATGCGTAGTATAGTACGCATGCGCAGTAAAAGTGTAGAAGGTTTTTTAATTTTTTTTAGTTGTAGGACAAAGTAAAAAAGAAATAAAGTATTGTAAGTGATTATAAGAGGGTAAAACAAGAAGTAGGGGGTGGAAAAAGGAAATGGAAAAAATATCCTTCGAGCAGGACTCGAACCTGCGGCCTAAGGATCTACAGTCCCACACTCTACCAACTGAGCTATCGAAGGATGTGATGTGTAAAGTTTATTGTCGTAGTAGAGTTAACAGTAATCCATTGTTTAAGTTTGTTGACTTATTTAGTTGTTGTTCAAGACTTGTTAATAGTTCATCCATTTTTTCATAACTCCACTGATGTAATGGGAATGATAAGGTACAACTCACATGAGGGTATTCTTTAGATGATAACCGTAGGTGAATTGGATCTGTCTGTCTCTGCTCCAGTAGTTGAGTGATACATGTATAAAATGGAAACACCACTTCAAACTCTAAATTTCTTTCCCCTTTAGGTGGTATGTCCTCTTGTGTCATCTGTAAGACGTAGATGTTATCAGCAACATATCTTACATAAGTCACCTTACATATGGGTTTTTCCAAAGCTAAATCCAACCAGTCTTTTGCCTTACACATGTTACCTCTTTGAGTGTTAACGTTCATATAACAAGGATAAAACATGTAGGATCTGTTTTATGTTGTAGAAAAAAAAACAAAAGTAGTCCTCTTACTTGACTGTGATGTACTTGACTCTAGACCGTTTCCCATGACTTAGATGAGTGTGATTTGTTTAATGTCTACGAGAACGATTTGTGGCTCACTTTTTATCACCGCTTCCAACAACAATTCATCGTCCACTGCATCCGTCAGCTCCACTACATCGTTCTCGTAGGCATTAAACAAATCACACTCATCTAAGTCATGGGAAACGGTCGAGAATCAAGTAAATCACAGTCAAGTAAGAGGACTACTCAACAGCAACAACAACACAAGCATGATTATATATGGAAAAGTTAGAACAGACTAACACATATGGTAGACATTGTCAGAGTACGCATGCGTAGTGAATAAAAGTAACTAGTTTAATAAGTGTCATGTTGTGTGTAGATAGCTCTGTGGCGCAGTGGAAGCGTGCCGGGCTCATAACCCGGAGGTCTGAGGATCGAAACCTCATAGAGCTATACATTTTTTGTAAATAATACAACAAGATAGCCTCGGTAGTCTAGCGGTAAGACGTCTATTTGTGGCATAGAAAAGCTCAGTTCAACTCTGAGTCGGGGCATTGTTTTTTTCTTAGAAAAAAGACCATGTTTTCTCGGAAATGGGTAGGACTTGAACCAGTGAAAAATATGGCGCCCGTCTCACAGTTATGTATGTTGTTATCCATGACACAACCGCAGACACAGCGATTACTATAGTAAAAAAATAAAAAGTAGTCAAGACAGTTTTGGTAGTATAGTGGTGAATATCCCTGCTTGTCACGCAGGAGACCGGGGTTCGATTCCCCGCCAAGACGTTTTTTTTTTTTGCTCATTTACATAGAAAACCAAAAAGATGTTTTTGTTGGTGTGGGGAGCTGGCCAGCTGAACCTGAAAGAGAAACAACAAGAGGACTCGAACCATTAACCCTAATCACCCCATCTAATACTTACCTAAGAGCGCGCACCCACCCGTACTAGCGGCTATGTATTACACCACCACGTTCGGGGCAAGAAAAAGAGTTGAAATTTAAGTAAATAAAACCACACAAAAATATATATGTTAACAAGTGTTTATTTTATTTTTTCCAATGCTTTTTTTACACCAAATCCAGCAGCTCCACCTAATCCACCCAAAGCAGCAGCTTTGGAGGCAGCAATAATAGCAGGCATCGCTAAGGCCATGAGAGGAAACACTCCACCATCCTGATGTCGCCTCCTTCTGCGTGTAACACCACCACGTCGTCTTCGTCGTCTCCGTGTTCGTTTAGGCATAATGAAATGTCAATGTTGGAATGAACAAGGTCTTTTATAGACAAAGACTTCGTGCAAAAGTTTTTTCTAATTCAAGATTACCTTGAGGAAACTCTGAAAAGTTACGTACACCAACAATGGCGGTCTTAGGAACAAATGTTGGCAAGCACACAAACGTATCCGACATGCCTTCGCACTGTTCAAAACGACTGTTGTCATAATCATACCAAAACCAGAAATCTAAAGTTAACTCGTAGACGTACAATGGTTTACAAAGCATCTTGGCAAATTCCACAGCCCAACCAGTACCACCCATACATGTGGTGTGACAAGGTAAACCAAAGATATGGTTACGTTGTTCAAAGCATGTAAACGCCAACACCAAATCTGCTTGCTTGACCACACAAAAATTGCGTTGAATATATTGCCGTGAGATGGGATCTGTTAACTTTTTATCCAACGTAAATTCAGCTGGAGGTATCCACGGATTAGCTTCTTGTAACTGAGCAAAAGACAGAGGTTGAAGTGTTTTACTGCGAGGATGGCAAGGAGGTACCAATATTTGGACAGGTAATCCATGTTGTTTGGCTATCTGTTCTGCTTTGGAATCCACTCCAGTAGCACCTCCTGTAATTATTGTAAAAGGACTCACACGCAACATAATGATATCTCCGTCTTGATCCAACATCAGTGTAGAAAAAAAAACTTGAAGCGGAGTGTCTTTACGTAGTTATAAAAATGCTGACTCAACTGTTGTTACCGCCTGAAACTGCTTTTTGTAGAGCGCCCTTGCAAATGTATTCATAAATCCTTTCGTTAATACGGTAGATTTCACGGAGAATACTATCCGCAGATTTGTTGCTGTTTGAACATGTCTCCAACAAAAAGGCTCGCATTGCTTTATGATAAGAACCAAACTTATCAAAGGGAAATTGACGTAACATAAAATCCACTTCCAATGTAGGTGGTGGAGTCGTCATCTTGGAATGATGAGTCATGTTGTTTGTTGTTGTGTTATAAAAACAATCAAAGAAGCTGACTCAGCGGATCCTTGGGTGAATGTTCCGCTTGATACTGTTTGTGTAGCACGTTTTTGCAGAGACCTTCATAAATCCTTTTGTTCATCAAAGACACCTCACAAAGAATACGTTCTGCTGAGTCTGGGCTTGTAGCACATGCTTGTAACAGAAAGGCACGCATTGCTTTACGATATGATTCATACGAGGCAAAGTTAAAGTTATCCAACATAAATTCAATGGACTGTGTCGTAGCCATATTCCTCCTCTAGACTAGCAAACTTTGCTTTTAACACGTCCAACTCCTCAGTCACTTTCACAAGCTGTTTTTGCGTTTCCACAAACGTTTGTAGGAGTTGCAGGAGCAAATGAAAGATTTTTACAGAGGTAGACATCCACACCACTTCACTCATAGCCATCAACTGAGATAGAAAAACATAGCGAAAGGGCATAAATAGACAGATTGAGCTGAGTCAGCATTAGTACAGCATCATGTACGTGACCGTGTTGAGCAACACCAGCAAAAGCGAATTTCCTGACAACACATCCAATTCCTTTAAAGTACGATTAGCCAAACCTTTAAAACTAAAAGGATGGCAAGTGGGGTTAGCGAATATTTACCTACCAGGACTAAAACATGAAGAAACCTATGCTGTAACCAGCCAACCTAGTGAAAAAGTATACCAACCTATCACAGAACTGAGACAGCATAAATTGTATGAGCGCACTACCACCAAGTTTTTATTTGAGTTGTATGGACGCGGCATTAAAAAAAGCGATAATACCCAAACGCAGGATGTGTATGCCAAAATGAACATTGCGGATATGCCACCTGCAGACACCGGGGTGATGTTTATGACTAAAGTGGTGAATTGGTTACAGCAATCACTCCTAGACGCGTTACAAGTAGGCTACTGTTTTGCAATTGGCAATAAGGAATACATTCCTACCTTTGAGTGGGAGACACATAATGGGGAAGAGACACTACGGATTCATAATAGCCGTCTTGTCTTAAACTATACAAAACCGTTACCCTATTTTGCGGTGAATTTGTCCGTCGCACAACATATGGGTTGGATTGTAAAAGCAGGAGAAACCACGTACAAAATTGGGCCGAATGTCTTAAGGCACCCGTATAAAAACCAATGGACACAGGAAAAATTAGCCCCCAACGCTGATCCTAACAGTATGTTTACGTTTGGAGATTATTTACATGTCCATCAAGGGATTGTGTATTTTTCCATGACCTATGACTGGCAATTTATTAATTTAAATGAGAGTTATAAAGCAGCCATCACGCACCAGTTTGACCCTCCAGAGACCCTGGACAATTTGTTTTCATACCTGATGGAGGATACCGTACATTGGTTATCCATCACAGGATTACAAGGGTTGGATTACACCCAGTTGGAAATTTCCCCCCATATCTGGAATAAAAAAGTGCTCGCGATGTATCCGAGAAAGCAAGGGAACACTTACAAAGCAACCTGGGAGTTTAATATGTCACAAGTGGGCAAAGGAGGGTCCAATTTGTTAATGTTGGAAACGTATGTAACAGACAAAACGTTGTTTGATAACCTCACGATTAAGGTGAGCAAGATAGGACGTTGGATGTTTTTAAGGTCAGTGTATACAGGAAACTATGTGCATTTACAAGATGGCGCTGTGATGGTGTATTACAAAAAGCAATTAATTTGGTTTGGTCAATCAGAGCAACGGAACAGCGTACCTCCTTATAAACTCAAGTTTGAACTCACGATTAACAATGTGCCCGCAAAATATCCCAACCTTTTGTGGGATTCGTTGTATTTGGTGACGTATGGGTATAAGGATGATTTAGCCCCGGATGAACATATTTCGCTCACCTCTATTAAAGATGTGTATGATGGTCACCCCCCAGGAGAGGAGGAACTAATTTCAACCTCGTATTGGGTGTTTAATCCAATAGCAGATCATCCCGCTAATTTAGATGACAAAACCAAACATTTTAGTATGCAACCCGCTATGAAAAGTATGAAAGCCAAAGTTCAACCGGCCATGATTTATTGCAATGTAGGAGAAAGCCGGATGGTGGGCAATCAAATCACCAATTTCTTACAAGATGTGCCGTATAAAAATGTGGCGATGTGGTGGAGTCCTGAAACAACCCATTATACAGCCGTGAGAGATGAAACCATCGAAGTGGTAGAAGTTGAAGTGGCCGATAATACAGGCAAGTTACTCAACCTGAACCCCCATGGGGAAACGCAATTAACATTGCATTTTAAACATACCTAGGTGAGCAAAAACAACAGCATAATAGAGCCAAAAAAAAAAGCGTAGGTCAGCAGAAAAATAACTATTAAATAAACAGTATCGTTACTCCTAGAAAACAGTGCAATACAACCATGGCAGACAAAACTCGTCCTAAAAAATCCAAAAAGAAGGAACAACCGATTCAACAGGGAGTCGACATTGTCACAGCTGCTCTTACTGAACCCATGGTTCTATCTACAGAGGATCAAGCCTTGTTAGATGAAATGATGTTGGACCCAACCTCAGAATATGAGAAAGAATATATGCAAGATGAATCCAAACCATTGCATACCAATTTTGTCGTGGCTAACAAAGGGAAAAAATACAGTTGTCCTGTATTCTTTGGCACAGTAGAAGACAAAAAACGTGTGGTGGAATGTATATGTGCACAGATGAATCCCAAGACCCTTAAACTATGGGGAACTATCAGCTGTTACTGCGATGAAGTCCCAAGGATGAACCTCAGCAAAACAGAGAAAAATCCTAATCGGGTGTTTATTTGTTGTCCCAAACCTCAAGACATGAAGTGTCGTTACTTTCAATGGATTGATCAAGCACCGCTTCCTAAAAAGACATGCAATGCAAAAGCCATCAAGAAAAGATTTGTGGAAATGGCGGAGGAAGAAACCAAAGCCAAAAGGGCCAGGGTACTGGAGGAGGCAGAAACCAAAGCCAAACAAACCATGGAAGCAGCTGCAGATTGGGTTAATTTAAATGGAGGATTTCAAACCAATCATCCCCTGGAGAGGAGTAATTCAAGGGAAGGATTTGGAAGTTTTTATGGAAGAATGTGTGGGTGAGATTGTATTAAAAATTGTTGAAAACAAACGTGTTGTTTACTCTTGCCTTAACTTGTCTAACCCTCTAGGGACATGAGTCATGCCCAACCCTCTTGGGAGATACAACATGCCCAAACCCCTTAGGGAGATGAGTCATGCCCAACCCCTTAGGGAGATGAGTCAGCAACGTTATCACATTATAAAATCCATCCTCACCCAATTTATTACACACACAAATCATGATGATGATGGATGATACTAGAGAGGTGCTTGAAACCAGAGATTTTTTTAGTCCTAATCATTTTCATCAGTATTGTCCTACCTTTTGGGGTACAACACATGAGAGAAAGCTTGTGACAGAAAAAGTATTAACAAGATCTCATCAAACAGTCAAAGACAATTGGAACAAACTTGAATGTTATTGTGGATTTACTCCAGCCTTAAAGTTGGTGGACAAACCATTTCTCAGTGCTGTCTACTTAACCTGTGGAAGTGCGTTTAAAGATAAAGTATCCTGTTCTCTGCATCACAGTATTTCAAGACCTTGGACAGTCAAAAAGTCCGAGATTGACACAACACCCAAGTTAGACCTGTGCAGTATGAGTAAACCCATGTTTAAAGAGTGTTACAAGACCACCACTACAACCAGTGAGGTAGCACCCATGAACTCTAGTCATCCGTTTGCAGTGTCAGCCAGAGCACAAGAGAGAGAACGTAAAATGTTTGCTAAAGCTACGTTTAATCCATGGGGAAACCCTGAACCTGAGAAAGATGCACCCGTTTTAGCTGTCACTGAAGATGGGTATGTGATTACTCAAGACGGAGTTTATGAATCTTACCCAGGATGTAAAAAGATTGTGGTAGCCAGTCCAAGGTTTAAACAATTATACAAGTACCACACAAAACAAAGTATGACGAGATGCACACCTGTGACAGAAAAGTGGTTAGAACAACGATATGGTGCGTTTCTGTTTCCTCATAACACTCTGAGACGTGAAGCAATGGTTAAGTTGCACAACAGGGTCAAAAGAGCCATGGATTTCATGTTCAGCTATGAAACCTTGGAAAAGCAGGATGGTCATCGAGTCAAGTGTAAAACCACTCACCGATATGAACAGTTGTGTGATTATTACAAAACGTGTAAGTGGCAAGTGGATATGCCAGTGACCGAACAATGGTTAGAAGAACATCATGGAAAGCAAGTACCCAAAGATACCTTTTGTCTCTCAGAACGATACTTGGAGCTACTAAAGTTACAAGATCAGTTTTCCACTTTTCAACAATGGTTAGAAAGAGTCATTGGATGTCTTGTCCCAAGATCCTTACCAGGTCCAAGGTTTAATCATTTGTTTGAGTGTTATCACTATAACAAACATCTGAACCTTACTGATACAGCCTTGGAACGTACGTATGGACCTCTCCTGGATGAGGAAGAAGCAGAGGCTAAAAGACAACCACCACCACCTTCCAAGAAAAGAAAAAACCCAGACATTGTGTACTTTTAAGAAAAACGCGTAAGGTCCCCGCGTGGGGGTCCGCGTACGCGCGCGCGCGCGCCCGGGAGGTGTCCGCGCTCCGCACCGCCCCGCAGCAGCCGCAGCTGAGATTGCAAAAATAAAATTATTGTTGAACTTGCAAAAACTGTGTTATAAATGTATGTGTTGGGTTGGGGTTAGGGTTAGTCATGAAGCTCCCTGAACTGTTAAAAGCATGGTTAACGTCTCAAGACGAATTAAGAAAGAGTGAAAAACAAGTGATCTTTTTAACCAAACAGGTGAACATATTGGAAGAGGAACTCAAAGACGTACGTAAAGATAATTTCAAGTTACGACTGAAATTATTGTGTGACGCTTGTAAAACATATTTGCTGAGTAAGCATCCAGGCGATACGATTGAATGTTCTCCATGCGCTCATTGTGTTGGAATTGCATAAAACGTCCGCAACAAGACGAACCACCACCACAGTTAACTCAAACGCATCACAACAAGATGGAACGAGTGAGAAATATCCCGTACCGCTATTTGATATGGATATCCAACAAATTAGTTCTTGATACAGAGATTCCTCAAGACAAATGTGATCCTAAAGCACTCTTTGAACGGATGATTTTAGAAGGACATTTGAGTTGGGGACATTATGTCTGTTTCTTGCAATGGTTGGATTATTGGTTTCCAATCAATGGACCTGACATTGTACGCTATTTAAAGAAGCAGTATCCCTCATTTCATTACTCAAGATCTTATTTGACAAGACAGTGGATATTGTATCATGTCTTCAACACCATTATCAAGATACACAGACCCTTTGGAACCTGGTTCGTTAGGTGGTGTGCAAAAATATGCCCAAGCGACGAAACAGAGTAACAAGAAAGCCCTTAAAGACTTGGAACCAGAACTGAGTTATACTTTGCATAAACCTGCCAGACGTCGATTTCCTACCTTACCTACCACCGTCTTTACAATAGATGAACAATTTGTTATGGATTTAGTAGATGTTCAAAAACTAGCCAAATATAATCGTGGTAATAAATATTTACTCACTGTGATTGATGTGTTGTCTAAATATGCGTGGGTGATTCCGTTAAAGAACAAAGGGGCTACCGCTATGGTGGAAGCGTTACAGAAACTGTGGAAAACCTTGGGAAAAAGAACCCCCCAATCCATACAGACGGATCAAGGATCTGAGTTCTATAACAAGAAGGTGCAAGCCTTTTTTAAAGCCAAAGGGGTAACTCATTTTTCAACCCATGGGGATTCACATGGGGCGGTGGTAGAACGGTTTAACAGAACATTGAAAACCAAAATGTATCGGTATTTTACCGCGCACAATACGTTAAATTATATGACAACCCTCCCTTTGCTTGTTAAACAGTACAATCACACGTTTCATCGCAGTATTCAGGAAAAACCAGTGAATGTAAACCAAAGCAATGAACATGAGATTTGGTATCGTTTGTATGGGTATCAAGGCAAAGCCAAACCCCCCAAGTGCAAAGTGGGAGATAAAGTAAGACTGAATAAAAAGTTTCGCGTGTTTAAAAAATCCTATCTCCCGCAATGGACAGAGGAAGTGTTTTTAGTGAAACAAATTTATACCAGACAACCTGTGGTCACCTATAAACTAACTGAATGGGATGGGAAAGATATAAAAGGTACTTTTTATGAGCAAGATGTTCAAAAAGTAGAGGTTCCAGATAACGCATTATTTCGGATTGAAAAGGTATTGAAACGTGCTAAAGATAAAGTGTTTGTGGCGTGGAAAGGGTGGCCTTCAAAATATAATAGTTGGGTGTTAAAATCAGACGTACAAAAACTATGAGTGAATTTCGTATGACATTGATTAGTGATCCTACCTTGGAATATCCTGAGAATCAAAATAACAGTTTTAAAGTGCGATTACCTACAAGGATTACATTAGAAGGAGGTGATTGGTTAGGAAGTTTATGGTCCATTTCTGTGCCAGATGCAGGTCATCGATCTGAAATTATTCATTCAGATCCCACCAAAGCCATGGTTAAATTTGGTTATACGATTACCCAACGTAAATTTGCAAATGGGTCCTGGACTATTCATTTTGTGTTAAAAGAAAAACAAGTCTTGTTGAATCAAATCATGGGAAAAGAATATCCAATTACAACAGGGAAACAATTGTGGCAAAATCTAATTACCAAGATAGATCAACTCATGTTTGAAGATGTTCAAACAGCTTATGCGACGTTAACGTCACCAGACACAGCCTCCTTAAAACAAGAATGGAAACCTGCCTTTGAATGGCGAGGGGATAATTTGGTATTAAAAGCCGTAGAAGCCAAAGATGCGTTTGCCACCATTGCTAATGCACGCCCCATTTCCAAAATTATGATTCTGATGGAGTTGGCGTATAAGTTTGGATTGATTGTTAAAAATAAAGATGATACACATTCCATGGGTCCCAATCTACAGTATACACTTCCACAAGCAACATACAACTTAACCACTCAACCTATTCATACCAATAATCGTTATCAATGGTTAGGAAATCATTTTGTAGGGGTAACACCTTCGGATTTATTGGAAGGAACAGCCTTGTTAAAAGTCACACTAGAGGATGGGGTAAATTATCTACATTTGAGTCGTATGGTGGAATGGACCATCACAAATATCAATACCATGTTTGATACTCAAGTAGGGGATAAGCATCAAACAGCTTTAGTGTATTGCGATGTGATTGAACCTACCGTGGTAGGATCTCAAACTCATTCATTGCTACGAACAGTGGAATTAAAAAGAAGTGGAAATGGAAGACGTGACATTGAACCTATTCATAGGGAATGGTTACCTATACGTAATACAACGATTGAAAGCATTGAAGTCTCGATTGGAACAACCAGTGGGGACTTGTTAGAATTATCTCCAGGTAAAACATTATTAACCCTTGGGTTTAAAAAAAAAGTATAAAAAGCAATGAGTAAGAGAATTAAAAACATACTGTTAAAAACAAAAATGTTGGGTGGTTCATTAACGCGTTATCATACCCCTGTACTAAAAGGAAAAGGGTTTACCCGAGATGTAGTTCAATGGGCTACTCCCTCCGTGTTACAATCTATTGGGTCAGGCATGAATGCATTTACACAAGGAGCTACCCCTGGTGAAGCCATTGATCAATCAGGCGCCATGTTACAAAGAAATTTAAAACGTCAACTTCCTTCTCTTGTAAAAGGAGCAGTGAAACGAAAAGTGACCAATACCTATAAAAACACCAGAAAACGATTTAAAGATATATTTCATGTGTAAACACAATGAAAAAAGGTCAAGCATCTCAATCACGCGTAAGGTATAAAAGGGCTGTAGGGTATTTTGTATCACCCTATCGTAGACAACGTGGTGGGGATATTGTAGGAGTGGATCCTTGGATGCTTAAACGTCTATCTAAAATTCAATATCCGTGGGAGTTGAAAGGACGTAAACGTATAAAAAAGCAAAGACGTCGTTAAGATAATCAGTTAACATCATGTCGTTAAATCTATTTGATGTACCTTCTGTGGATTACAGGTATGAAGCCAAACGTTGGGTACCATTTCAACCTGCAAATACAGGAAGGCAACCTATTTTATTCACCGTTCCTGCTTCGGATGATTACTATGATTTAAATGAAGCCAAATTAGAAATTAAAGTGCGATTAAATACTGCAGGACAGAATGGAGTGGTAGCGGATGATGGGGCCCCCTCAAATGCTAACAATACACGATATATTTGGTGTGTTAATAATTTTGGTCATACGTTATGGAGTCAAATGAACGTGAGTTTGAACGGAGTTTTAATGACAGGCCAAAATAATGCTTATCATCAAAAAGCTTATATTGAAACCCTGTTAAATTACACACCAGACGAAGGAAAAACCCTGCTTGCTCCACAAGGATGGGTGAATGTCCTTAATGTAGTAAGAAATCTCACCCCAACCAATGCAGGTACCAATGATGAACCCACAGTCGATGCATGGACAGGTAAAACAGAACTTGTAGCCCTTACAAGCAGACTCTTGGGAAAAGCGTTTCATACGTTTATGGTAAAACCGCATCTCCCAGTGTTTAGAACAGGTAAATGTTTGGTGCCAGGGGTTCAAGTGGATTTGGAATTGTATTTAAATCCCAATACGATCTTTCTCTTTGGAACCACAGACACAACCACACCAAGAAAAACTATTCCTGTACTAGGTCAAGATGATTTGTTTGTTACCTTATGGATGAAAAAAGTCACCCTGAATGCCAGTGTGTATACAAGACTTCAAAAAGAACGGTCCTTATCACGAGGAAAAACAGTCAAATACCCAGTCGTAAGAAGTGAAATTCGTACCTATAGTTTTGATGGAAGAAGTACTTACTGGTCTGAAGACAATGTGTTTCTCAACAAAGTCCCTATCCGAGTGATTTTAGGATTGATTCGGTCCCCTAATTACAATGGGTCACTTCCAACCTATCCCTTTGCATATGAAAAACTAGGTGTTACAAAAGTGCGTCAATTGGTGGATGGGGAGATTTACCCAACTCGAGACCTCAGTCTTACAGGGGATACCAAAGCAGAAGATTTAGTAGGTTATGATCGATTTCTTACAGCGTCAGGAGCGTATAAGCATCATAGAGTACCCATGTTACAACCAAGTGATTGGGGACAAGGTAAAAATTGTACCTTGTTTATGTTTAACAATGCAGCAGGAGATGTGGATTCAGGGGATACCAGAAGTCCAAGAAAAACAGGCAATGTCCGCTATGAAATTGAGTTTGCGGCTGCCTTGAATGAAAATATCACTGTGGTGATATGGTCCGAGTATGAGAATATATTTGAGATTGATCAGTTTGGAGGAATCATTTACAACATTAACGGTTAAAAAAATGGAGTTTGTGGCGTTATCCGATACTGTGTTGAAATTATTTGGAAAAGAAGATCCTTATGTAAACCCCTTATTTCGAGGTGTGTTTCCAGCAGATAAAGTCCCTCAACTATCTAACCATGGAACGCATGCACTCATTGTGAATACAGATCCAGCAGGAAAACCAGGGGAACATTGGATTGGGTTGTTTATTGAATGGGGACAATGTGAAATGTTTGATAGTTTTGCTTTACCTTTGGAACATTATCCTACCTTACAACCATTATGGAAACGCTGGTCTCGCCTTATTACAAGCAATAAACCATTGCAATCGTTGGATACCTATACCTGTGGGCATTATTCCACGTTATTTTTAAAAGCAAGAGCTCGTGGGGAATCGTTTCATAGTTTTTTAGCACCATGGAGTGCTCATAATTTTGTATTAAATGATAGTCAAGCAGGGCAAAAGATTGATCATTTAATTAAAAAAGATTTGTGGGCCCTTCAAGGAAAGCAAACATGTATTACACACGGTTGTTTTATAAATCAATAAAAAGGTTGATCTGATTGTAAATAGTGTTTAGTGTAGTCATTATGTTGACCCGATTAGATGTTCAAAAGGTATTAGAAGCCTTTGCCACAGTTGAGTGGAAATATTGGAAAGAGCATTATAAGGAATGGATGTTATTTTCCACGCATCCTCTCATTTTAAAAGCGATCAAAAACCCCTATGATCAAATTGATCCAGCTGTGTTATGGGATGGATTTCGTTGGCATTATGTTCGTTGTTTAATTCGGGCACAGTTATGGGATGACCTCAAAAGGTATATAGAGGGTATGGGAGAAACGCATTTACGAGAACAGATGCAAACAGTCATTCAGTCCGTATCTCCTAGATTGTTTTTTGAAGTGTGGGGATATAATGATTCGTCACCCCAGTTCAGTGATTATAGCAGGCCCTTCTGGATCTGGGAAGAGTGAATTGGTGGAACAAATGTTAAAAGAACGAACTTTATTTGAAAAACCACCGCATAAAGTAGTGTATTGTTATGACCGATGGCAACCACGATTTGAACGAATGCAATGTACGTTTTATAAAGGTATTCCACCTGAAGGAGCGTTAGCCAAATGGTTTAAACCTCAAGATCACGGATTACTTATCTTGGATGATTTAATGGAAGAATCAGGGAACGATAAACGTGTCTTGGATTTATTTACCAAAGATTCCCATCATCGTGGGATTACAGCTTTTTATTTAACGCAAGATTTATTTCCTCCTGGAAAATTTGCTAAAACCATTAATCGGAATGCGCATTATGTGATTTGTTTTAAATCACCCAGGGATAAAACAGGGATACGTAATTTATTATTACAAGTGTATCCTGAACGATGGAAACAAGTGTTACGATTATTTTTACGTCTAACAGCAAGACCGTTTGGGTATTTTATGTTGGATTTACACCCAGCCTCTCAAGATGATTATCGATTATGGAGTCATTTAACCAAACGGGAAGGTCCAACACAAGTGCATACATTTGACCAAGACCTATAAATAGATCTGTTACCTTAACCTAAAGTGAGTAATGATGAAACGTAAAAGGAGAACGCGTACGCGCGCGGCGGGCGTAGGAACCGGGCGCGCGCGCCAACGCGGACGCGCCGCGGGGTTGCGGCAGCAGCGCGGCAGAGGGATTGCAGGAGAATTACTAGGAGCGGTGGCAGGGACCACCGCTAAACAATTATTACCCAAGATAGCCAAGGCTGGGTTAAAACAAGCAGCAAAATTATCTGCAAATTATGCAATGCATCGATTGTTACAAGGGGTGAGATATAAAAGACGACGTCCCAAAGCACAACGTTAACAAACACAATGAGTGATCGTATGATTAGACAACGCTCTTTTTTACAAGAGGTATTACGTGAAGCCAATCATAACAAACGCCGTCAAAAATTATTGTATGCGAATGCTGATCAGATTAATGCTTTGAGTGAATTGGTTCTTAATACCATTCGTGGTAAGATCCCACCACGTCGTAATACTATACGAGTCTTAAATCCACATTCCAAAGTGTTGAGACATATTGCCAATGCCAAAAATAGTATAAAACTACGACGTAAGTTGTTACATCAACAAACAGGTGCTGGTCTTTGGAACGAACTGAGAAAAAGTTATTTGTACGGAAAACATATTTATCAGTATTAGATGGAAAAACCTTTGGATCGATTGGTTCTCTTGTTAATGCAATTGGTGTCTGTGTTAAAAGCACTCAAAGCATTGAAACATAAACTATCCTGTAGGACGCAGGACGCTATAAAAAGACAACGTTAAGGTGAAGTTTGTAGTCAATCATCATGGATGGTATTTCAAGTACACCATTGGAAGATTCTGTGGCGTTTTTAAAATTACGGGATCAATATAAATCAAGTTTATTAGAGGATAGTCGTTTAAACAAAGCAGCAGGGTTAGCCGCTCAACAGGAATTATTGTTGAATAGTAAGGGAGATCCAGCATGGAAAGTACCAAGGCTCAAATCAGTGAATAAACAATTACGCGTTTGGTCTAAAAAAATACGTCAACCTGGGATACCCACAGAACCTGGGAGTCCTGAAGATGAGTCTAATTTAGCCATTGGTCCTACCCAAAAGTTTATGGGACAAATTGCTCAATTAAACAAAAAGATGAAACGTCCTGCTGTTACTCCACCCACAGTCCCTATTGTGACACCCAAGCTTGAAAAACTAGGGTCAGCAGGTCCTTCGTTTAAAACCAAACCGTATAAACCTTATAAAAAGAGTACCTCGGGGAAAAAACTTAAAACAACCCCTAAGGAAGACGAGGAGGATTTTGATACTGCTACAGAAGAGTTTGATACAGGGTTATCACCCTTAAGTCAAGCCCAAGCGGACATAAAACAAAAAGCAAAAGCGTACGGAAAAGCAAAAGCGGCTAGCGCCATTGCTTCTATTCAAGAAAAGGCAAAACAAAAAGCTAAAGAGTACGCGTTAAAAAAACTACAAATACAACCAGGTTGGGAACCGTTCGGAGGCAAACCACTAAAACGCAAACTGCATGGCAATGACTGGACGGGGTCGTCGAAGGGCAAGGGCAAAGGGAAAAAGAGCCCGTACTACTAGAAGACGAAGGTTGCATGGTGGAAAATTAGATTTACAAAAAGCCTTGAGTAAAACAGGGATTGAATTTCATTTACCCGGGTATCAATTTGCAGGACCAGGGACTAAATTACAAAAACGGTTAGCGTTAGGTCAACAGGGAATCAACAGACTTGATCGTATCGCCAGGACCCATGACATAGACTATAGTATGTCTAAGAACCTTGAAGATAAATGGAAAGCGGATGATAAAATGATACGTGCTATTCAAAATCTCCCAGGGAAAAAAACCAAAACGGAACATTTTGTAAAAGCCATTATGCAAACTAAACGTAAACTCAAACTTTAATAAAAACTGCTTACTTTACATTGTTGCTTGTTGAAAGTGTAAAATTAAATATAAATGCGGACTACTTACAAACGGTACATCGTTGTAGTCCCATTCTTTGACTGTAAATAGAACCTCTCCCCATTTACTCGAGACTACGGGATAAAACATGTCTTGATCGGGTACATACATAGTCTCAGTCCTCCCGTTTGGTGCATAGTCAATCACTCCTAGCTCTTGTTTAACCCATCGACCCCCCTCTAGTGTAATAAATGCAGCCACTGTAAGTGGTCTTGGAGTAAGGTTACAGGCTTGATTAAAACTTTGGTTTACGTTAATAAACCTCCATTCCGAGAGTGTGGATAACCCATAAGTCTCAGACTGTGACCTATCAATCACCTGATCTGTATCAAATGAACTTTTTCCTTTTTTCTTTTGAGGATAACTATAAACCAAATTAGACCATGTATGTTGTATCCACCCAAATAGGTTTGACAGTTGTTTTGAAATAATTAACTTATTTCCCTTATCCCCTGGTTTGATCACTAGTTCTGGTTCATACCCCTCTTTGACCCACTCCAATGTTTGCCAGGTTTGTTTGGTATATTGATACCCTGTCCATAATGCTTGTTGTAACTTTTGTTCCAAATGATGTTTGATGGTATTAAAAAATTCAAGACCTGTTGTACACAATTTACCCGATTCCCATACACCTAAATCCGATCCTTTCAACACGGCTACATTAACTTGATCTGGCTGACTTGTTTTTTTACTGACCAAATGTAATTCAATTAAATTTTCCCTGGCTGATTGAAGTGAGTTCAAGAGTTTCATGGGTGGTAGCATTGCATACACAATACGAACTTTCCACCCATCCCCAGGTAAATTTACATTCAGTTTTACTGTAAAGTTCCATGGCTTATTTCTCATATAATTGCTTGTAAATTTGCTACTCACTGGTACGTACAAATCCATGTTTTTTCTATTGACACCAGTTGTACCCGTATGGAGTTGATTGTTTTGTTGACAAATCGAGTACTCGTTTGTCAAAAACTAATTTATACTGTTTGACCCTGTCTGTTAATTTCACCCTTTTATGGACTTGATCTCGGGCAAAATAATCATGAATGGGGATATTAGTGGTCCTTGGTTTGTCCTGAGGGTCCTCCAATTCCTTTAACACATTCTCTTTCAATGTGTAATAATTAAGCAATTTTTGCGTTTCGTAATTTAACGAAAAACCCCTTACTTTACACTCTGTTTTTCCCTTACGGGTAAGATAACCATAATTTTTCGGACCCGCCGTCACAAATTCTTTGATGGAATCTCCCGGGGTTTCGTTTGTGAATTGCCCCAAAAACCTCCCTGTGGGTAATTCAGACTCCCCCGATTTTGTTTTATAGATGATGGAGTCTGTGTCCATGTACAATACTCTTTCTTTTAGTAAATCTAGTGAATTATATAATTTAAGGCGGGCTTGAGCTGTTGTAAAGGCGGCTAAGAATACATTAATTTTAAACGATGGCTGGTATGCTACCTCATCTCGTGTGGTCACCACCTCCACTACATCTTCGCTGCAGATTCTCAGATTAGAGAGGTTGTATGTATGATCGTCTAAAAGGGTAAACAGCTGTGCTGGCGAATTGATGGAATGTGTCTCTGGTTTGTTTTGGCGTTCACCAAACTTTCCCCATAAGCTGTAAAAGAAAACATACATGTCTTAGACATTTGGATAACCTTTTTTAGTTTTTTAGAGTTGGGACATAAAACTTACCTATTCAATAACAATTTGGCAATGGCTTTGCGTCCTGAATTCACAGCCACATTCTCCAACCGAATTCCTTCCACCTCTTCGTACTCCCTCAGGTACTCGGTTTGTTGTTCCTCTGTCTCACAATTTTCTGGCCAACCACTTGATTCTTGTTTGACTTTCAGGAAGGTGTTCACGTACTCTGCAAATAGACCCGTTTTTTGCTGTTCCTGGGGGAAGTGATACACTTCATGGATGCGTTGCAACTGGTACCCTTTTTGAATCGCTTTCTGAATTTCTAACGTGACCCAAGTACCATGCAACATGCGTTGGTCTCGGGTGTGATGGCAGCAATTGCTTCTCTGCTGAAGTGGTTGTTTCATTTGCTCGTCCACACAGGCGGAACATAAAGGAAAGGTCAGTTTTCCATTCTGTCGTACAGGGAGGACAGGTAGGTACAAATGGTTTGGGGCTACAATGCTGACTTTGGCAATTCCAAAGTAATGGAAAATGTCCTGATCTTCAGGTTGAAAGATTATTTTGGGTGCGCGAGTCGGATAAGTGCCATATTTGTTTATGGATGGATATAAAGAACAAAAGTCAATGTAAGAAATGGATTCCCCTTCGCCCGCTTCAGCATAGAGTGTGATAGCTTCTGTGCGGCCACCAAAGAAGGCATCCCTCGGGTCCAATGGAGACACAGCACAGTAGGACTGAACAAATGAACTTAATTCCGCATTGGTCTGCAACTGTTGTCGGTATTCACATTCCCACATCTGAATTACTGTATAGCCAGCTGCTTTGAGGGCTTCCATTTTCTTCTGCGTGGCTTCATAGACTTCGTCGCAGGAACGATCAGGATGGCAAAACCGTGTTTGATGTCTTCGATATGGATGACATTTGGGACAAGCATGGTATGTACAGCCATGAAATTCATAAACTGTGTTGGTGGGTTCATGGAATCCATCCACGTACACACGGCGATTATCAGCGAGACGTACTTGTTTCTCACCTCCACTTCGTACATGCTGCAAAATATAACAATAACATGGATGAGCGATTTCTCAGAAAACACAATAGGGTTTCTCGGAATTAGACATAATTACCTGAATTGGTCCATCCACTTTGCTCTGTTCGAAGGCAAGCCACTGCAACGCTACTTCTGATTGATTGATGGTATTTTTCATCCATCCACCCAAAGGTTCCAGTGCAATTAGATTTTTCGTTAGAAAATTTTGCTGCCACACTCGGAAGGCGGTACTGGCGATGGTCACACATTCCAGTAATGGCTGCACTTCTGTAAGGGCGAACATTTCACTATTGAAAGCTGTCAGGGCATCTTTCAAAATAAGCACATCAGACTTGAGGTAGAGGGATAACTCTCGATCGTAATCAAAGATTTTTCCTTTCTGTTCAACATACCATGCATTAAATGCCTTGCGCCTATTTTCTTTCATGCGGTCTGGATGGTAAGCACTTGCTGCGGGCCATTCACCAACAAATCCAACTGAATTCTTCGAAATGAGTTCGTAAGGGAAAAATCCCTTATGGAGTTCTTTTAACATAAAGGTGCTGCTGAGTTTCTCCAGTGGCATGGCAAAGAAATTCATGGAATCTCTAAAAATGAGGTTGCCGCATTGAAATGAAAGATATTTTGCCCCTTGATTTAGGATTCCATGGATGGTACGGCCTTGATCGTACAGTTCCTTTTGAATAAAGAGTCCGTCAAATGCTCGTAAATTATGAGCAAAGCAATAAACATCACGATCTTTTCCGTCCACATTGGTTTTCCTTAGCATGGCGTCTAAAAATTCTTTAATGGTTGCGACTTCATGATAGTCATTTACTTCGTATAGGGTTGACCAACCGATTAAGATGGGTTCAAATAATTTATCCTCGCTACCTTCAATGGAAAGTGCTTCGCACTCGATATCAAATGCAATGATGAGTGGTGGAGGTTTTTCATCATCTCCACCACCAGCAGGTAAATCGTCATCCTCCTCCTCTGACTGGCCCACGTACTCTTCGTTCTCCTCCTCATTTTCTTTTGCTTTTTTAGGCTTGAACGGTTGAATGAAGCATTGATGATGGATTTGGCGAACAGCTCCACAATTACTGCAACGTGCGTATCCGCAATGATGGCCTTTTGTACGTCTATGAACTTTACAACATTCTTTGCACTTGTTAAATCTTGCGCAGACTGATTTTCTTTTCTCGGTTCCACGCTTGTGTGCTTCCAAGCAGTCAGGGCTGTAAAACATTCGGTTACAATCCTTGCAGTAATGTTTGGGTTTGACCCATGTCTTGTAGTCCTTACAACGTTTCTTCCCTCTTCGGCAGGCTGAACAGTTTTGTCCTTTGCAATTATGTGTTTCTGCGACCTCTTCATTGTAAGCTTTATTACATAATTGGCAAAAGAGTTCTCGATTGAGAAAAGCAGGCAATGAGGTTATTGCATGGAAATGGCTGTTCATTTTCACGAGGGCAATGATATGAGGAGCATCATTGTAATCATCATTTTTAAACCATAGATGCCCTTTCAATCCTTCAATAACAATTATTTGATATTGATGGCCCAGATGTGTTTGGAAGGCTTCCAAGTCATAACGGCCGCACGCTCGTTCAGGGACATTGGCCTCTTGATGTAACTGTTTGGCGAGTCTTGTCTGTATTGGGCGTCCTCTCTTTAACCCATCGTAATGAGGGTGACGATCAATTCTTGCTTTCAGGGTGACTATTGCTCGCGCGGCACATAGGAGATCTTTATTTGCAATGGCGATGATACAACGTTTTTTCTTCAGCATTTCTTCGTATGACATTCGATGGATATTAAATTGTTTGCGTCTTCCACCGGTACTTGGTTTCTTGAGAAGTATGAATTCTACATACAATTCTTCTGTTGTTGGATCGATGCTGTCAGCAGAATTGAGTTTTTTAGCCAGTTTATCTAACCATTCATGGGTACGTTTAAACATGTTCATCCAATCCTCAACTGGTAAGATAGGTGAACTTGACCAAATGGAATCTTTGCCATTCACATGAACTTTCAGCTGTAGGCGATATTGTTTAGGATTTATTCCAAGTTGACGGATGTAATCCCGAATGTTTTCATAAAATGCTGTGGCAATTTCATCTCCTAACTGTTCCCCTTTGGGTGCACGGTTTTGATGAACGCGTAAACGCATTTGTTCTTGTACAATGGTACCATCTTTCCACTGACGTGGTTCACCAAAACGTTCTCGAGTGACAGAGAAAAGAGGGTTACCGCCATGTTGTTCTTGGTCTGCTTCAAGCATCCATTCATCATCCTCGTTATCATCTATCCACTCGTTTTGCTCATCACAAACATCAAATAGGTTCGGGTCATCCAGACCTTCGAGATCTTTATGCAATAAAGCATATATTTCAGGATCATAGGCATGGCAATCTTCATCAAAATACGGATCCCACGTCTCAGTTAGCAGTTTCCAAATCTCCTCATCGTACGCAATAATTTCATCTCTCTCGTTGTCATAACCTAGCGATACAATTTGTTCAGCCATAGTGTTACACACTGTGTCTTGACTGATTTCACACGGTCATTTTATAATAAATAAATTGTTGAGTCAGCAGGTTCCCACCCATTATGTTTATAATAACTGCAAAATCAGCAGGTTCCCACGCTTTTATTTTTACCCACCACACAATAACTACAGTCATGTTTTTTCATTTCATACACAAATATTTTATTACATGATTTCAATACCAACAAGGTGTTTTACAGTGTTAATACATTGGTTGATCGTGTCTACTGAAATGCTAACAGCATGATCATAACATCCGTCAGGGCAACCAACATCCACTACATCATAGGAATATGTTCTAGGTCCGATCTGGTTTACTCTGGAAGCACGGGTACGTCCAAGCTGCTCTTGAAACGTTCGCCAGGTTTCCTGATCATACATTGTATGTTCCTACAACAAAATATACATTATAATTTTTGCAACATTTTCATGTGAAACGATTTTTTTTTTGTTAACCTTTTTACCTGAAAATGGTCATGTCTGCAATATGGACAGTGGAATCTAGTTTGCAAACACATCTTAAAGCATGTCTCATGTATCCATTGACCACAGCATGATGTTACTCTAAGTGGAATTTCACTACCGTAGCATACACAACAAAATTGAACTCGTGCTCTTAGTCTTTCACTTCGCCTTAGTGGGATGTTTGCAGCCATGACTCAATTTAGTCTCAATGATTCTCACCAACACTCTTTAGTACTCTTAGCCTAATTGTCCGATCCTTTTCAAAAACATCTACACAATAAAAAACCTAATTACATTAGGGACATTTGGTCATACCTACTGTATGCCGCCCTTTTCAAAAACAATTACTAGAAAAAACCTAATGAGTTTTTGCTAGGGACATTTAGTCATACCTGCTGTATGCCGCCCTTTTCAAAAACAATTAATAGAAAAACCTAATTACATTAGGGACATTTGGTCATACCTACTGTATGCCGCCCTTTTCAAAAACAATTACTAGAAAAAAAAACCTAATGAGTTTTTGCTAGGGACATTTAGTCATACCTGCTGTATGCCGCCCTTTTCAAAAACAATTAATAGAAATTACAGTTCATTCAACATGTGGGAAATACGAAAATACAACGGATACTGCATTACAATTCGATATATCATGTCTAAGATATTTTGTTTTTCCATTTCATGTTTTGAGTTATAATAGCGATACATTTCTATCTCTATTCCTTGCTCTAGTCTCTCACAATGAATACATGTCTCATTGATCTTATAGCACCAATCTGTAAATATGCAGTATGGTTGTTTTCCTATTTCTTTCACTACATTCCTAAAAACAACACATGGTTAAATTCAAATTAATTGCTAATTATTCAAATCAATTCCTAAGGATTTCATTACTCTCCATTCCATTCCGAGAAATGCACGTGTAACCCTTGTGTTTCTATAGAGTCTCAAAATGCGCCTTCTTTCTGTTCTAAATTTTACACGGTTGGTTTTTCGCCGTTTAATTTTACCCTCTATCGTAAGCCTTTGATACAGTAACCGAAAGCAGTGGTTACAGTCCCCACATGCAGGTTTTAGCCATTGTGTTGAGCTGCAAAGTGGTAGATCCAAAATCAGTTCTAACGTGTCGCTACAAAAAGAAATACACACTATATTAAAACAACAGTCGTCGTCTTACATAACGTGATACATATAACTTAGATAACTTAGTTTTTTCGAGGTCATAGTTTACTGGTTTTCCCATGTTTCTGTTAATCAGTCCATCAATTGTAATCCTCTCTCTACATACACGATTGCAGTGCGTACATTTTCCACTATTCAACTTAATCCATTTAGTCCGCCTGCATGGTTCTCGTTGACGTATACCGTTCACGCAATGTCTACAAACAAATCGTCAAACAGTTATTGACTCATATATTTTTTCAACCTTACACTTTGTTTGTATACTTACTTAAACAAGACACGATGTTCATCCCTAAAATGAGCTCGCTCTTCTTCATAGTAAAGGTTATATACAGGTTCAAAAAGGGTGTGGCAACGCGGTAGCAACATAGTAATCAAAGTACTCGGGCTTGGTGTTGGTGGAATTGCTTCCAGCGCCAACGTAGAGAGAGACTTGACCTTCATGATTTCTTCTGTTTGATTGCAGCTAAAACTGATCACTCCTATAAGTACTACCCTGATTTCAATAAACATTCCACCGCTAATTGTTGTGATGATCAAAGTTGCGGTGACCATTCATTTCGGCAATTTCTTTTAGCGTATTCATCTTGCTGCGTTAATCCATCTATTGTTCTTTTTCCAAAAAATCATACAATGATTTCTCGGAATCTACCTCTCCCTCATACGCATGCGCTGTGTCTTGTGTCTCCCATATGCAACCTTTTCACTTTGTTTCTCACTATATAATACTGTAATGATTATTGTAACTCCTGAGTAGCTGTGACTTTGTCATGGAGGAGGAGTGAAGGATATCCGCTCGCAAACATCGAATTTATACATGTTCTCGTTAAATTGTCAATTCGATGTTTGCGAGCGGATATCCTTCACTCCTTCACCCTGACAAAGTCACAGCTGCTTTTTGTTGTAACTGTTGAGTAGAAACGTGGTAGTATGTATTAAACTTACTACTGCTTTCCTCCTATTAATTGTATATAAACATAACACATTTGTAAACATACATTTAGTTTTTGCATTACATAATGAGGCAAAAACGTGTACGTAAGCAAAGAGGTGGAGCTCTATATAGACGAAGACCTACTCTTACAGATAAAATTGCGGAAGGAGTAGCTATGGGGTTATCCGGTCCATCGCCAAGTTTTCTTAAACTTGGAGCATTTTTAGCCAAACAAGCAGCTAAAGGGGTAACTGATAATGTGCGGCATTACCAAAGAGGTAGAGGACTAGCACAAAAACATTATAAAAAACGCGGTGTTAAAAGGGGTTAACAATAAAAGACATGTAAACAACCACTATTCTTTAAATATCTCTACTGCGCATGCGTACTCTACTGCGCATGCGTACTCCATGGGGGACACTTTTTCTCTACCACATGTCTCTTTCATCCATGTTCTATTACAATATAAGGTCATCTTATACTAGTATATAGTAACACATGAAATGTACCCTCATGTTCTTACATGAAGGAATGACTACTTTTACATGACGTCACATGGCGGCCATCTTGGATTACTAACCCTAATTAATATTAACCCTAACCCTAATTAAAATACTAACCCTAACCCTAATTAATATTAACCCTAACCCTAATTAGAATACTAACCCTAATGATATACGAAAACCCTTAATATATACAATTAGGGTTAATTTATACAGTAACCCTAAGGCGGCCATCTTGGATCCTCATTAACATACCCCATGACTGCTTATATGATGGGGTGCCCCATATTCACCCGTAATGCTGCTCTAGTGCTCCCTGATAAAATGATATCTTCTTCATACCCCACGTGTAAATCTACACTGAACATTTTTTGACTGGGTAAAGGCAGTAAGTTATAGCACAGAATCAACCTAAAACAGCAAATATACTGATTTGGGGTCTTCTTGACAAGAACTGTCACAGGGACCGCCTCACACATTGACAATCTGTAACCAGCTGTTGTCATGTTTCGCTCTTGCGGATATGTAATATTAGATACTGTCATTATTATTATTGGAGGGCCTGCTGCTAAGAGCGAAATATCTAAATATTGGATTTTTTTGCCTGGTATCACAAATGGCTAGAGCTAAAATGAGTAGTTAATAGAGGATGCCTTACCATTCAATTTCGCCACCGATATTTTCTGTCATTTCTCTGATTAACTTCATACTAATTTCATCAGTACAAAAAATGACAAACTTAATGGGAAATTTTAGCCCGTCATGCACCCACTTTTTATTTCAAGTTTAACTCTGTCATATTTTGATACTAAAAGAATTTTTGAAATATTTTAAGTTTCCCATTAACTCTGTCATTTTTGTGGTTTTTGAACACTTTATGACATTAATGGCTCGCCCTGCGGGCTCGCGGAAATGACAGAAAATATCGGTGGCGAAATTGATGGTAAGGCATCCTCTATTAACTACTCAGTTGAGTGAAAGTTTGGCAATTAAAACGGCTTACGCGTAAGATGTTATTTAAGGTTTATATTATGGTAACACAAAAACGACTTACGCGTAAGTTCATTTTTTGATCCAAGGTTTTTGGCCAGACTAAGAATCAATAACGGCTTACGCGTAAGCTGACTTCTAAGACGTCGTTGGTGATTAATAATAGATAAGTTGTGGGGGATTTCCCCAACAAAAATAATCTAAACAAATACTAAAATGGGGTACGATCACTTTTTTCATTTTATTAAAGATGATTTAGTTGATCCTAATAATGCTTTTATACAAAATGTGGATAATTTTCTGTTTTGTATTTATTTTAAATACTTTAACAGATATGACAGTGAATTATGAAAAAGATTATAATGTAAAGAGTATGTTTTTACATAGTAATACTAATAAAGATGAAGAAGATGAAAGGAAATCTAAATATTACAGTGTTGTTTTAGATGAATCTTTACATGAAGGAAAAAAAGAACATAAACTTTAAAAATGCAGTTGTCAAGTTACGATCGTTTCTCACCAGAAAATATTATTTTTAAAGAAGCTAAAGAATTCAAAGTAAACTATTCTATGACGACAATACATTCCAGAGTTCCCTAGCAATTTCAATCGATGAACTAGCAATTTCAATCGATGAAAGTAAACACAAAATCTATTTTCAGTTTTGCTGGTTGCTAGGGAACTCTGGAATGCAATCTATTGTTTTCAATGAAACTTGAGGTTATTTTTGATGAGATGATAATCAGGGGGTTTCCCTTCAAAATAATCTAAACAAATACTAAAATGGAATATCAAAGCCCTGAGGACCAAGATTTTATAGTAGATGATGGCTATAAAAATGATGAAGATCCTGATTATGTTCCTGAGAAAGAGGAATCATCCGATGATGAAAAATATGTTGTGAAAGGAAAAGATTTTCAGAAGTTAAGCAAAAAGGCTAAAAAACTCGGCGCCGAATCTCTTGATTATTCAAAGCGGAAAAATAATAAATACGTGGTTAAGCTGCCAAGTGGAAAGAATTTGCATTTTGGCTCGTCGCAATATCCAGACTTTTTAATTCACAAAGATAATGAGCGAAAAGAAAAATATCTTTCTCGGGCGATGAAGATAAAGAATAAGAAGGGTGAGTTGACTTATGAAAATCCTGAATCGGCTAATTTTTGGAGTGTTAATCTACTCTGGTCGGGGAAGTGAGCCAGAAAAATAATATCTGGCTTAAAGGATCTAAAATAATAATAAAAATGGGTTTTAATTCAATAATACAGAAAGGATATAGATTTAATAATTTAATATTTCCTTCAAAACAAATTTATTTAACTGTTAAGAAAATTAATAAAAAATTGGAATTATTTTATTCTTCAAATAGAGGCGATATTGAGGAATTTAATGCTATTCTTGATAAGGTTGAGGAATATGTTGATAATTTTAAAGAAGAATATGGCGAAGTCACTATTTTAGAAAAAGATGATTCAGCTTTTAATGAAGAGTTTATTGAAATAGTTGATTTTTTGAATGAAGCATGCGATATTCAAGAAAATGAAGATTTATCTAATAAAACTCCAATGTATATTAAAAAAAGATTTGATTCTATTGCGGTTAAGTTATGGGAAGCTGGTATTCGTCCGGGGGAGTTTTAAGTTTTATATCATTTTTGATATAAGACTGTGAAACAGAAAAATAGAAATGAAATTTAAAAATAAAAAACCAATAAATAAAGATGGCCACTGATTTGACTAATCTTTCTATTTCAGAGCTAAAAAAAATAAAAAAAAATATAAAAAAAGAAATCAAAACTGACTATAAGAAAAAGTTGATTGAAGATATAAATAAATTACAAAAAGTAAGAGATAAAATCAAACCCAAACTCAAACCCAAACCCAAATCCAAATCCAAACTTAAAACATTTGAAGAGTATTTCCAGGATTGCATCAAGAATAGAACAATACCTCCAGATACTCCACCTTATTTGCGCAAAGCACTTGAGAGAGCTCTCAAAGAATACGACCAAGGTATAGAAAAAGAAAAATCATCTTTGGAGGGATTTGCTAATAAATATCTTGTAAAAGGCAAAAGTGATATTTCACCATTCGAGTTTTTCAAATCCAAGGCTGTTTCTCTCAAAGAGTTTCTCAGGAGTCATCGAAATATTAAAGTCAGATTTGTTCTTGTTTGCATGATGGGGCAAATGGGGAAAACAAGCGATGGAAAGATAAGTCTTTCCATTTAAGATAAAGCTTATTTTAATTCTGAAACACATATCAATCTTGAATCAACTGATGTAAAAGAAATATTGACCAGGGTTATTCGTTCCATAATTGAAAAGATTGAAATTTATCAGAAGAACGGAAGTGGTTGGTATTTTAAGGAAATAGTTCATCTCGAAATTCATACTGCCGATTACAATCCAATGAGGGGTTCATCTTATATTCCCCTTCCAGATTGGATAATGCGAAAGAAAGCGATAGTAAGCATTCGAAACAAAGATGAGAAATGTTTTTTATGGTGTGTATTGAGATATCTTCATCCAAGAGACAAAAATGATTTCCGATTGACAGATTTGAAACAAAAAGAAAATAGTTTGAATACAAAAGGAATTGCTTTTCCTGTCAGAGTAAAAGACATTTCAAAATTCGAAAAACTCAATCCAGATCTCCCAGGGATAAACGTGTTTTCAGTCAATGAGAGAAACAAGTTTTATCCTCTCCGAATGGCACAGAGAGATCCTCAGAAAACAATCGATTTGTTTTTGTTTGAGAAAGATGGCAAGTATCACTATTCTCTTATCAAAAGTTTTTCAAGATTATTCCGATCTCAAATAACTTCTAGAACGAATGGTCGAATACATATTTGCAAAAGGTGTTTTACTCATTTTTCAAAAAAAGAATTATTTCAACGTCATATTGAATATTGTTTGGCCAATGAATCGGTTGTTGTAAAAATGCCTTCAAAAAATACAAATCTTGGATTTAAAAATTATTTTAAAAAACTTCCAATACCTTTTGTGGTTTACGCTGATTTTGAATGTTTTACCAAATCCATAGAAACGTGCAAACCTAATCCAGCAGGTTGATATACACTTGGTTACCAGAAACATGAACCGTCGGGGTTTTGTTTCTATATCAAAGGAATAGTCTCAAATATTTTTAAACCAATCACTTTTACAAAACAGAAAGAAAGTGATAATGTTGCTGAAATATTTGTTTCAAAACTTGCGAAGATAACTCAAAAACTTTACGATGATTTTTATCGACATCCAAAACCTCTCAGATTAACTGAGGAAGAACAGAAATCTTTCAAAGAAGCCAGGATCTGTCATATTTGCAGCAAAGAATTAAAAGATGATAAAGTCCGAGATCATTGTCATTTTACCGGGGAATATCGAGGAGCTGCGCATAACAGCTGCAATCTACAGTGTAGAAAACCATTGATATTGCCTGTAGTATTTCACAATCTTCAAGGATATGACGCGCATTTGTTTATAAAAAAACTTTCAGGTTTGAAGGGTGAGTTGAATTGTATTCCATCGACTGAAGAGAAGTATATATCTTTTTCAAAAAAGATCAAAGTCGACGAGTACAGATCCAAGAGAACTGGAGAGATGGTATCTTTGAATTTTGAGTTGAGATTTATTGATTCGTTTAAGTTTCTCCAGACCAGTCTTGCGAATCTTGTTGGAAATCTGCAACCGGATGATTTTCAAAATACAAGAGAAATAATGAAGGAGAATGTTGAAATTCTTACTCGGAAAGGTGTTTATCCTTATGACTACGTTTCATCTCTTGAAAAGCTGACTGAAACACAACTTCCAACCAAAGATAAATTTTATTCAAAACTGAATGACGAAGACATTTCAGATGAAGATTACCAACATGCTCAAAATGTTTGGAATACATTCAAATGCCAAACAATCAGAGATTACCACGATCTTTATCTCAAATCAGACGTTCTTTTGTTAGCTGATGTATTTGAAAACTTTCGTAAAACCTGCTTGAAACATTACAATTTGGATCCGGCGCATTATTACACATCTCCTGGATTGGCTTGGGATGCCTGCCTCAAAGAAACGGGCCAAAAACTTGAATTACTGTGTGATTACGATATGCTGATGTTATTTGAAAGAGGAATCAGAGGTGGAATGACTCATATAGCAAAACGATATTCAGAAGCGAATAACAAATACATGAAAAATTACAATCCTGACAAACCTTCTAAATTCATTCAATATCTTGATGCTAATAATCTCTATGGTTGGGCGATGTCTCAATCACTTCCGACGGGAGGGTTTAAATGGATGACAAATCTCACAAAAGAAAAGGTGATGGAAATTCTTGAAAAAACAAATAGCAGCATGAATGACATGGGAAAGACTGGTTATATATTTGAGGTTGATTTAGAATATCCAAAGGAATTGTGGAAATCACACAACGATTACCCTCTTGCTCCGGAGAAGATTAAAGTGGGGGGAGTAGAGAAACTTATTTCACATTTTAAATTGCGTAAAAAATATGTCATTCATTATCGAAATTTGAGGCAGTGTCTTGAATTAGGTTTGAGAATTACAGCTGTTCATCGAGGAATTTCTTTTAATCAAAGTTCTTGGATGGAGTCCTATATCAGGAAAAACACAGAACTTCGCAAAACAGCGGTAAACAGCTTTGAGAAAGACTTTTTTAAGTTGATGAACAATTCTGTGTTTGGAAAGACGATAGAAAACATTCGGAAAAGACAGAATGTGTTTTTGGTTGATAATCGAGCAAAAGCTTTGAAATTAACATGCAGGCCAAACTTTGAAAGAGTGATAATTTTTGATCGAAATTTAGTTGCAATACATATGAAGAAAACTGAAATATATTTCAATAAACCTGTATATGTTGGGCAGGCGATATTGGATTTGTCAAAACTGTTGATGTTCGATTTTCACTATAATTTTGTCCAAAAAAAACATTCTTATAAAAAAGCCAGGTTGCTATTTACAGATACAGATTCCCTCATGTATGAGTTAAAAACCGACGATTTTTATGCGGATATTTCAGCAGATATTAAAAAAAGATTTGACACGTCTGATTTTTCTCCAAATCACAAGTCAGGAATATTAACGGGTGTAAATAAAAAAGTGATTGGGTTGTTTAAGGATGAAGTGGCTGGTCGGCAAATAACTCACTTTGTCGGTCTCAGACCTAAGATGTATTCTTTCAAAATCGAAGAATCAAATACTGTAAAAAAATTAAAAGGAATTAAGAAGGCAGTTATCAAAAAACAGATTGAATTTGAAGATTATGTTCGGTGTTTATTTTCGGGAGAAAAACAAATGAGAAGTATGAATATCATTAGGAGTGAGAACCATGATATTTATTCAAAAGAAGTCAATAAATTAGCTTTGAGTGCGGAAGATGACAAAAGGATTTTATGCAAAGATAAAATTAATACTCAAGCAATTAGATAAAAAAATAAAATTTAAAGATTTATAAATATTAATTTATAAATCATGACCAACCAAGAATATGTTAAATATCAAGGAATTAAATTTTATAGACATCTTTTTAGCAAAGAAAGACGGAAAGAAATATAAATTCTCTTATTTATAAACTTATTTATTTAAGCTATAAAAATAAAAATGCCTTTTACAGAAAATGAAATAAAAAAATATTTTGATATAATTCATAATTACATAAAATCTCCAGAGAAAACTGATCGAAAGATCTATTGCTCAAATTGTCAGGGGAGTGATTTTGATTTGGTAGCAGGATATGTATTTTGCATGAATTGCGGAAAACAAAATGGTCGTTATTTTGAATCTTTTGACAAACGAGATCAAGACCGATTACTTTTCCGAAAGAAAAGCATTTACCAGAGGAAATACCATTACGAAAAGAAAGTCAATCAAATTTCCAAAAGATTAAATCTCTCCGAAGATGAGAAATACAATCTGTATTCAAAACTTTTGGAAATAGATAACAAAGTAATGGAAAAATTAAACAAACAATTCAATCGAAAAAGAAGTATTAGCATCGTATTCCTTATAAAAAAAATTTTGGAAGAAATGAGAAATCCAAAACACAAACTTGTTGAAATTAACATTGGAGAACAAACTCTGGAAAATTACAAGAATTGGTGGCACTGTTACAAATCTTTCAATTTACGCCTTTGTGAAAAATCCAGTAAATAATCCCTGTTAAATACCCAAGAACTTCAGATTTGAATGGAGAATTAAAAGTATAAATACAACCTCGACCGAGATTGTAATGTTTCCGAAATTCACAAAAAGCGAGATTGAATATAAGATGATTGGAAAGTATTGAAGAGTTTGATTTGCAACTGTGTCTGAAGTCAGATAGTTTGTAAAGGATTTGATTAAAGTTTAATCTTTGAGTGAAATATTTTATATATAAGTACTGATAAACTAAACAAGATTTAATAAAATTATCATCGTAAAATTTTGTTTTATGAGAAGGAAAGTAAAAGTTAACATATGATACAATTGATTCTAACATCTTCTATCTATAGAGTAGATAGAAGATGAAAAATATTATTACAAATTATTTTATCAGAATCTTTTTTTATATTAAAAATAAATTTTTCTTTTTATATTTTGTAATAATCTTTATCTACTTAAAAAGAATATTATCTAGTTTTAGATGAAAAATATTATTACAAATTATTTTATCAGAATCTTTTTTTATATTAAAAATAAATTCTTCTAATTATAATTTGTACAAACCTTTTTCAATATTATTTTTTATTTTATCTTTGATTACTTTTACAATATTCAAATCGTTTGGATCGGAATATTTAAAAGTGTATTTATTACCATTTAATTTTGATTTTGCTGTTTTCCTCTTTCCTTCCGCGATAAGTTTAATCAAGCCACTATTTATACCAAGTGTTTTAGAAGCCTGATATATCGAATTAAAAAATCTGTTTTCATTTGACACAAGATTAGTCGCTATTATTTTTCTAGATTGAAACTCTGGATTGGAAGATTCGTTTAAGACACGTTTTAAATTATCGGGCCTGTTATTTTGCTTATCTCCGTCAACGTGCAAGATTTTAAAAAACTTGTTTGTTTCCTCGTTATTAAAGGCTTCCCAAATAAACTCGTGTTTTAACAAGCTGATTGGGTTTGAACCTTTTGGTCTAATCGATATTCTAATAAAGCCATTCTTAGATGGTTTATTACCAAGTTCTTTTCCTGTTTTTGAGTTATAAACACCACCGTTATCAGTTGTGAAGAAATTAGAATAAGATGGATGTGAATATCTGGTCATTGAAAAAGGTTTCTACAATTTATATTAATTCAATTTTATTTTTATAATAAAAATAAAATTCTCTTTTTATATTATGTAATAATCTTTTACAAATATTTCTTGTTATATCTTTTTGAAAATCTATCTGCAACAGGCGATTGGTCAATTATCATTTCATCTATTAATTTCATTCGATCAATAAACTCTTGTTTATTGAATTCATCTCCTCTCAAAGCCGATCGCAGTTCAACCAATACTTTTTCATAAGTTGTAAATGCTATTTGTGTCATTTCAATCTTTTTCTTGTAATTCTTCATTTTTGAAACTGAGCTCACAATCACTCCAAGACCATTGATAACGCCCAGGATTATGGGATTGAGTGTTATTCCTCCGGCAATTGTACCAATTACAACTAATCCTCCTCCGGATAGAGTAAGTGTTTCATCAAGAATTTTGTATCGTTTAAAAGATTTCTTAAAACACCAGTATTTTTTGTGATAATGTTTATAGAAATCTTTGAGAGTTTTGATCTCTGATTCTGATAGTGAGTTATCAATGTGATTAAATTCAAACAAGTCCTTCATTTATTTATTTAGAGTATATAACTACCATTTAGTTTCTCTTGTAATATTACTTTGTGAAATTGCTCAGAATCAAAGTCGTAAAAATTTGGAGAAAACATAATTTTACTCAAAACTCCATCTTCAGTTGTAAAGTCAAAAGTTTGATTATTTGAGTAATTAGCGTTTGGTAAAGTTAATGTTGAGGCGAGGTTACTTATGTTAACTTTTGTAACAATTGTATCAACATTCTGAGTCAACCATAAAACAATTTTTTTTCCATTAAAATTATTTGGTAAAGTAAAAAAATCTATTTTTCTATTGGAAGTTAAAGTTAAGTAATTATCGGCACCTTTAGTAAAGAATACACTTAAAAAAATTCGATTATCGACAGAATCTTTTTTTTTTAAAGAAAAATTTCTATTATTCCAATGATAAAAAACCATGCATAGGGTAAAATTTGTAAAGTTAGGAGGGGGATGTAAACTAATAGTATAATTATTAATATTTAATCCTTCTTTTCTTATATCTTTTATGTTTTTATTAGGTATTCCAATACCATGTAAACCACGATTGTGATTGTAATAATTTAAAGCATTAATAACAATACCAGATGACCCTCTACTTAATCCGTAATTATTTGCATCTGTAAAGTCATAAATAAAATCAAAGTATCGCCTATAAACATAATCTTTAGTAAAAGGAATTAATTCTTTTACCATTCCAACTGTTGCAGCACTAGTATCCTGTCCTTTATCGAGAGCAATGTTTAATATCTTTTTATTATTTACGTTAATGTCAACATTGTAAACTACTTGTGTTGGTTTGACATCAAATCCTGTATGATAGTCATAAACTTTATCTGGATCGATATTGCTAACTTTGCTCATAATACCATAAGCAATCATGTAAACTCCAGAAAACTGTAATGGGTACACAGCCAGATCATTTCCATTATTTGGAATATTAACCAAAATGTGAATAAAAAACCTGCTTCCAGTTGTTAACTTCTTGAAATTAATTATGACTCTATGGTAATACATAAATTGTGTTTGGTTTTTTGAATCGGTGAATCTGTGTTGAAGTTTTTTTACACTAACATTTCCAAGCTGCAATCCTTGTGATGAGTTGTCGTCAACACTTATTTGGGTTTTATGCCATAGTTGATAATCAATGTTAAGTATTTCTAAACAAAAGGTATAGTCAGTTTCTCCAACTAACCTGTAAAAATTAAGTCCCATCTTATACTTATAACCACCTTGAAAATTCTTAAGTATAGTTGTATAAAGAACTTTATGATTGTAGTCGTGAAAGTTTCCTTTTTTGGTTGAAAGGTCTGCTATCTTTTTTGGAATAAAACTAGTTCTAGTATCTATTTCATCTGTCCATTGATTTGGACTTGACATCAAAAAAGCAAACTCATCTTTGTAATGACTTGGTTGAACTTGGGATTGGTGCAGATGGTCATCAACATACTTTTTATTTACTGCATCATTATCTGAAGCTGGATTTTCAAGATTAATTATTTTTTTCCCATTAATATTAAGATTTCCTGTCATTGGGGCGCTCCCATCTTTCTTAAAGAAGGGACTGAGATCTTGGGGTTTTGATTTATCATCCACATACTTTTTGGTAGTAGCATCTGAGTTATTTGTTGGTGTAACAAGATTAATTATTTTTTTATTGTTCATGTTCAAATCATTTGACATTGAATTTGATCCATCAACGTGGAGATAAGCTAAATCGCCATAAGCTAATGGTATTGGTTGTTTAGAACCAGTTGGATTTGGAATATTAATTATTCTTTTGTTATTCATATCCAAATTTCCAGTCATTTGTCTTGATCCGTCAAGTTTCAAAAAGACACTGCCATCGACTTTGGAATCGTCAACATATTTTTTTGACGCAGCATCATCATTGCTTGAAGGTGATTTTAGATTTGTAATCAAGAACTGACTTTTCATATCAATATTTGAATCCACTGTCAAAAGTGATGTTTTTCCACCTCCAGAATTGGTATCAACATATTTCTTGGTTGCTGAATCGGTGTCTGATGTTGGTGTTCCAACATTTGACAATTTTTTTCCAACCATATCATAATTTCCATCTGCGGTGAGATTAAACCCAACACCTGGAGCTCCTTGAACTCCTTTTGCAAATTGAAAGTGATTAGAAGAGTGTTCGTTAAATATTCCCATCTTATTTATTGTTTATATAATCCCAGTAAAGTTTTTTGATACGGTTTTCTTTGGTTTATTGACATAAAGAAATGAGAATGGTTTTCGTGTTGCCTCCCTGTAAACATTTTTATCAACTCCCAATTCAGATGATATTCTGTTTGCTTCTCTGGAAGATGGAAATTCGTACAAACAATAATGAGAACAATTCAATCGAATATCTTTTGGAGTTTTGTAAAATGATTGACTCAAATAAATCACCGAACAATTCTTATGCCGACCTTGAATGAAATAATCAACGATTTGTCTCTGATTTTTATCACATACATAATCATCAAATATCACAAGTTTTTGATTATCTTCATAACCCATTTCTGTTACAGGAGTTATTTCATCATTACTCACAGATAGTATTTCATAGCCGAGCTTATGCGACATCTCTCTCATTTTTTGCATCAATCTCTTATATTTATCCTGCTCCAAATTTCGAGCAAAGAGATAAATCTCGTCGTAATATAGCAGAGGTTTTATTAACATGTGATAAAGCAAATTAGTTTTACCACTTCCACTATTTCCACAAATCAGCATTCGAAATGTATCCGATGGCATGAAAGGAAACAACTGCTTGAATTTTTTATCTTTGTTATCAGTGCTATCATAATTTGGTATCTCCATTTTATATAATAAATATATAAATGGATATTGAAGAAGTGAAAAAATATTCACAAAATAAGATTGAAGCCGATAATCTTATTAAACAAATTCGACAAAAAATAAAAGAAACTACTTGGGAAAAACAAAATTTGAGAGAAGGATTTACTGAAACATTCAAACCTCTGATTTCTCAGTTTGAAAAACCTGTTGACCCAAAAACACAAAATATATTTACTCAAAATCAAAAAATGTTGCAAAATCAATTGGCTCTTACGGAAGGTCTCAGAGCCAATCAAAAAGCCATTACAGACGGATTTAGTCAGTTTGAGAAATTGGCTGATATGCAAAAGTTAGGAGCTATTGAAGATGGAGAAGATGAAGATGAAGAGGAAGAGGAAGAGGAAGAGGAAGAGGAAGAGGAAAAAGTTCAAGTTCCGGAGCAAAAAAAAGAAAAAATTCAAATAACAATAGCGAAAGAAGTTTTTGATAAATATTTAAATAATAAAGAATCACAAGATTTACTAAAAGAAAATGGTTTTGAATTTCTTCCTTCTTATTATTTTGATAAAGATATTAAGGAAATTGATGAAATGCTTGACAATGTTAATTCAGATTTATTAGATTTAAATGATAGAATTAAAGGCAAAGTAACAATTCAAACAAATAAAGAAGGGTATCAAATAGCTGTATCTACAGCATTAAAAAGGGGGCCTAATCCAGATACAATAGAACAAATAAAGACTTTTAATACATTAAGCAAATATTCAAAAAATTTAACCGATCTTTATAAGTTTAAAAAAAGTGAAAAATCTGGCTCTGGATTATTTATCAACCCTCAAGAACTGCTTCGTAGATTTGAGTTACTCAATGGATCTCTTGCCGCAGGAAACAATGGTGTGCTGCCTGAATTCATTCAAATAGCCCATCGACTCCGAGATCTCGGGATCCTGACTAATAAGCAACTTAATACACTTATCAGAAAAGTTATCTAGTTATATTATAAATGAATGAAAGCGCTATTCATATTTCATCTGTTAAAAGAGAAAAAATAGGAGTAAATAAATCTCACGATTTCTTGGTTAAATTTAATCCTCCTTTGAAACTTGACCCGCAATTCAGGCATTTTCTCGCCTTGGATAGGTTGTCAATGACTTATTCTTGGTACAACATCAGAAGTAGTTATGGAAACAATAAAATCAAATACACCCATGATGGAACAACATGGCAGACTATCACCTTTTCAGATGGAATGTATTCTTACTCAGACATTAATGATTACATTCATCAGTACATGGAACAAAAGAATCATCACACAACAGACGCCAAGGGTGTGAAGAATTACTCAATAAATCTGTCTTTTATTCTCTCCACCTATCGAGTACTAGTTACACTTGATGGAAGTTTTCAACTCGATCTGAGAGGAACAAATTTCGGAGAACTCATTGGATTTGAAAAGAAACTCGTGACTAAAACTGAATATGGAACACGGCTTCCAAATATCACAAAATCTATTGATTCTCTTAACATAAACGTGAGTGCTATAAAAGACTCTGTTGTAAACGGAGTTAATACAAACACAATTGCTGTTATTCCAACTGATAATTTGACAAGGTCGTATCCTTTTACTTTTGAACCAAAAAGAACACTGTACTGTCCTGTAAGTTCTAATACCATTTCTGAAATGCATATTACAGTAAATGATTCACTCGGTCAACCTATTGACTTGAATGGTATTGATTGGTTTATGACACTGTTGCTTCGCCATACTGAAGATAGCAATGTTGTATAATTATATAAATAAAATGATGCGACAATCAGAGTTTAAAAAAAAATATGATCCTATAACAGGAAAGTTTTCAAGAAAACATATATATGGAGAAGGAATAATGGATTCAGTAAAATCTTTTCTTGGTAAAAAACCAACCAAAAAAAAGGTAACATTTGCTCCACCACCCAAACCAACCCCCACTGCAACTAAAAAGGCTGGTGACAAAATAGTAAAAATGCTTTCTGGTAAAAATCCTCCATCTCATAAAACAAATAATCGAAAAATGACACAGCAAGAAATCAATAATAATGTGCTAAGAATTATGTCTGGATCTGGAAGAAAAAAATAATATAATCTAATTATTAAAATGAAGTCTTTTAGAAACCCAAAATATCTTGAAAGATATGAAGATGTTGTTTTTGACCTTGAACAACCTCTTAATATTGCCCCAGCAAATAACACCGTTCAAGTTAGAAATAATCTTAAATTCATTGCTGACAATACAGGTGAAGTCACTCCATTTGATTGGTATAATGCTAGAATAGCACTAGACTTTAAAGTTGAGCAACATGATGGAACTGATTTTGTTATTGGTGCTAATGTAAATGATGATGAACTTACTGCTAATAGATTAGCGCAAATTATTGCTTATGAAGCTGACCAAATGGGAATAGTAAATGGTGCTAATTCTTTTATTTCAAGATTATCTGTGTTGGCAAATGGAAAAGAACTTTATCAGTGTAATTACGCCAATCATAGTGTAAATATAAAAAATTTGCTTGAGTATAATAAATCATATGCTGATAGCGTGGCAACAAATGAATTTTATTTTCTTGATACTTCCACAAGTGCTAATAAAAATAGATTTACTAGACGAAATGTTACTCATCGACAAGATGGAGCTAACCCTGGTGCAGATGAAGCAGGTCTTATGTTAGATAATACTCCTGCATCTTTTAATGAAGGATTTGCAAAACGAAAAGCTCTGCTTGGAACTTCAAGCACAGTACGCTGTGAAATTCCTCTCAATAGATATTCATTCTTTGAGGCACTTGAAGACAAATTACTTCCAAACACTAAAATCGAAATAAACTTTGAGACTGAAAAAGATGATAATCTTATATGGAGGACTGGTGGAAATCGTTGCCGAGTAGTCATCACCCGTCTTCAACTGTTTGTTCCTCGATTAATATTCAATTCAGAAGGAAATAAGATTTATATGAGTGATTATCTCAAACCATACAAATGGACTTATCTCAATGAAGTTGTTGAATCTAACCTGGCTGGTAACCAAGCTGTTGGTAATTTTAGAATTACAAACGGAATTTCAAAACCTCGGCATGTATTTGTTTTTATTATAAATACACCAAATATTGAATCACAGACAGCAAATCCATTTTTATACAATACTTTCAGCGTTTCCACAAATCCTCGAACTTTGAATAGATGTTATCTTGAAGTTGGAAATGGAAATGAATACCCTGATATTGCTTATAAACCTTCATCAGATCCTTCAAGAGTTTTTAGAGATGTAATGTCTTATGTATTTGCCAACAATGATTTTCAAGGTGGAACACTCCTTAATAGACAAAATTTTGAGAATATTTTCCCGTTTGTTTATTTTGATTTGACAAAGCAGAAATTAGATATAAAGGACGGAGTTACAAAACTATCTTTTCATTATGAGTTATCTGGAGCGACTGCTGCAAATTATAATATTTACGCTCTTGTACTACATGAGAGAGAAGCAGAAATAGAACAACAAAGTGGAAAACTACTTCTTAGAGCTTGAGAAAAAAATAATATAACATATTATATAAAATGACAACTTATATTGAATACGGAGTAAAACTTTCGGATGGCCAAAAATCAAAACTATTGAGTGCAATTCAAAAAAGATCAGCAATAACACTTCGATTAAAACATTCTCATCTCAGGGGGCCTGATGAGTTAATGTTGACACAAAGACAGTTAGCAAAAATAAAAAAATCACTTGCAAATAAAACAGGATCAGACTTGAAAATAAGTCAAACACAGATCAGAAGTTTAGTAAAACACGGGGGAAACTTATTCTCAAGTCTGGCAAGAATTGGTGCTAAACTTCTTCCCCTTGCAGTAAAGGGAGTTTCAAAAGTTGCTCCTGCACTTGCTACTGGAGCTGCAAATGCACTTGGAGAAATAGGATTAAAAAAACTGTTTGGACGAGGTATTCCAATTCCAAAAAAGTTTTTCCCATTTCTTTCTCCTTTTGCTAATGAGTTTACCAAAGCACAAATAGATCAAATTAACAAAGTTTTCAAGACAGGAGGACGATTGGTTATCAAACCAACTCGACAACAAATAGAAGGAGGATTCCTGGGAACACTTGCATCAATCGGAATTCCAATGGCAATTAGTCTGCTTCCAAAGTTGTTTGGATCTGGTCTTCAGGTTGACAAGGGAACATCTAGTAATACGAGAAGTGTTTATGTTCCACCCACACAAGGAGAGGGTTACTATCCACCTCCCTTTAATGGTAGTTGGGAAAATCCAATAGGAATGGGGGTAAAAAAAAAGGCAAAAAAAAAGCCCAAAGGCAAAGGTCTGTTGCTTGGAAAAAACAGCCCATTCAACTCAATTCCCTTGATAGGAGACATTTTGTGATTAAACCCCTTTCAAACTTTGACTTGATGGAATGGGTAAAAAAGCTTGGCCTGAGACATTTCAGAGGAATTTACAGTCGAGACCAACTACCACAAAAGATAAAAAAAGAATGCGGAATAATTAATCTTGATGATATGAAAGGACCTGGCACCCATTGGGTTTGTTACAGAAACTTGGATTCAGTTGTTGAGTATTTTGATCCATTTCGTCTGATAATGCCGAGTGAGGCTTTGAAATATTTCAGATCTTCTGGAAAACAAATAGTTTATTCCTTGGATGAAATACAAAATCGAAACACTGTTCTTTGTGGTTATTGGTGCCTTTACTACTTGTTTGAAAGACAGAATGGAAAAAGTATTCTTGATGTAATACACAACCCTCATTTTGATAATGATAACAGTGATTTTATAAAAGAATACTTTGGAGGATAGATAAAGATTATTACAAAATATAAATTAAATAAAAGTTTTTTATATATAAAAAAGATTCCTTGAATAATAATTTGTAATAATATTTTTCAAGATTAAATATAAAATTCATATTTAATCTGAATCAACTGGTGCATCCTTCATCTTTTTAACCTTCTCAACTTTTCTTTCCAATTCTTTTACAGTATCAACAATAGAATCAAATTTTGTGTAAATATCAATCAATCTAAAAAGTTTCTTTTTTTTGTCGGATTTGATTTTCAACCAAGAATATTCTCCTTTTCTTATTTTTTCCCACATCTCACATTCACCAGCCATTAACACTCGTGAAAGATCTGCATTTTTACTCCGAAGAGTCTCAAACTCATCATTGATTTTTACTCTTACTTCCTTCTCAAATTCTTTGAGTGTTTCAACATCCATATTTTTTTCTATCTCTGAAAAGAATTTAGCTTCCATTTATCTTTAGTTTATACTAAACTTCCCCTTACTACTTGTTTGAGATTATTTGATTTCTCACTTAACTCCACAATCAACTCAAATATTTTAAAGAATCGATTATCATTTTCCAATCTTGCAATACTGACATATTCATAACTCTCATTTAACTTATTATAAATCTTCTCAAGTTCACTTTTTACAAAATTAGCCCTCGCCGACATCTTATCTAAACATTATACTAAATGAAAGAATCATATTGCATTGTAGATAAAGAAGACACACCTTGTAAAGATCCAAGTGGTTACAAACAAACTAAAAATAAAAAATGGCAATTCTTTTGTCATTGCACTGTTTGCGGAAATAAAAAAGTGAGTTTTGTTAAAGCAGAAGATGTCGATCCAAAAAAAGTCGTCAAATCAAAAAACTAATTAGCCCGTCTGAGAAGGCGGGCAAACAATCCGGAGGAGATTTATTTGACACTGTCGTTGGAACAGCTACTGATGCATTCGTTGAACATGCTCTTCCTTGGATGGGAAAAAAAACACTCGAAATGGGACGATATGGAGCGAGTGAATTAATGAGAAATAAAAAACTTCAAAAAAAAGCTGTAAATTATGGAATTAATAAACTGACGCCTTTTATCCAAGATTCTGTTGGATCAGCAATGGATCAATTATCTACCAAAGTCAGACCCAAAAAAAGATATAAAACCAACAGACGTGATCTGGATGGAGCTGGAATCGATCCGATGACTGTTGTAAAAAAAAGCTCCAGAAATTGCTATGAAAACAACGCAAGAACTGATTCCATCTTTGAAACCAGTTTACGATCGATATAAATCTGGTGATATCATGAAATCAGCTTTTGGATCGGAACATGGCGTGACATCTGGGAAATTCTGGAGAAGGCCCACAGCTGCTGAAGAAGCTAAGATGGGAATTATAAAAAAGGGTTCTAATCCAGAATTATTTTTTAAGTTTGAAAAACCTTCTAGGAGAATGAAAAAAACAAGATTTTTTGAAAACAATCCAGAAGCTTTGGCAGATATGAATAACATCATTTCATCCAATCCTGATACATGGCCTGAGATATTAAGAAGCAAGTATCAGATTATCGTTGACGATCGATTCTGGGAAAATAATCCTCTGGCAAGTTATGGAGGAAGAATTGATATTCATAAAGCGATTCTTAAGATTGCACCAAAAAAAGGATTTACACTTCCCGGTCATAACTATACAGGCCCCGGTAATCCATTGGATTCTCAATTGAGATACGATCCTCAAGGTAAGATATTGGAAATATTTGAACAACCAACAGGACGAACAGATGCTGTAAGTATGCAACACGATGTTGATTACTCTGTCTGTGGAAACAAACCAACAAACGAACAAGTGAAATGTAAAAATGAAGCAGATAGGAAAATGATAAAATCATTAGATGCAATTCCTTGGAAACAGAGACAATGGGGGCATTCTTTAGCCAGAACAATGATTAATACAAAACAAAAACTTGGACTTGGGCTTCAAAAAAACGTGAGGCGGCGTTGAGTAGTGATTGGTCTCAACAACTGGCCGATGAACTTCACAAACCAATCACAAGAAACTTTCAAAAGAGACTAGTAATCTCAAATGGAATTGATGATATCTGGGCTGCTGATTTGGTAGAAATGCAAAAGTTTGCTAAGTGGAACAAAGGTATTAAATATTTGCTGATGGTTATTGATGTGTTTAGCAAGTATGGTTGGATAAGAGGTCTGAAAGACAAAAAAACTGAAACTGTCAGTAAAGCATTTGATGATATTTTTGAAAGAGGGCGTAAACCAAAGATGTTGTGGACTGATAAAGGTTCTGAGTTTATCAGCAAACATTTCAAAGATTTTCTGAAGAAAAAAGGAATCCGGCTTTATCACACTGAAAATGAAGAGAAATCTAGTGTGGTTGAGAGATGGAATAAAACAATGAAAAACAGAATGTGGAAGATGTTTACTGTAAATAACAACACTGTTTATGTGGATAAGATAGATAAACTGGTTAATGATTATAATAATACGAGACATTCTAGTATTAAGATGACTCCTGTTGAAGCGAGTAAAAAGAAGAATGAGAAAAAAGTTTGGTCGAATTTGTATGGCGAATCTATTTACTTGAAACCTGAGAAACCAAAGTTTAAGATTGGAGACCAAGTTAGAATTTCAAAGTATAAAAGAAAGGTATTTGATAAAGGTTACACACCAAACTGGACAGAGGAAATATTTGTGATTGATAAAATTATTCCAACAAAACCTGTTACGTATTCAATTGTTGATCTGATGTCGGAATCGATCAGGGGATCTTTTTACGAACAAGAATTACAAAAAGCAAAACAACAGACTTTTAGAATAGAAAAAGTTATGAGAAGAGATAACAAGAAAAAGATGGCATTAGTAAAATGGAGTGGATATCCTGATAAATTTAACTCATGGGTGAGTTTCAAGGATTTGGTTAATTTTTAATACAAATTTTGTATTAAAAATCTTAATCAGTTTATTCCTCAATGTCGGAAATAATTAAATCTTCAACATCACCAACCTCAACAGTCACATCATCATCACTTTCACTATCAACTTCTTCCTCAGTTATTGTTAGTAAAGATTCTCGAGGTTTCAATGGTTTAACATAGCACTCATGAACTTTTATTTGAATAGATGTTACAGTTTTGCTCAAAAATATTCCTTCAACTATCAATGCCATTTTGACATTGCAATACTGATCAATATATTTAAAAGGATTCAAATCTTTCTTCGCCTTGGTCTTGAATAGAGAAAGTATTTTCTTTGACTTCTCAGAGTAAATAAGTTTTGCATATAGAACCGGAGCAGCTGACTCATCTTTTCGTGTTTTCTTCTTTCCTTTTTTATCTGTATATTCAACCTGTTTGTAATAAAGGGGGGAAGATAGACTTGATGCCATATCAGATCCGTATTCAGTTTCAAGATGTTTACAACATATTTCCACGATATTATTCAAGGTATCAAAAAATTCTTTTTCCTCTGTATTTGGTTCACTATCTTTTCCCCAAAGGCAAACTGGAATGCTATAACCAACAAGTTTGTTATTTTCTTGGTTTTTCTTTTCATTTACTCCAAAAGAGAAAAGAAATGGAGTTTCAATTACGAGAGCACCTTTCTTTCCATTTGGGTATTTGACTTCAATTGGGATTCGTTTGTATTTGATTTTGCTATCCTTTACTTTGAATTCTTTGGCTTCATTGAAAATAATATTTTCTGGAGTGAGACGATCGTAACTTGACAACTGCATTCTATTATTAGAAAAATTATTTCTTTAAACTAAAATAATGATATATTCCTTTAATTAAAATGATCGCTGCTAGCCCCGAACTAGATAAATTTGTAGTTAAACCATGGATGGTTTTCGATTCATTTGACCCAAAACAAGTAAAAAATCTTGACACTGATCATCCTTATAAATATTTATTGTGGGTTCTTTATAAATACAACCCTAGCTACAACTCGCCTAAAGGAAATGATGCTAACCCAGACTATGATGGATATGACGACGACGTCGCTGATTATTACTTCAAAATTTTAGATGACTTTAATAGGTATGGAATTGTTTTTTCTCGTAATTTTGAACTTTACCCTGATAACAAACTTTACGTACATAATTATTCCATACTTAATAATTATCTTTATAATAAAAAAACTCTTTTATTTAACAAAGCAAAAATAATTGACCTGAATGATTACGATAAAGGAGAAAAACCTCTTTCAAAGGAAGAAAAGGAAGTGAGAGATTTTATCAAAAAAACAAAAAATAAAAAACTTCAAGTAGCAATGATGGATCCAGACATTTATAATAAACTTTTAAAAAATAAAAATGCATCATTTTGTGATATACTTCTGATAGAAAAATTTAATAATCGTATGACTTGGCATGGATTTAATGATTTCCTTAGAATAAAAATGACTTAACAATCTTCAGATAAAATGGTTTCATAGTTTTCAGATAAAAGAAAAATGTTTCTTAAAATAGAATTCGATATGTGATAAACATTTCTACAATATATTTATTTCAAAATTATTTTTATATTTAAAATTAAACTTTTCTAAACATATTTTGTAATAATCTTTATCGCGATTGAATTCTTCCTGAGTAGTTAATAGAGGATGCCTTACCATCAATTTCGCCACCGATATTTTCTGTCATTTCCGCGAGCCCGCAGGGCGAGCCATTAATGTCATAAAGTGTTCAAAAACCACAAAAATGACAGAGTTAATGGGAAACTTAAAATATTTCAAAAATTCTTTTAGTATCAAAATATGACAGAGTTAAACTTGAAATAAAAAGTGGGTGCATGACGGGCTAAAATTTCCCATTAAGTTTGTCATTTTTTGTACTGATGAAATTAGTATGAAGTTAATCAGAGAAATGACAGAAAATATCGGTGGCGAAATTGAATGGTAAGGCATCCTCTATTAACTACTAAAATGTTCATGGTCAAAATTCCAAACCAAGGAAAAAAATGTTTTTCCGTAATTTTTTTGATAACGGCACATGTTATTCAGCAATTACATAGTGCCCAGCCCCTCGCATAAGCCATGGCTAAACATCAATTTAAGAGCAGTTTTATCGCATAACTCGTCTTCCCCTTTGTCTGAAGTTCTTTCCTTCTTTACTTTAGGAAACGGTTAGGCGTAAATAAGACCGCCGATGCCACTTACTTACCTCGCTCTGTTATTTGGCTCCTTGGTCGCTATCAACTACCCTGCGAGCAGGAGCAGAGGCCCTTCGATCTTCCTAGATAAGTCGGGAAGAGGAAGATAAGGGTAACTATCAACTAAACAATGATTCGATCGGACGTTCCGGTGTGAAGGCACGAGCTGGGACATTGTGGGTACTGACGTTAACACTCCTGAGCAAAAGGCAGGTATTTCTTTAAACAAAACTCGGGTCTGCTGTAAACTGAAAAACGTAGTCAAGTTACGCTTTTACTCTACGTCGCCTGACTGCCCGGTTAATAAACGGTACTTACGTCGATATAAGTTCGTTGCACATACTGCGATAGGCCAGGGGCGTCAAGGATGACCTTTCTGATACTTCTCTTTTCAAGATGATGCTACGTTTTGCAAGCACTCGAGATGGAAGGGAGTTGGTTAGAGTAGCTCAAAAGCGGTGAACAAGGAGTCTTATCTTCCATAGACAAATCCTGGTCGGATCGTCGTGAAAGGTGATTTACTCTGTTGGAGTACAGTTGAACCTCCATGTGCGACCACCTATCCAAAACACCAAAACCCACCCAGGTCTTACAGTTGGAATCTCTCCTGTAAGCGCCCGCGACCACTAATTGGTACTGACTGTTTAATGATTTTACATTGTTTTTAACCTTTTGTAAGCGACCACCTGACGAGTTTTCTGATCTCTTGTGGTAGGAACAACAATAACATGGAACTGCACATATCGTAACTTGGAAATTGCTTGCAATAAATTATCTTCCTTGAAGTGGATGTGTCCAGTTTTCTTGTCAAAGAAACCTCCTGTGGTTTGTGGTTTGTGGTTCGATTCTCGTAAGAGACCACCTCCCGTTAGCGACCATTAAGGCTGTGCATTTTGGGTGGTCGCTTTCGGGAGGTTCGACTGTAGACTCCTTTTCCAGTTCTTCGGTGGCGTCGGTTGGAACTTGGTTTGGTTCAAGGGTTTCGCGTATAGATTTACACACTAAGGCGCGGCGCTGCTACATTATATTTTGAAATCAACAAATATCCTTTTGTATTTGAAGGAAAACCCCCCTTGGCAGGTGGTACAACTCCACGATGACCTTTCGGAGGAGAGAATCCGCTGGACCGTATGAACTACGATCACGTAGCTGTTTTCTAGGGCCTTTGGTAGCTGCCTAATTATACCCCTATTTGTGAAAAAGCAAAAAAATTAACCAAGGGACGGTTTGTTGTTTGTAATACGCAGTAAAAAAATCAGATTTCAACATCTCTAACAAGAAAATGCTAACATTTAGTGCGTGACTGACAGGCATGCAAAGTTAGTATCCCTTCTTTCTGAAAAGAAATAAACTACTGAGAAACAAATGATGTTGCGAACAACGCATTGACTGTTCAAAGCAAAGTTTCCATAAAATTTCATAAGGAGGAAAGCAAATCAGTAAAAGAAGGCGGAGCTGCACGAGACGTCGTTGCGTGACATTGTTACTTTGACTGTTAGTTTATGACTTCCTCCCACGTAGTGTATCCCGTTCGCAAAAAGCCTCCTTCAAAATAAATTTCAAGGAAAATGTCCCTACCTATTTTAGTTATACCGGAGGCGAATTTACGATGATACAGATGGATGCTAATACAAGGAAGTTAGGAAAGGAAACGAGAGACATGGGATATAGTTTACATAATAATTCAGCGCTTTTATATAACGCTTCTTCGAGGTCGTTTATTATTATGTTTTTTTTTTTTTTGAACGCTTAATTACTCTGATATTTTAACATAAACTTTATCAAAAAACGTTTTCTTGCTTCGTGATGTTTCCGAACATTACATACTGACCCTGAATTGAAACAAAACCGGCTGCCCCAACATTTCTCTACAAATTTGACTTGTGCAAATTTCTGACATTTTCCACTAGTGGTCACGAAACTTTTTATTTTGTGAAAGCGAATCCGGAGTAGCCAGATTTTTTATTTCATATTCTGTTAATATAAGAGCTGAACTTTGTCCTAGTATACATTTTGGCTAGGTATCACACATACCAAGGTGAGTTTTTTGCCCCTGAAGTTGCTCATTTTTTAACTTCAATTTTTTAAGCAAGAACCAGCTTACAAAAAAGAAGGACCGGATCCTAATAAAGGATCTAATCAGCAATAAGTGAAAATATAAGACAAAAAAGCAAGGCTGATTTGACAGCGGGGAATATATTTGACCAAATATATTTGGTCAAATATATTCCCCACTGTCAAATCAGCCTTGCTTTTTTGTCTCATTTTTTAACCATTTTAAAAAGTGCGCTTCGTGGTAGTGTTAAAACCATAAAAAATTCCAAATCATGTTTATGATTTAAAACATACCATGGATAGAAAGAAAAGGTAGAATTCTTTTAAGCGAAAATATTTCTGTTTTATAGCTTTGAATCTTGCCTCGGTGCAGACGCGATAAAGGAGGTCATTTTTACCCTAATTTTTGCATAATTAATTAGGTAAAAACCGCTATTTTCGTTTTTCCTCATTTTCTCGAAAACTATAGATTCTTGAAAGTTGAAAATATTTTTTTCGAAGATAGTTCCCCAAAGGGGTTTTTCTGACAAATTAACAGAATTTTCGATTTTTTTAGCTTGGCCAGCGATTCTCGATACTTACAGTCTTGGGCTCTTTAAGTCCTAACTCTGCTAGAAAAAGTTACCCCAGAGGCGGGAAATTGACATTTAGTAGGTGCCTGGGGGTGGGGAATTTGACTCTTTCTTTCATTAAAATGTCAAATTCCTCTGGGTCTGCCCCCCCCCCCCCCCACCCTGGGGCTTAACATTGATAGGTGCATTATTACTCAGGGTATAGTCTAAAAGTTTCATTTTCACGTGAATAGCAGTAACTAACAATGCATTTGACATATGCAAAAATGCTAGCTATTGTTGTGCACGAAAATATGAAACTTGGAGACAATAACCCTGAATAATAAGAGCCTCTCACTCGTAAACACAAAATTTCTGACAAAATATTAGCGAAATGTTGCCCTTATTTTACTACCTTACAATACATCAATGATCTTAAACCTAAGAGGTCATATAAAAGGACGGTTTATCTTAGGACTCTTAAATTTTCGAAAAAATTTATCGAGCGCGGTCTAAAAATTATTCGCTAAATTTGTTAAAGTAGACCGAAATGTTTATATTACCGCTAACAAAATCTAATCAAATCCTTCTTTCTAGCAATCGGCTGGAGGTATCTCCATGATCTTTGACACACGTTTTTAAAAAAGATTGAAACTACTATGAGGTGAAATTGCATGTCACAAGCGCTCCTTTAGTACAGAAAACAGTCGAACATCAAGATTGTCCATTTTTTACCGTATTTCTAACCATAAAAACTTGTTCCCAAAATATTTCGATAACGCTCTTACAGATTTCGCTTAAACTTCACGAACATCAAGGCGGCTATTGTAGGAAAAAGCTCCACTAAACGGTTTTGGAAGAACCGTTCCCAGTGCCGAGAGAACAAGCTGCAAGTAAAATAGGTTACCGCGTCATTTCGTTGCTATGACGACTCCGATGTCATTGCAACCCTGATCATAACAAATCTTCATCTTTACCTAATACAACTGTGGTGTCAATTTTTCCAAATCTTTGTTTATGGCGACGTAGTTAACGCTCAGACGTGGGACGTTTTGACCTTGAAAAAATATATCAAGCCACCTTAAGCCAAACAAAAAAGGACATGAATAGTTAAAGGCCCATGTTCACCCTAGATGCATTGCGCGCCCTGTACTCAAGAAAAAAACATTTCGCGTAGTTGAAAATCACTTCCTTCAGTGTGTAGAGTCAATCCTTGTTAATCTCCCACAGTTCGCAAAATCTGGTTTAAAAGAAAGTCTAAACAGGTGCTTTTGGTATTTTTCTTTACATCATTCTGGATATTTTGGTCTAGTATCGAGCCTTTTTGTTTCTGTTAGTGTTTGTTTCACTGCAGTACTTTCGATGGCGGCGCCATCGAAACGTACAGTTGGAAGATCGCATCGACTGGAGTCGCCGAAGTACATTCGTCTCCGTGGATCCGTTTTTTTAATCTATGGAGAGATGGGAAAGAAGCTCTTGGCTGCAAATTCTACAGACAACGTGTTTGCCGAGTTCCTTCTACATCGAATGCTGATGTTTAATTGTAAACAAAGGTCCCGTTGAAATCAGTTGAAAGCAATACAAGCGAGTCAAACTAACATGAACAATGCTTTATTTAATTTAACCAATGAAGCGAGTGATATCCTTAACGTAAACTGATCGTCTGGCGTATCGCTCTAAAGTAGCGAGAACTATTATTATTAGCAAACCAGTCCTTAGCCAAACCTAAAGAAACTGTAACACAGCGATTATTATACAGCGACAAGACTGTAAGCAGTGCTGATTCGACGCTTTGCAAACACAACTCGCTTATTCTTTCGAGAACACATACCTAAGCCTCCTAAGAATTAACACAAAATAATAGATGGAGGAATCAAAACATTTCACAGTCGAAACGGGCTTCAGGAAAATCTCACCTGGTCCTTAGACATTTCGTAATTTTATGACCTTCATTGCGTTCATCGGACTCGACAAAGCATGCATACGCATTCTCTACCAGTTTAAATTTTGAACTGCTTTCTCCGGTGACATTTACCGAAGTCGGCGATATATCTTCCTCCATTTGGAAAAGAATTAAAGGTCTTACGGGCCTCTTTGATACTGTCTCTGTTAAGCTTCGGTCAAGCTTCAAAAAAGCGAATCTCCCTCGCAGTCGTTTTTAGTATGATCAGGCAACGCTCCTCAAAAGTGGAAGCCAATCAAAACACTGCATTTGGCAAAAGAATCGTTTCAAAACAAAAACACAAGCGCGCAAAGCCGTTTGGGTGAACATGGGCCTTTAAAGATGGAATATTTATACTGAGGAAATGACGAGGAATATAACCGTAGTAAAATAATGCATAAAGTTCGAAAAAAGAAATAAAAGAAAATCATGACCCATGTATGCTTGACTTGTTATCTATTACAAGTGGTGGTTCATACATAGTCTATAAATGATGATCTTTACTGATATCATTGATGTGTTTTTAATTTTAGCGACTGTGCTCCATCAACAAGTTTTTATGTGCTTCTTGGCAATGAAGTTAGTAACTTTGCCACAGGCTTTAGGCTTTCAGGGTTTGTTTGCCGCCATTGTCACCGTCCATTTTCCTGGCTTGGCGGTTTTTGCCTTAATTGTACTTTATGCACAGCTGGATTCTATGCTCAAGATGAAGTTTGCAATGCTTGTCCTGCAGGTGTGTCAAATATGTGAGAAACATATTAAGAGCGACTGTCTGTAAATATCGACCAGGGGTGGGAAAAATAAAAATTTCGAAAAATCCAAAAAAAATTCGGTGGACTACCCTAGGTACCGTAGTAATGAAAATATAAATTTTACTTTCATCGGTTAAATATTTTGGCAATACAGCGAGTGTAAAGATTGACCGCTTCACGGCCTCCACCGGGCCGCTTTTTCGGAACGCGCGACAGGGTAACGAAGAAAGCTCGATTTTAGTCTAATTCAAACATCATTCAATTCACAATGTTTCTCATCGTATTAAAGGGATTTCAAAATACATTTTGAGTGGTAATATGCTTCAATTGATTGCAACCAGAATATTTTACGGATTTTAAGATACTTGAATAATTTTGAGGATTTCACCCGAGCAAAATTTTGTCGAAATTCGAAGGCCTAAAATTCAACCCGATACATCGTTTTAAGAAGAAATAGATATCTGACATTAAAAAGCAATCTTTAAGCTTTCGAAATATGGGTTCAAAACTTTGGGCAACATGTGAAATGAATTTTTGGGAAAGCGAAATTCAAGGAGCACTTGAGTGAAATTTGACCTCTCTGACTTGACAGTTATGAGGCTCAGCGCGACACGGTGAATTCGAAAACAAATCGTTCAGCCCAGGTACGTTTAATTCAGGCGATTCCAAGTCTCACAGTGATACACACGTAATTGATAAAAAGTAAGATGGAAAATTGTAGCTCAATGTTTAGCCAAAAAGAAGGTCAAATCCCGGCTTTTTATCGTAACCTGTAGCTTAACACTAATGTAAACGTGAAGGTCAAGTACTCGTATCACGACACAGCAAAGTGTTCAAACTTTGCACCAAATATCTATCATTTCTAGTAAATATGAGGTCGGTAATATTTTTGTTTGTACCTTATGTCCTTGCTTGTCTTCATGACCGCAAAAACTGAGGCAAACTGCAGCGAAACCCCCGCGCACTCGACGTGTGTCAAGGAATGCTCTTACGTGAGTCGAGAATGCGTTACATAACATGACAGTCACCAAGATATGTTTTTCTTTCGTCGTAAAAAAATGTCATCTCTTATGAACATGTCATAACTATACTTATCTATTTTTTTCTCCCCATTTACCTCGCAGCTTTACAATCGCAGACATGTGAACCCAAACGTCATGAAACGTGTCAAATAGTATTCATTAGCGTTATGTAAACACATGTTTTTTTTTGTTTGTTTGCTTTAAGGTGATTCCCTGGTTTTGCACTGCGCATCTCTTACTGCGCATAACAAGATGGCCACCGTAAAAAAAAGAGCATGTGAAGTAACATTGTTAAATGAAGTTGACCGAAGAGAAACGCTATTGCAATTTTTACTTGCGGTTGTTTCTTGCCGAGGTGAGACTCAATGTGGTGGGAATGTACATAACGTAAGCAGTACGTGTGTTGTTGAGTTCGTCTTCCTCACGGAGAACCTCGATAGTGGATGTTTAATTTGTGCTTATTCACTTTGTTTTTCATTTAAACGCTTTCTCTATCACATTGTGTCCTAAATGTGATATCTCGATGTAAATTCTGTAAAAACGGATTTTTTAATACTTTCTTCCTACTTTCGCATACATTCTACTTTGAAACTCGTCCCAGTCCACTCTCAAAAATCAAGGAAAATGCATTTGGTGCGCACTTTCTGCAGCTCTACCGCAAAAGCGAGTACGGTGACCCCCATTTTTTATTTGATGATTTTAATAAGGACAGTGCTTCCTTTCGGTGAGAAAAAAATTGGCACAAATCTATGTTCAGTTTTTTTGGCAATTTTACTAAATTATACGGATTGAGCTATCAAGTGTCGAATAGCAAGTGTCCAATTTAATTCTACTTTGGAGCGTAAAGTAGAAACAAAGGCATTAAAAGGCATTTTTCTAGTACGTAAGTGGATAAACAATACGTTAAAGTCAAATTCTGTGCGATACCACATGAATCATTGAAAAAATCTTTCCTTTTTGTCTAGTTTTGGGCTGCGCACGGTTTTTGTCAAAGGGTCCAAAATAGCCGTATTTGTCGGCATTGTGACGTCAAAACGAGCACGGTGACCCCCACTTTTTATTACCTTTTTATCATCTTCTTGACTTGTTACATCAGTGTACCGAGTTTCATCTACAATCTATGTTAGGTTCTTTTACTAGGGAATCACCTTAAGTCAAATGTTACTTTTCCATTCCCATATTAGTTCTAATTTATAACGATTGCGAAATATCCTAACACGTTGTGTAGAGGCGGGTCACGGAGACCGCTTTCGCAATACCTTATATACCTTCATCGATTTCTTGATAGCGCGTTTTTCGCTGGGAATAAAGTTTTTGGTAGCGAGAGCTCGGCTATAGCTGTGGGGGACATAGCAGACGTCTACTACTCGCTGAGCGACCACACAGGGTGTGAATATGGAGCGCTGGTTGGGGGTGAGTGTGGTTCAAGCGCCAGATACTTGAGCACAGAGAACCTACCCATCAGGGAATGTAGCCGATCAATTGAGCGCCACATTACATAAACACTGCAAACCAGTTTTGCCAACTGTGGTTTAAACACTGAAGCAGAGCTGTTATTAGCCAGGGCGGATAAGTTTGAGACATGATTATACATATATATCTTTTAAAAACTCACTTTTCCTTTTTTTTTTTTTGCTTGATATTGTTAGTTATGATTTTCCATCACTCTCTTCTTTGTCTTTTCCTCGCAAGAACTTTTTTCTTGGAATTTTGGCGTGAAAGGTTTTTGGGATTTCTCCGATCCTCAAATCTTCCCTAAAAATCTAATGGCTATCCCCAGTCCACAACAGAACTCGGCAGACCAAGCGCAGTTTGCTCTCAATCTTAAGGGAATAGGAAATAAAAATTCCTTGTTTTATCGTCATTTTCACTTTTGTCCCAGGTGTATTTGAATATGATCTCTCAAAATTTCAAATGACGATTTGGCCGAAGCCCCGTGACGAATTTGGAATCGGATGGCGCTGCCGACAAATGTTATGTAAATTTCCCCTGGCTCTGAGGAGGAAAGAAAGGACGCTTTCTTTTGCGCAGTCAAAGTTGATCTACAGCCTTACGATGATACTTGTACCAGTTGGATCTCGTAAGTGTAGTACTCTAAGTGATGATGGCGCTTTTGAACGAAGCTAAAATATTTAGTACTGTATACTTTAATTAATTCAAATATCTATGTCTACTCTGTGACTTTTTGAATTATCATTCTCACTGATACTTTTTGGCGTGTACATTTGTCATTGGCAAGCCACAAATAAATTTAAACTGAGGACCAAACTAAGCATAAACTCGCCTTCCTGTAAAAGGAAATCCAGCGCTATAAATGGAAGACTACCTTCCCCCACTATAATAGCTTTTTTATTTTCTTTGTGAACAATATGTAAGGCGTGTCGTGGGTCGCTGACGGAGGAGGCAAAGCCTCAACCACCAGAGAAAATTGCCACCACCGATTCTTCCTGCACATAGACCTTACGAGGGAACGTGCGCCGTGTTTCTCTGTAACAGGTGGTGGCAATTTCCTCTGGTGGTTGAGGCTTTGCCTCCTCCGTCAGCGACCCACGACACGCCCTACATATTGCTCACAAAGAAAATAAAAAAGCTATTATAATGGGGGAAGGTAGTCTTCCATTTATAGCGCAGGATTTCCTTTTACAGGAAGGCGAGTTTATGCTTAGTCTGGTCCTCAGTTTATGGCGCAGGATTTCCTTTTACAGGAAGGTGAGCTTATGCTTAGTCTGGTCCTCAGTTTAAATTTATTTGTGGCTTGCCAAGTGTCATCGTAAGGCTGCAGATCAACTTTGACTGCGCAAAAGAAAGCGTCCTTCCTTTCCTCCTTCTCTTTTTAACATGATGGGGGGCCAGAGCCAGGGGCATGAAACTTTACATCACATTTGTCGGCAGCGCCATCCGATTCCAAATTCGTCACGGGGCTTCGGCCAAATCGTCATTTGAAATTTTGAGTGATCAAATTCAAATACACCTGGGACAAAAGTGAAAATGACGATAAAACAAGGAATTTTTATTTCCTACTCCCTTAAGATTGAGAGCAAACTGCGCTTGGTCTGCCGAGTTCTGTTGTGGACTGGGGATAGCCATTAGATTTTTAGGGAAGATTTGAGGATCGGAGAAATCCCAAAAACCTTTCACGCCAAAAATCCAAGAAAAAAGTTCTTGCGAGGAAAAGACAAAGAAGAGAGTGATGGAAAATCATAACTAACAATATCAAGCAAAAAAAAAAAAAAAAAAAAAAGGAAAAGTGAGTTTTTAAAAGATATATATGTATAATCATATGTCTCAAACTTACCCGCCCTGGCTAATAACAGCTCTGCTTCAGTGTTTAACCACAGTTAGCAAAACTGGTTTGCAGTGTTTATGTAATGTGGCGCTCAATTGATCGGCTACATTCCCTGATGGGTAGGTTCTCTGTGCTCAAGTATCTGGTACTTGAACCACACTCACCCCCCAACCAGCGCTCCATATTCACACTCTGTGTGGTCGCACATCAGCGAGTAGTACACGTCTGCTACAGCCGAGCTCTCGCTACCGAAAACTTTATTTCTAACGAAAACCGCACTATCAAGAAATCGATGAAGGTGTATAAGGTATTGCGAAAGCGGTCTCCGTGACCCCCTTCTACACAACGTGTTAGGATATTTCGCAACAAATTAAAATGGGAATGGAAAAGTAACATTTGACTTACAGCAAACAAACAGAAAAAACATGTATTTACATAACGCTAATGAATACTGTTTGACACGTTTCATGACGTTTGGGTCCACATGTTTGTGATCGTAAAGCTGCGAGGTAAATGGGGAGAAAAAAATAGTATAGTTATAACATGTTCATAAGAAATGGCATTTTATTTACGACGAAAGAAAAACTGTCTTGGTGACTGTCATGGTATGTAACGCATTCTCGACTCACGTAACAGCATTCCTTGACACACGTCGAGTGCGCGGGGGTTTCGCTGCAGTTTGCCTCAGTTTTTGCGGTCATGAAGACAAGCAAGGACATAAGGTACAAACAAAAATATTACCGACCTCATATTTACTAGAAATGATAGATATTTGGTGCAAAGTTTGAACACTTTGCTGTGTCGTGATACGAGTACTTGACCTTCATGTTTACATTAGTGTTAAGCTACAGGTTATGATAAAAAGCCGGGATTTGACCTTCTTTTTGGCTAAACATTGAGCTACAATTTTCCATCTTACTTTTTATCAATTACGTGTGTATCACTGTGAGACTTGGAATCGCCTGAATTAAACGTACCTGGGCTGAACGATTTGTTTTCGAATTCACCGTGTCGCGCTGAGCCTCACAACTGTCAAGTCAGAGAGGTCAAATTTCACTCAAGTGCTCCTTGAATTTCGCTTTCCCAAAAATTCATTTCACATGTTGCCCAAAGTTTTGAACCCATATTTCGAAAGCTTAAAGATTGCTTTTTAATGTCAGATATCTATTTCTTCTTAAAACGATGTATCGGGTTGAATTTTAGGCCTTCGAATTTCGACAAAATTTTGCTCGGGTGAAATCCTCAAAATTATTCAAGTATCTTAAAATCCGTAAAATATTCTGGTTGCAATCAATTGAAGCATATTACCACTCAAAATGTATTTTGAAATCCCTTTAATACGAGTAGAAGCATTGTGAATTGAATGATGTTTGAATTAGACTAAAATCGAGCTTTCTTCGTTACCCTGTCGCGCGTTCCGAAAAAGCGGCCCGGTGGAGGCCGTGAAGCGGTCAATCTTTACACTCGCTGTATTGCCAAAATATTTTTATTTTTTTGGATTTTTCCAAAATTTTTATTTTTCCCACCCCTGGTCGATATTTACAGACAGCCGCTCTTAAGTACACTTGTTGTTACAGTGCCATGTGGATCATTAAGCCCTTCCAGACCAGAGATAACCCTCTTTCCCTTATAAAAAAAAAGTTGAATAACTTCAAAAGCTACCTCCAATAAACTCAGCGACCTTCCTTAAAAATTATTTGGAAACATTTTACTCTATCGTCACGTGTATGTCACTCCGCTTAAGTTTAATTTCCATAACAACCGACTTTTGACAGCCATGTTTTTTAAATATTTTTCATTTGGATCTGGAGTGATAATTACGTCGAATTACGTCATTGTGGCAATTAAGTTGTGGCTAGATGTTGCAAATGATGAGTAAAAAATAGGGGCCTCAGGTGCACCGGTCTAAGAAAGCAATAACGCCCAGTTTCAATTAATGTTAACAAGAATGCTCTTTATAGCGGCAGTTAGTCTCGCTTGCTTGGAGATTAGATAAGACATGAGGAGGTGATTAATTCTACACGAAACACGATTTACTCGCCAAAAATTTTTTCACTTTCTACATTATCGGCGGTTGAGTATTTTTTAAGATGTTTACTTTTTGTATCGTATTCGACGAGTTGTTTTCGAACTGGTTTAGTACACGTGTTAGCTACGACCCGAAATAAGTCTACGATCAAAGAGCTTTCCAGAGATAAAAAGCGCGCATGAACATGGCGCGGCATTTCAATCATCACCGAAAATAAACCGCATGCCCATCACAAGACTCATTTGCATACAGTGAAAGCATAACCATTGAAGTTTTGCTGTTTAAGATTATTTTTTTTTTCGACCACTGAAGTGTTCTATTGTTCCAAAGTAGCACGTTCAAGCGATAGAATTCGTGGACCAACCCGTACCGGAAAAGCTCTAAATCGCATTACTCTTTGCAAAACAAACTTGGCTTCAGTCACGCAACGATTCTTATTCCCAGTTTCCACAAGGCCTGGGAGCATGACTACCTTTTGTGTCCCAGGAAGAAAAAAAACGGCTTGCAGATTATGAGTCTCTTTGGTTACGCGAGCGAGACTAATTGACCACTCCAGAAAATATCATGACATACCATAATGCTCTTTGTTTGTCACCCCAAAATTTTGCATAAGCATTGTTTTCAGTTTCTCTTGGGACCATTTTAACTCCCAAGAGAAACTGAAGACAATGCTTATGCAAAATTTTGAGGTGACAAACAAAGAGCATTATGGTATGTTATGGTATTTCTGGAGTGGTCAATTACACTTGTTATCCATTAATATAAAATCCATCTAGATAATTCTATCGGTGCGAGAAATTGTGTTTTCGTATTTTGTGAATGTTCACTCCCTCTATTGTTTACTATGTGAACTTTTGTAGATTTGAATAAGATATGCAAATGATTTATAAACCTTTACCCACTTCCTTTGACCGTAAGAGGTGCTTCGAAACCCCTCTTTCTCATTTGAAACCGCTCAAGGTACGGCAACCAAACTTACGCGGATGTCATTGTGTCGTGTTTCAAAATCGTTATTGGATTTATCAAGTCATCTCGGGTATTTTCACAACGTTGGCGAGAGTAAAGTGGCCGGTAGCTTTGATCCACATGGAAAAATTTCTGAAAGTGGTTGAAGGAAGTATGTTTATCAATATCTGCGACTAGATGCTTTTTTTGCAAAGCGAGTATTCAGGAGTAGAGAAAGCTTGTTTAAGATCATGTTTTTTGCTCTAACTTAATTTTAGAAGTCAGGTTTTTCTCCCTTTTTTTGCATTTTACCCGTCGAAGGCTACCGTGGGTAGTAGACAATAAATAACACCCGAATCTTTGCTTATACTTACCCTGAAACTAGATCACAAAGAAGCTTATGTTTTTTGGCAGTTCTATGCAGAAAGTCCAAATGGCTTTATCCTTTCTGCTATATAAATTAGGAGGCTTCTACCAGGATCAAATGGGGCAGATAGACTGCAAGCGATGTAGCTTAGGGACTTACGTCTCAAAGGAACTACATCCCGGCACAAGTGCGGCTTCCTGTAAAGCATGCCCATACGGTAAGAACCGCTACCAGGGAGTTTAAGCAATCATGACGACGGGAACGTCAATTACGAGGTTAAAGTTCGTAATGGGACTTCTTATAGACGACGTGAACACGAGAGCAAATTTGGAAAGATTCACCTACATTTGGCCAAGCTACCGAAGTTAAGGAGACGCGATTATTTATTTGTAGTGACGTTTTCACTGCTCTTCGTCGTTGTATTTGCTTAAGCTCCCAAATATCTCTCCACCATCATCATTTTTAAAACCTTTTAACCAACTCAGTAAAATGTCTGAAATATATTGATCGCCGCAAATTGTCTTTTGGAATTTCACCAGTCTTTCTTTCTTTCTTTCTCTCTTTCTCTCTTTCTTTTGATACACACCAAATTGCATTAACGTTGTCTACTCTTAGAAAAATGAAAAAGAAGGTAAAAGCCAAATAGTAATTATTAAGCCACATTTTCAGGGTGGGATCATTAGCAGCCGCTTCATTTCCACGCAGGAATTTTTTTTATTTTATTTTTTCAGCTTTTAAAAAATAGCAATTTCCAAAAGGCAAATACGTCGTCCATGTGGGTATGATGCGAATAAATTTGTTAAGCTTTTCATTTTTTTTTTTTTTTTTCATTTTTTTGTGACAACGTTTTTGCAATTGGGCGCATTTCATTAACTAATGATGTGTACTTTTAACAACTTATTTTTGTGTTAAAGGGACACAGTCAGCTGATGCACATGCGCATTAGATACCATTTCTTAGCTGATTTGCAAGTCACAAGACACGAGCGTGAAACAGAAAGTGAGAAGCGTATCCGGAATACTCAAAACAAACCTTGCTGAGTTGAACAATTCACAAGCCCAAATCGTAATTATAGACCTTAAGCCACATCAGAGCAGACATTTTTTATATACCATTGAGAATTCATCGATGGATTTGTCCAGGAAAAGCCAAACATCGACGAATACTTCTGAACTCGATCATCAGTAGAGGTGAGGAGTGACACGGAGTCGGCATGAATCATTGTCGAAGGTTCAAGGTCGAGAAAGTTTGATTTTCCAAACATATGTAACCTTTTCCATCGATTTTCCAAATACATGTAACGATTATTTGCTCGCCAATGTTATTGATTCATTTCTTTTGTTATTTTGGTAAACGAAAGCGATTTCTCCCGCCCGGAGCCTACGCGTTTCTCACCTCTTCTGTTCATGTTCCTTTGGATACTGTTTTTAACCAAATATGATAAATATAATAAATATAATGTTATAGGATGAGTTAAAGTTTGCGCAAAAAGAGGTTTTCTGTAAAAGATCGAGGATCAAATGAAACACTAGGAAGGATTGAAGCGGATTTCTAGATGTAGCCGACGCGTTCATTTGATTTCGGGTTGAGGTAAACTCTTTTCAAAACTGGCAAAAGTGGTGTCCAGGTCAGCGCGGTCACATAGCTGACTGTGTCCCTTTAACCGTGTTAAGAAGTTAGTCCATGAACCCTGTGCTGTGGCAGCACTTAAAATATGTGGTACATTAAATTCTTTCGGACATTTCCAATGGCCGTGCTGTCAGTATGTGAATTAGTGCACAATATCGTGCTCGAATACCGGAGAGTGGCCAGGACATAATTGGGCGTTTTGGGTTGGTTATTTTCTTACGAAGTTTGTGATTAGGTCAAACACGACTCATAGCTCGTAACAAGAAGTGTTGAGCTCGTGATACTGTGAAACGTGACCGTAGAGTAAGCTAGTGTATTTAGTGCTTGGAGTATTCTCAACTTTAGAGGTTATGACGCTGGTCTGTTTCATGCATATTGAGTAATATTTAGTTCCTGTGACTATGGTCCTGCAGACGGATGTTTTCTAACAACATTTGATCACAGAAGCAATTTGCCATTAATTGATTTCTTTTACCTCTGTTTAATTTAAGCATTAAAAGCTTTTAAGCTTTTTTTAATGCGACGAAAAAATGTTCAGTTTATTTGGTTTAGGGTGAGGTTTAGTTAATTTTCCATTTTCCCACATAAGAAACCAATCGGCTCAACCAATGACAAGAAAGCGAAAATTGCCCAACAGTAGAAATCACGTGTTGTTTTACGCAAAACTGGACTCAAAGTTTGAAAACTCGGCATGAACCATCCTCGGAGACCCAAACGTGGTCAGTCAGGGCGGAAAAAAACAGCGGCGAAAGTTTTCAAGAAGTTCCCCGCCGTTTTTCCCGACCCGACTGACCGCTTCTGGGTCTCTGAGGGACCGGTCATTATTTATCGAGAGGAGGAGGGGGGGGGGGGGGGGGGGGCAGGTGCAAATAAGGGGTTGGTCGCCATTTTTTATGCAGAAGTTTAAGGGGGGGCACAAGAAAACATGCAAATGTATAAGCCAATAAAATGTTGAGCTGCATCCTTATAATTAAATACAGCAAGAGAGGAGAGGACTACTATTAAAATAACTTCTAAAAATCAACATTTATTTCCACTAACTTTGCTTTACAAATCAACTGATTGTCTCTCAAAACACAGGGCCATTCCATTATCCAAACCACCCTACAGAACACCCTTGGAAATACCTATGAAAGAGTAGTTTTTATGCTTTTAACCCTCATTATTGAAATTGCACACTAAAAAGTGCATACCCCTCTAAAAACGACACAACCACTATTATCATCATCAACATCATTTTAGCTTAATGGTTGTTGTCAACCTCATCATTGTCATCAATATCAATATCATCATTAACAGTGTCATCACTGTCATCATTTATGTCATTTTCATCGTTATCAATGTCATCACTGTCATCTTTAGCATCAGTATCTGTTTCTGAGAGATAACTTTCTTTTCTTGGAAAGTTTTCTATGTAATCACTAATCAAATGTGTAGACTCGTCAGATAGTTGTCCATCTTCATACATAAGCTGTAGATACTTCACTTGAGACAATGATAACATAGCTAGAGCTTCCAATTTTAGGTTTTGGCTTTGGATTACTTTAGGAGTAGAAGAATTTAAAATAAACTCCCGCACTTTCTGAATTTTGATCTCTTTTGTTGAATCTTTTCTTTTTTTTGGCTTTTCTTCTGTGCTCTTTTTGAGAACGCTTTTTTGATTTTGCATTTACTTTGGGTGTATATTTGAACATATTTAAACGAATTTGAACGATTTTGAAGGCAGGTGAATTGTGCACAAGCTAACTAGAGAATGTCTGTGAGACTTATTTCTTAGTTAATGCATGTCCGATTTTAAATTTTTTTCTTTGCGGGGTGGGGGGGGGGGGGGGTGTCTGGAAAGTCATGCTTAAGGAGAAGGGTGGGTCAGCAAAAATCAAGCAAGCCATATTTCATATTGCACCAGCCCCCCCCCCCCCCCCCCCCCTCTCTCTCTCTATAAATAATGACCGGTCCCTGAGAATGCATTTTAGTACACCCGTACTTTTGAAATTTGAGTGCGAATTTGGTTGATTTCCACTGTCAAGAAATTTTTTCGTCCTTACCTGCGTAACATTTGCGTTCGCCAATACAATTGAGGCAATGTATGAAAGGTCGCACGTAAACGTAAAAGTTGAACCTCGCTCAACGACACGTCTTCATGCTCAACATTTTACATCTGGCTTCTATTTCATTACGTGATTAACAATTAGCATGTGTACACGAGTAAAATTACGTTCACAAATAAAATAGAGGTAATGTATGAAAAGTCGAGCGTGAAAGTAAAAGTTGAACCTCGCTAAGCTTTTACGTTTTTGCGCGCGACAATACATTTCTTCTGTTTTATTTGCGCACTTTGAAATAACGCGACATTGGAAATCCAGCTTTAAGCTTCTGGTTTTAAGTCTCAAAATTAAGGGCTGAATCTCTACTGCTAGTGGAGATTTTATTAAAGGGGGGACAGTGGAAGTCGTCTAGCGTAACCCTATGAAATCAGATCTTACAAGATAAACGGATAGCTGAAATTTGATCAAAAATCTGAATGAAGCTGAAATTCCAACAAGGCCATCCAGACCTTCCTATATAAAAACCAATGAGGTTAAGGCCATTGTTAAAAGTAAATGTTTATCACCTGAGGGTTGATTTCCAGTGTCGTGTAATTTTTACTTGTGTACGTGCGTAAAATTTACGCTCGCAAGTAAAATAGAGGCAATGTACGAAAGGCCGCCTGTAAGCGTAAAAGTTGAACCTCGCTTAACTTATCGTTTAAGCTCGGCGTTTTTTATCTTGCCTCTATTTTATTTACGTGATTACAATTAAACGTACGTTAAAAACGCGTCAGTGGAAATCAACCTTTAGGCCTAACTAAGTCCACCCATTGTTACGAATAGCCTTTGCTCTTGGAATTTAACTGAATAAGATTAAAGGAAAGCTATCCGTCTAGTCCTTTTTTTTTAATCATCTTAACCGTGCCGATAAGCACTAGCATTCAGAAAAACAGCAAGGTTTGAATTTTTAAACATCTTACATGTAATAAATGTTGTTGTTTTTGTTGTATTTGACAGGTACGCTTTCCAATGAAACTGCCAGTTATCGTGCATGCAGATGCCTTCCGGGCTTTTACCGTTTGAATCGTTTTGGTCCATGCTCAGAATGTCCAGCTCACGGCATCAACTGCGTCAACGACACAGCAATCCTTGCACCTAACTATTACTGGAAGTGGACCAATCAAAGTAACAGCAACTTTTATAACAATTTCGTGCAAAACATCCATTCATATGGACCGGATTACAATCATGTCTACTCCAAATTAACCATTCCACTTCCAAAGCCAGTGAAATGTCCATATGCTGGGTCTTGCAAGGGTGGAATTGACTCAGAGTGCACTGAAGGATACAAAGGCGCCTTATGTGCAACGTGCAGAAATGGCTACTACCTAAGATTTAACACATGCTTAAAATGTCCAAGATTTGCAGTTGTTATCGTTTCATCCGTTTTGATAGTCCTTTGTTTTGTCGTCGTATTTCTTATGGTTTTTTGGGGCGACTCAAAACAAACCGACAATAATCGTACTGTCGCAGATGTCATCATGTCGTGTTTCAAAATCGTTATTGGATTTTATCAAGTCATCTCGGGTATTTTTACATCCGTGGCGAGAGTGAAGTGGCCGGTAGCTTTAATCCCCATGGAAAAATTTCTGAAAGTGGTTGAAGGAAATATTTTTCAATTTGCACCGTTAAGCTGTATCTATTATCAACTACGACTAGATGCTTTTTCAAAATTCATCCTGGTTCTTTCCATTAATTTCTCTGTTGTTTGTACTATTCTTTGTTACATCTTCCTGAAAAAAATATACATCTTCAAGAAGAACGATTGTCCCGACAGCGAAAAACTACGTGCTGTTTCTCGCCTGAAGGAATCCTGCTACCGGAACATTTTCCTGTTTCTGCTGGCATCATATCCCATGACAAGTAAAACAATCATCCAAATAATTCCTCTTCCAGGCGCATGTGTTACGCATTGCTTCACAGATAACAAAAACCATTGCACCTCTTTACTGAAGGCTGATTACTCCCTACAGTGCTTTACTGCCCGACACAGGATGTACTGGCCAGTCGCTTCCATGTTTTCCCTGTACCCCATTGGATTTCCCTTACTAGCATTGCTTTTAATTCGCAAGTGCCGCAAATCACAGTTTCAAGAAGAAATTGCTTTTGGAATGAAAGTATTTTATGAAAACTATAAGGATAAATTCTGGTATTGGGAGATAACAGAGATGTACCGCAAACTGACGCTAATCTCGTTTATCTTCCTTTTTGGTTCAGATGGTGTTATCCAAATTGGTCTGACTCTACTAGTCGTCAGTGTATTTGGTGTAGCTTATACCTTCTTCCGTCCAATAAAAGGCAAGTTTGAAGACCGACTTCAAACATTTGTGCTGTGGGTGATTTTCTTTGATGTTTGTCTCGGAGCGATGTACATTGGTTGCGATGGCACAAAAGATCATGAAGGAGGTGATTCGCTTATCATTAACATCCTGTTTGTCGTCCTTAACAGTTCTATAATTCTGGTCGCTTTGGGTAAGTCTTTTTTGCAATATTACAACATCCAAAGTTTTTGAAACTATAAGAGAACCTCCTCCTAATTTATCTGTTTACTCTACTTTCATGGCCAGAAATTCCGGACAACGCGACGGCGCACGCGCGGGGTTACTTGGCAATATGGCCGCCAAAAACTCAAAGGAAATGTATGGCAGAAATAGAACAAAATAAAATAGAGCAAGTTCTGGCTCACCGGGAACAAGTGCCGCGATGCGGTCGTGTTCTTAAAAGTTTCCTCCGCTATTATGATTAGTTGCTTTTCACCAGAAAATGTTACTGGCCCTGCTTTTCATCGATGTTTATTTTCGAAGCTTGGCTCATACAACGCTCTATATTACAAAGGCTTGAAATCCAATATTTGCATCCCAAACAGATTTTGATCCGCTATAACAGACAACATAATCGAGATATCCCAAGTGCCGCGATCGCTTGAGAAAAAGCACCGTATGATGTACTATTTGACCAATTTTCACCTTCGAGGCTGATTTCATCGCCCTGCTAATTGCCTTCAAAAACAGTTCAGAGTAGCACAAATCAGTTCTACCAAAAGATATCAAATGTGACGCAAGCGTCTTGTTTGTGTTGATTCGAGAACTACATGCCTTTTTTTTGGCAAAAAACTCGCATTTTGCAGCAAACTCCGCCATGTTTGGTATCAAAATTTTCAGTGAAAGACAAGCTTTCTAATGCTGTAGAGAATACACCGTATTCATAAATGGCGGCCGCGCGGAACGGCCTGGTTTCGAATGCATGAATGCGAGGCTTGGTAGGCCAGAGAATGCAGATTTTAGGCTTTGTGACTAAAATTTATCATAAAATATTGTTGAAATCGTCGCTATTTTTGGAGGATATAGGCAGAAAATCGTTTTCTTAGTCACTAAACGGGATATCCTTAAGTTAACTAAAAATTTCCAGCGCGGAAAGACTGAGAGATGCCGACAAATTGCTGTGTACCGCTCTGTACGAAGAAGGACAAGCGGGACAAGGAGACGGGTGAAAAAATTTCTTTTTTTCGCTTCCCAGAAGAAGAAAACCTCAAAAAGCAATGGATTCATGCTATAAGGAGAGATGTTGGACCGAATTTTTCAATAAACGAGGGAACCCGAGTTTGTTCGAGGCATTTTAGAGGGAAAGATTTGCAGAGAAGTCTCAGTGGAAAAGTTAGCCCCAGAACAGGAGCTGTGCCGAGTAAATTCGCATGGAAGCGAAGTTCGCCTCGCAAACGAGCACCGACACCACGCTTCACGGCTACAACAGTGGCAAAAAGAAAAGCGTCAGAAGCTAGCGAGGCTTTGGATTCTTCGACCGAATGCAGCGAAATTATCAGTGAGGATGCAACATCAACAAATATGGCGGACTTAGCCTTTCCGGAAACAGTGGAAATGAAAACATAACACGGGAGCGTGAGTGTGGCACTGATGTTGTCGAGAAATCCGAAAAAGATTCATTGATAGCTGAACTTAAGGACAAAATTGCCGCAGCTCTCGCGAATAATGAAGAACTGGATAAAGTGGTTTCAAAACTTAAAGAGAAAGTTGTGGATCTTGAGCGGAAATATGAGAAACGTGAGGAGCGGTTGTTTTTCTTTAAAAACATCGCCTCAAATGACTCACTGGTAGCATTTTACACCGGATTTCCAAACTACTAAACAATGATGGCCCTGTACGACTTTTTGGATCCTGGTGAGCAGGGTGAGAACATCAACTATTGGCTGTCTGGAAAAGATGTGGATAGCACCCCCAAGTCTGTTAAACAAGGAAGACCAAGGACCTTAAAACCAGTGGACGAGTTTTTTCTCACTTTGTGTAGGCTGAGGCAAGGTTTTGCTGAGTTGCATTTAGCCCAATTATTTAACATTTCTCAGCCAACTGTTAGTCTGATCTTTATCTCCTGGATAAACTTTTTGTATCTAAAACTTGGCCATATTAATATCTGGCCATCCAGAGAACTAGTTAATGAGACGATGCCTGAAGATTTTAAGGCAAAGTATCCTACTACAAGGGTAATCATTGACTGTACAGAGGTGCGCTGTGAAATGCCCAGCAGCCTCTTTTTAAATAGTGAGCTCTTTAGTTCATATAAGCATCACACCACTTTAAACACCCCCCCTTTCTTGGGAATGTCTGATCAGATGTCAGCTGAAGATGTGATCGCAACACAAGAAATTGCTAGCTTGAGAATCCATGTTGAGAGGGCTATTAACAAGGTGAAGAATTTTCACATATTTGATGGAGTTATTCCATTAACCTATTTTGGGGTAGCAAATCAAATGTGGTGTGTGTGTGCAATGTTGTGCAATATGCATGATCCCATAATCAGTGCTTAACCCTTCAACATAAACTAAATACCCCTCATTGTCAACACCCCCAACCACATCCGCTTGTCCACCCACTGGTTTGACAATGATAGCTGCATTTATAATATTAATTTTATTTTTCTTAAAAAATAAATTTTGTGCTATTTTACTATGGGAAAAATTATACTTGGGAAGTCATGTTTACTAAGATTGGTGTAAACACAGCTATTATCACGTATTTCGATGCCTTTCAACACTTGTATATATTTCACTTCTAAAGTCCACGTGAATTTTTTTTCAAATTAGCTCCTATTCAATATTTTAAGGACATTACTTGAACAACATTATTCTGATCATCTTTTGTGAGGAAATTGGAACTGTAACTCTTTTCAACCTGTCAAGCTCTAATAAAAATTACCATGATAACAAATTCACCTTCTTAGGTTTGTAACATGTTCCTATACTGGTAGTTGTCATTAATTTTTGTAGCTGAGAGATTGTTTGAAACATGAGTCTAACTTTGAAGATCACTCACTTTCACAGTTGAAATTATAAGGAGAATTTCGCTGCCAATCACTGTAATAATTTATTGGAGCTTGCAGGTCAACTGATCTATGATACAAAATGTAAATATTGGCAAGTTGTATTAAAGCTAGGTGTACGTAAATACATCAATACATAATAATTCAAATTCAATTATTGAATTTCCATTTCAAGCATCTATTTACATTGTATATACAACACTAAAAGAACTAGAAGTGGTAGTTTAGCATTTTGCAAACTCACTTGCTGCAATTTTAATAAAATGGGTAAAGTAATATGTGTGCAGCTTTTGCTTCAGGGTTTTCCAGTAGGCAGTATCAAAGGGAATTCTTTCCAATGAAATTCCCTTTTTCGTGTAGACAATGAAGTCACACCATTTTGCTCCACTTACACCCATTTGGCCTTGCACTTGAGTATAGTATGCATGATTCTTTTTCAGTTTACATTGTCCATTGACAGCCTCACAAAAGAAATTGGGGTCTTGGCAGGCATCTAGTGGGGTGACTTGAAATTTTGTTTCAGGACACTTCGCTTCAGCAAGTCCAAAATGATCGTGGCATCCAAAATCAACAACCCTGCCGTCTGGTGAGCCCCCCACAAAAGGCATATCCAGGCAAACAACAAAACCACTCTTGAGAACCTTAACAAGTGTCTTTCGTGCACCCTTTCAAGCGACTTTCCCCATCCATCGCTCGGGTATTTCACACTTGAGGTGACAGGAGAGACATGATCATTTGGTACTGCACTCGAAAACCTTGCCTTTCTTTTCGTGGAAATTTCATCTGGATCAGGATCAACTAGCATTTTATCCCTTCCATTTTCAATATAGTCTTGGACTCCGCGATATAATCAAGAAATATTTCTCAACTGCACGTTTATGTAAACTCCAAACTGCATGTGATATCATCTCACGAATTGCAAAATAGTCCTCACCGTTTTACGAACTGTGCTGTCGTCTTAAGCCCCTTGAGCGAATCACCACGACATCTTAACCAAAACTTTAGCTCTTCATTTTTCAGTGAAGAAGGATTTCTACCAGCCAAGGAAGCTCCAGGAATATCGTCCTCTGTGAGTATCACACGCGCATTTTCATCAGAAGCTCTACTAGAAGACGCCATATTTTTTGTTTTGAGATCTGTGCGTTGGCCTACCAAGCCTCGCTTTCAGGCATTCGAATCCAGGCTGTTCCGCGCGGCCGCCATTTATGAATACGGTGTATTGTGGGATACAAGGACAATGGAGAGTACTTTTGGCCAGTAAACATCCCCATGGACGCGTCACATTTTCGCGGGAATATTAAAATTTTTCACGCAACCACTAGACCGGATCGGTTTTTGTTTGTTAAAAATGTCGAATAACTTAGATTTAATTCAAATTGACAACTTTAAGAACTCTGTAAGTGTTAGCGATGATCAGTGCTTGCAATATGTTCGTAAACAATGTGAATCATCAGAAGACATAATTTTCACTGTACTCATCGGATACGATTGTCTGCGATGTTTGCATGGAGCAAAGCAAGAGCGCCTATTACAAGAGCCATGTTGTAGCTATGTCTTCTTTCTTTTGGATGTGTTGTAAAGAACGACAGAAGAAAGGGCGTTTAGCTCTGAATAATCAAGAACATTTCTTGGTCGAAGGCGACTCGTATTTTCCGCCATCTTTATTTTAGTGGTTAGACCGCAGATAGAATGCGGGCTCAAATGTCCGGAATTTCTGGCCATGAAAATATTTTCAAAGAATTCAGATTCGTATTATGGATCAAGGATTGGCGCAGTTAGCTTTCTAAGTGTCTGACCTTCTGAGCGAGAGGTCCTAGGCTCGATTCCCAGGTTAGAACTCAACTGCGGTTCTTGTTTGGACTTCCTTCCTTCTTTTATGAAGGAGATAATAGATTGCTGATTACCAGAAAATTGTATTTCCGTAACACAACTGATTACCGAATGTATATGCAGTTTAGTACAGTATGTTCTCGTTATACTTATCCGAATAAATTTGCAACTCGAAGTTATTGATAAAATTATTTATTTAACAGTTAATGAATGAGGCTGAGTATCTTATGAAGAATTATGGAGATCGAGGAGGGTGTTATCCATCGAGGCCGTAGGCCGAGGCGGATAACACCCTCCGAGATCTTCGATACTGTACGTTTAGGTTTGTCCAGCTCCCCAAATATTCTCCAAATAGCGTATGTCGCCCTCCGAGTTGTCTTATTGCTGTTTTTGCCATGTTTTTAGCGATTATTTCGCCTTGTTCCAGCCGTCGTTCTTACTCTTGAAACGAGTGAGGTGTCCGTCATTTTTTTTCACAACCAAAACAACTCAAACTAGTCCCCAGGTCTTCTCGGTTAACGGGGCATTAACCTGCAAAAACACTTGACGTCACTTCCTCGTTAAACACAAAATTCTTCCAAATTAGTAACTGGTTATGGTGAATTAAAAGTGTACTCTTAGCCAATCAGAATCGGGGAAATATGTTGAATGAATAATATCATAGTTTAACTGTAACCCAAATATACAACCGGCTTGATCTTGCTTGGCTAAACAGGATCGTACATTTTTGGGTATTAAAGTGGCAAATTTCTGCCAGGAGGTTCTTAATCCCCAATCTCGTATTAGCGGGTGTTTACTATATTTCTTTTACTCTCAAAAATTCGAATGACAAAGATGGTTCTAACATTAACAATAATCGCTTTCACCTTGCTTTCGCTGAATCTAATCCTTCTTCAATTTTTTGTCAAGCTTTTCATACAGAAATTTTTAAGCTTTTACATTATTTTATACAATTTTGGGTTGTTTTTATGCTTCCTTTTCTAGGTAAAGGGATTACCTATGCATCACTTCTCTGTAAAACCTTGCGTTCGTGTCTGACACTTTGCTACCATTTTCTTCAGAAAGGATTCGTTGATGTAAAAATGAAGGTTATCAGCTGTCTACATTGTCTCAGGTTCCTTGATTTGAGAGCGCAACCGTTTGATGACCAAAGTCAGCTTTTGATCCAGGAGTTCACTTGAGGGAGATGACTTAAACCTGTTAGCAGTAAATGTAAAAGTAATCCAAAGAGCTGAGGCAGAAACATTTATATAAATATTACATCTAATTAGAGCTATTTTCTAGGACAGGAGGAGCGGAGTTTTGGGGTAGGGGGGGACGAAGACTTGTGGTAATTCGTATTCAAACGCCGAAGATATTTGTTAAGTCGTCCTAAAGAAAATAACGTTATTTAAAAACATTGTAACCTTGTATTTTTATTCATCACATGGCGACTGCGGCGGATAAACCAAAGCTGCCTCGTATTTTTTTCCTGTTTGGAAATGCATGCAGCTTTCTTCATTTCCTATCCTGATAAACAAGTTACAGTTCATTTCGGTGAACTTTTCACAGTCATTTGGGCAGTGTTAGGGGACCTTTTGACCAAAGTAGCCTTTTCAAGCTTGCTAATGTTCTGGGAGCTTCATCGTTTGTCAGTGTGAAAGGGAAGGCACTAGATAATTTCGATCCAACGTAAGTAAGCTGCACCTGGTACGCATGCCAGAAATACAAAACGATAAGAGACAAAACTCCTATGTAACATCTCGCCAAAAAAAGTCCCTTGAGTTATAAAAATTGTTACATGCAAGTTTTGTTACCAGGTCTGGCCACTCATGGAATAACGTTTTTACTCATGAGACTAAGAGGGTCTCTGGGCTTTGGGCAGGCAACAGCAAATCAGGTCTGCTTTGTTGAGAGGCTAGACCGTTCATCATCATCATTTCTTTTTTGCTAAAGCAGGTTATATAACTCTACACAAACACATAGACAAGCATTTGTTAAATGTTGACCACACCATCGGGGTGTACCTCCCCTAATTTTTAACAAAAGCAGTGTTTTACCTCTCAAAAGTCAAGAATCATACAGTGAAAGAGCTTAGAAAGACTACTAGGGTACCTATAATTTACATGAGAAAAACGGAAATTGCCGTTGGAAAATTCAAATGGTTCACGCTATTCCCTTTCAGGAAGCATAAGAAAATATGGGTGTAGATTTCAGGCCATGGAATATCTTCACTTTTTAGTCCTTTTAGCTTATCTGGATGTACTTTGTAGCGGATATTTCTCCTACCACTTTACATTTTATAGTTTTATTTTTATAAACAAGATTTCCACCCAGGTGGTTTGTGTAAATGGTAAGCACTACCATGTTCAACAATTTTTAGATGTCAGCTAGGACAAAGAAAGCACATCGGTTTTTTAGGACTCCGAGTTTTGGTCCAGCTAGGGTTTGAGACCACGTCTCCTGCTCTTCATACTAGCGCTTATCACAAATCCATCTAGTCGGGAGCGGGCTACTATTTATTAGTAAAATCCAGCTAGTGGTCTATTATCAATGCTGCATTCTGATTGGTTGAACAACTACTAGGCTATATGTTATAGCCTACTAGTAACGAAAAGCGCTGGCTTTTTGGCTGCAAAAAAGGTTTAAAGTCTAGCTTTAACTAGCTAAAAATTTTTTATTCTCGATATTTTTGACCAACTAGTTGGATTTTACTAAAACAATTATTCCTCTCGCCCTCATGGCCTCTCAGTCAATAGCCCATAGTTATGGTTACGAGATATGACGTGATATGTAGCATCTGGTCAAGCATTTTGATAGAAAATGCATGTTTTTTAAACTTTTTTTTCAACTTTTTTTAAACGATAAAAGTAAATCTTGTGGATAAAATGAAGCGAATTACGTATTCATGTGTTATTCTAAATGTCAAGCACAAACAATTACCAACTCTCGCCGCTCACGATTTCCAATTCTTGGTAAAATACAAGATGGCGACTATGCTTGGTGACGACACAGGCCTCCAGCAGCGCTACCCCCGATAGAATATACCTCCTCCTGTAGGGAAGATCAAAGGTTTTCCACTAAAGGTAAAATTGTTTTGGAAATACTGAAACATATCAAGAACTTTATGGAGGGGTCCGAGGGTTAAACAAATTTGTTGACTGTACTTAACAGCGCTGACTAGAACAATAAAGAAAAGTTAGTTAAATTCCGTTTATTATTTTATTATGTGTAGAGATTATTCAACACCATATTATAGTTTACTAGAAATACTCAATTTTGATAACATTGTAAACTTTAAGACTGCTATATTTACACATAAAATTCTCAAAAAGAAAGACATTCCAGCTATATTCTCTGACTCTATCATCCCAGCAGTAGATATACACTCTCACAAAACTCGATATGCTACTAAGGAAATTTGTACAGAACAAGCATTTGCACACTAGACTACGGCAAATTTATGTTTAGATATAAGGCAGTTCAAGTGCGTGAAAGTGTCCCATGACACTTAAAGTCCCTTACTGAACCTGCTTTTAGAAAGCAATATAAATCATTTCTTCTTTACAAATAGTAATAGTAGATGTCACAGTATGCCCTCTGTTTATTGTGCGTGGGCGCGCAAGTGAGCGCCCAGGTTAAGCTGTGCTTCAGTTGGTATAATATTTACTGTGGATTATGCTAATAATGTGCCCGTTAATCTTAACGAATATAAATCTTGTTTTTTTTTTTTCTGATTATATTCAAACATGACAGTGACCAACTCTAAAGCCTCGGCTCCTTTGACCGAAATGTGCACATTCTCTCTAGATTTTCCATTTATTAATTGAATTTATTATATGGCCATGTCTCAAAGGGACTGGAAACAAACAAATTCAAGAATTTACAATTAAAATTTGTCTTTGTGTTCTTAGCGCTAAAATGTTTGAAAATCCAGACGTTTCGCGACTACTGTCCCTTCATCAGTGGAAGATGCCGTTACACTGAACGCGCGTCGTTTTATTCAAATGTGGCAACATTTGAAGTGCGCGCTGGAAGAGTTCGCTCAAATAAAATTGAAGTCAATGTTTATGCCGCGGGGCTGTAGAGTTTTGCATTTAAAAATTAGGCGGCCCTCCGCTCTACTTCTGTCCCTGGTGTTATGAAGACCCGCTCGAACAACTACCATCATATCATCTGTTGTGTGACCGGAGGAAGAAAAATGTTTAGCAACGGGTGGGTCAGCTTTCTTCGAGACAGATCTGAGGTGTTCACAGAACCTGTCCCCTAGCCTACGTCCGGTTTCGCCAACGTACGACAGAGTGCATGCCCGACAAGTTATGATATACACGAGGTTTCACCGGCGAAAAATGTCTGATTGGTCGCCGCGCGACAACGTGACATTGCCAAATTCAAAATGGCGGCAATACCTCCATACTTTGTTTATTCCAGTGGAAAGAAGGTTAATTGCGGCTTAATATGAGTTGCAAATGCACATCGGATATTTTTGGAATAGCCTAGACTTTTTATTATCCTTTTTCACCTATTCCTATGGGATTCATTTCCTCCGATGCTCGCGATTTGGCCGGTTTTCGGGATTCAACTTCGGATCACGAAGGACAACAATGTTTCTGAAAAAAGCAGGGTCACCAGAAAGAACGGCCTTTGTTCACAGCTCAATGTAGCAGATAAATAAGACACTATGGGTCCTTTGAAATTGCTTAGACACCTGGTAGTTATTTTATTATTATTTTTTCCCTAAAAGGTAAAGCAAAAATACTTTATCTCCAGCAACACTTTCCAATTTACAAAAAAGGCTTGAACATGAGCTAAATGAACTTTAGTGTCTACATTCAGTCTTTTCATTGAGAACGGGTGCAATTTTAATATCAAAACTTTAAAGCCGTCTTTGACCGAGCAAGGCTTTTTTTCTTTTCAATGGTTATTGTGCTTGATCTGCAAAAGACAATGAAATTTTTAAAATAAGGGCAATACTAAATACTATACTTTAAAAGAAGAGAACTTTGATTCAAGTGTTAGTTGGAAAAAATACTGATTATATTTTTTTAGTATATGAAGGTTAAAAAAGTGATGCATATAGTCTAAAGTGCTACAAAGGAGTGAAAACCCAGATCTTTCCATAAATAAATTTTATTGACACTGTCAGGGACATGTGCTTTCCTTGAGTACACATTTTTTCCTTAAAAAATCTTGTTTGTGAGGCTGCACTTTGTTTGATGCAGGATCAATCAATCTTTTCTGAAGAGAAATGAAAATTACTTGTAATATCAAACACAGACTACAATGTTTGGGCAAAACAGTTTATTGACTAGCAGAACGAGACGCTAGCGAGAGATCAATGAACAAAACCGCCAAGGGTGGAGTGGGCGGGTAAGCGATGTCTTGCTCAAAGCTAACGTGGAGCGATCTGAAAGCCGATACACTAAACCCGCGGAAGACTGGCCCGAAAGGGGTGTGTTCTCTATAGCAATTAGCAATTATCACCCGTGGTGATCCTTGTACAATTACTTGTAATATCAAACACAGACTACAATGTTTGGGCAAAACAGTTTATTGACCAGCAGAACGAGACGAAGTGTACGTGAGATATGAGTGTGATTCGGTTTCTTTGTAGTGGATGGAAGTAGTTAGTCCTTGGGGTGTTGGTTTCAGCAGGAGATCTAGAAGAGGCAGTTGATTGTCACTGATGGCCCAAGTGAATTTAAGGCCTGGATGAAAGTTGTTGATAAATTCAGCAAAGTTGTCAAGTTCGTTTTTTGCTGCAGGAAGCTGCCCCTGCGATGTCGTCAATATATCGTTTGTAGAGGTCAGGCTTCTTTCCGGGATACTGTTGGAAGATTTGTTCTTCGACGTGGCCGACGAACAGACAAGCGTAGTTCAACAAACGAAATTACTTGCGCTTGATGTTCCATTGTCAGGTCATGATCTACACATTGTTAAAAAAAATGGTGTCAGAGAGTTGCCACTCAGCTTTCTGTATGTAAGGGTCACGATCCCAAACTACGACGGCTCCACCCTTATTGGCAGGTTTGATTACTATGTCAGTTCGTTGCTTTAGAGCGACGAGGGCGTTTAGTTCCTCGCGAGACAAATTCATTTTAGGGGCGCGCTGCTGGAAATTGAGTTGGTTTACTTCTTTGCGACATTTGGTAATGTAATATTCCAAAGCAGCACATCTTCCTGGGGGTGGGGTCCATGGGGATGTTTTGGGTTTTAAGGTTTGGAAGGTGTCGTCAACCTGGTCGGATGTATGGGGCTGGTCAGTATTCTCGTTTTGTTCTTTCTTGTTTTCCTTTTTGTGGAAATGAGCTTTCAAGCGAAGACGACGGTAAAAACTCTCGCAGTCCGCTTTAGCTGTATATTCGTCGCCGCGAAACCTCTTAAACTTAGTTGTGAACAAAAAATTTTCCTCAGATAAGTGACAGGGGTATTTTCCGAAATTCGGAAAATACCTTGAACTACCAGTTGTTTGATTTTTTCTCGGGGAAGTGACGGGGGTCTCCGAAACATGATGTTAATAATCAAATTTTCACGGATAAGTGATGGAGTTTTTCCGAAATTTGGAAAATTTCTTAAGAAAGATGTTATTCATTTTTCTACGGATGAGTTTGTTCATTTAATTCCTTAATTTAGGCTGGCCTTTAAAATGACAATAAAAGAGTGGGATTTTTACATGGACAAAACCATGCATGAATTACAGCATATCGGATCTATAAAAGACCTATGGCCCAAAAATTCATAAAGACAAACATTAACCACAGGGGACTGCAAAGGACAGCTGTAATTCATGCATGGTTTTGTCCATGTTTTTTTTAGGTTGGTTTTGCCAACATTTTTATTTCCTCTGCGAGACATCAACTTGACACTTGGACTCTTGCCCCTCAGAACACACGTGGTATGGCGTGATTCTGTGGGTGTTGAGAGTTCAGGGTCAGGGCTTAAAATCAGAGTGCGCGGATATTTTTCGTCAGAGCTTTCTTCTGGTTGTTGTGCCATACTGAAGAGCCCCAAAAAGGGCGAAACAGCTGTCTATGGCTACAATCCCGCTCTGTTTTGAGTTCTTTCGGTGTCGTGTTGATGTCTCGCAGAGTTAATTTTTACGTAGGACGATCAGCATTGCAGTATTCTGCTTGCAGAATTTAATATGTCGTCCGAGGGTTAATTTGCTTATTGGTATCTAGTGGATGTACTCCCTATAATGAAATATAAGAGGAGGCTTCGCCCAAAAGGGGTACCAAGGGGTACCTCTTTTCAGGCTTCAGGTTCTGGATCTTTTCGGCAGAAGAAACAAGCATAAATTACCGAGTATCAGATACTGTGGTTTATTCTCTAAAGGGAAGTTTACAAGTAACTGTCGGTAAGATTTTTGCAAACTCAAAAATCAGCCTAATTTACCTAATTTAATGTGACCGAATTTGAGTGATAATGTTCTCTTTTTGTTTTGAAATCAGTAAAGTATAAATTTCTTGATTTGCATAGGTCGAAGCTCAATTGTTGTAACTTTTTGGTAGTATATAAATGGGTGCTTAGCTAATTAATATTAGTAATATTGAAGTGCACAGCAGTTAAAAGGGTGCAAAGTTCTAAACAAGGTATGTGAAAGGGGTATCATTAATTTGTCAATAGAAGGTATGCGCAAAGGGAACCTTTTATACCAAAAATGGTTATTTAACAATTATTCCTCGATCCCGAATGAGCTCTGAGTTAATAGGCCATGAGGCCGAAGGCTGAACGGGCTATTGACTCAGAGGCCATGAGGGCGAGAGGAATAATTGTTTTAGTAGAACTCAACTCTAGTTGGCCAAAAATATCGAGACAAAACAACTTTAGCTAGCAAAACGTGATTTAGCCGCCATTGTTTTGTTTAAGCCTAGTAGTAGCTCAACCAATCAGAACGCAGCATTGATAACAGACCACTAGTTGGATTTTGGATCTCGGGGCAGAGCTTCCTTAATAAAACTAGTTGGAGAACCTTTCTGGTTTGTTTGTTGTTTTGTTGTTGTTGTTGTTGTTGTTTTTCACTTTTTTAAAAAATCGCAGTCATGTTCTAAAAGTAGATAGCATTTTCATACTTCAATCTTAGTTTATTTATGAAATCTCTCTCGCAGTAACTCAAAAATAAGAAACAAGGATATTTGCAGAAATTTTAAGTCTTGAAAATCTATTACCTGGATTAGGTGTTGCTAATTAGAAGTTAACTAGAAATGTCTGACGCTGGAAGAAACTCTTGTCTTGCTTTAGGTGTCTCAGTAACTGTGAACTAAAGCATATAGAGACTGGAACATTTAAAGAAATGAAAATTTATCACAACTGTAAGTATGTCGTTTAAATAAGCAAAACTGCACCTCACAATTCACCTTTGCGGTATCTATTTTAGTTTTTTATAAGCAACAGGCGAATCCTTACTGTCTTCATAGTTCACATTTTTCCTAATTAGTGTACAAGTCAACCTGCATATACAAATTAGGTTCAAAAGTTAAAAGAGCTGGTTAATTTGAGCAGTTTATTCAATTTTCAGTTTGCAATCAATAACAAAGGGAATAAAGGCAATCAAAAACTGCAAAGTTGCTGGGCGACAAAAGCGTTAATGAGCTCCTACATTCTTTTTAAATTTTTTAGTTTGTCAAGGAGAGAATTTCTCCGAAACTATTCGCTATATCAGTTTCAAATATTCAGATGTAACTGAATTTGTCATGCCTTTCAATATTCAGAGGTTTTATTTTACTAGCTTCATCAGATTATGAGGCAAAAAATATTAACAAAGACATTTCGCCTATCACTGTCAAGGACTTATGAAGCAAAGAAAATCCCTAGCGATTTACATGTTTAAACGCGTCCCGAAAAAAATTAAAATCAGTTCTTCACCCCTCAACATCGCGGTTTATTTGAAAAAAATAGTCCTTAAGAGCGACTTTTTCTGGGGACCGCGTGAAATCGAAAAATCGCGGCTCATGATGGAAAAAATGCCTATCCTCATATTTCGTCTTTTAGATCTAAAATAGTGCTTAAAGCTAAGATTTGTGTGAAATTTTGGCTTTGATAACAAAGAGCGTAATTTGATTACTTTCGTTTGTTGACAAGCGGTAAATGCGTGATTTCCTCAAAGTTTAGCGCACTTTTACCTAGCAGTGAATTAAAGCCCCAAATAAATTTTTGCATCATTAGAAAGAAGGCCATTTACACTTAACAGAAAAATTAATTTCAAGTCATTCTGAGTTATACCGCATGGGAAAAAGTTTTCTTGAAAATCTGCTCCGAAATGGGATTTTACAACAATGAAATATTAGCGATTTTCAAAAATTTGCGGAAATTCAAATTAACCGTTATAATCCTGTTATTAGGCTTAAACCATTTGGTAGTACCTCTCACGTACATATTAAATTTAAAAAACCTTAGCTAATTTCTCTCTGTGCTTTTGAGGAGCAAACTTCTTGTACCCTTACTTGATCGCTTTTATTTTGGTCATATTATGGCGGTGTTCACCCGTTACAGTTTTTGAGAATTTTCTGGAAAAGAAAAAAGTATTTCAACAAAACATTACACCAGATTTATTGATTCACTATAAGGTATCTCTGCACGAAATATGAGGATAGGCATTTTTTTCCATCGTGTGCCACCTCTCACTCGGTCTCCAGAAAAAGTCGCTATTAAAGAGCCATTCTAGTTTCAAAGCTAAGAACGGTCATTTCCGCGATTTTATAGCAAATAATAATGTAAGTTAATCACTTTGCCTGATTAACAAGTCCAGATAGAAATCATAGACAGAGGTGTTTCTGCAGGACAAACGGATCAAAAGTTATTAATAGCTGTCGCTTTTCGGAGCAAATCATCGAACCTCACATTCCGCAATAAGTTTTCAACTTAATAGCGCTCTCGACCTCCGGCCAGTATCACTCCGTGCTAGTAATCGCTCTAACGCTCTTGATCACTGGCGTGTTTCACAGCTGTTTATAGTATGGCGTCCTGGTAGTACTTTTCCATTCTTTTATTTATTTTTTTTATTTTTTTAGCCGTCTTGATTGGAACCAGTTAACTAACATACAGGAGGGTGCATTATAAGGGCCTGAAGAACTAACCATATCGTAAGTAATGAACTGACACTTTTTTGCGATATATTTCTGGTTTTATTATAAGAGCTGATATATATTTTTTTTTTTCATTTTCTCCCATACTATATAATTTCCTCATCATCATCACCAATTTATACTTTTGTTAATTTATTTCTATGTATGCGGACTATCGAGTGTAATCACATGTATTTTGTGGCACCAGACAGTTACAAAACGACATAACAATGATCATCATCATAGAAGAAAACTAACTAGCTAGAACATGACCACATTACAATGAATATATTGTGTAACAAAGCAATAGATACTTAGAGAACCAATTTTATTAATGAGCCGACACAATCCTGTTACATAACTATCGTTTAAGCCGTGATTAAAAAATAAAAACTAAAAAAAATACTCAGCCGACCTCAAATAAAAGATCAGCTATAAGTTTTTAATCATTCACCAACCTTACTCGGAGCCCCCGGAAAAGAGGCCTCTAGAGGCCACCCACCACCCCCTTGGAAATTGCCTCCTTTTGGACCCCCTCTCCCCCCTGAATTCTATTGCGCTCCGTTGGGGACGGGCTATAGAGATAGATATTTTCTGGAACTACACAATTCACGTTCTTAATAAGCTCAACTCAAATGGTAGCAGCTTAAAGGGTTCACGGTTCAGCGGATACTCATTTATCAAAATGCTATTTTTATGCCTGGACATGCTGTATCGTGTATGCAAGCAATATGACCATGTCATAATGTTGTCAAAGAGCTAATCTGCACACTCCCATGGCACCTTCGGGTCAATAATAAATTCAACGTTGGTAGTGTTGCATGATCCACTAATTTTTTTCTGCGATTTCATTACTCCTCCATCCTAGTTCAGGTTACTCCGAAATACACATCTACATTGAAAAACGCTCTGAGATAGCTGAGATACATCTGAGTGGGATTAGTAACCGATAGAATTAATGATAAATTGGAAAACAAGTAATATAAATTAATTGGTGATGATACGCTTAACCATGAACCTGTCCCTTTAAAGAGCATCAATATCGTGTATGAAGGAATGTTCTTTGCATCTTTGAATGTTCTGGCATCACTTGTGTCCTGTATGTCCGTACCGCCTCCAATAACCTATACAAACCTAAGTGACTTACCGTTAATAATTAACTAAGAAAGACTAAGAAAATTGAGATTATTTGACACTGTATTAACATAAATAAAAATATTCTCCTCATAAAAGTATAGTGCAACGGCATATAGTGCATTTTATTCCGACTTTGTTATATTACGCTAAATCTTATTTACTGCGTTAACTACCCACAAAATAAATGATGCTGAGCGTCTCCATCTTGAATCATCGTTTTTCAACAGGGACTTAGCTCAAAACCTTTTGATTTCCGTGCCAGATTTAACAGGACCGACCGATGTCTCAAGATTGTAAGCAATAGTACTATAACTCTACTTTTAAGTTAACTTAAAAGCTAACTTCTCTAAAACCGATCCTCTACATACACCAATGAATGTGGCCGTTTTGTGGTGGCTACACATTCGATGACGGTTATCGTGAGTAGTAGTAGCAGTTCTCCGCATGGCATAACGGTCTCCTTCGGGGTCACTGATTAGGCTGAATCTAGACTGAATCAAGACAATTTTGTTTCCACTACTATCAATTTTCTGTGAAGCGTCAAGGCCCACCTCCAACCTAACCTCTATCACGTTTAATTCTAAGGGTTACCCAACGCCCACACCCTCCCCCTCCAGTATTGTGATGTCACAAAACCTATACTCCTTTCGGCATTTTCTGTTTTACGTCATCATTAACCATTTCACTTGGGGTTGAGAGTTCAGTGAAACGTTATTACAATTTACGAATTCTGTATGGCCCCTGTTCAAGCAAATCTGTATACTAACTACATGTTTCAGCTGAAAGTGCCTTCTATACTTCTGTCATGGTACATCCTTGACATTTTTTACCAAAACCCTGCAAGGGTAATTATTAGCAGCATTAGTATTAGCTTTAGTATGAGCATTATTAACTGTACATAACTTCGATCATGGTATGAAAATTAACTGGAGTGCTTGGCTGGGGAATTCAGGGACACAACTCTGTCTGTCATCTTTGTCGATAGGTCTATTTTTTTTTTGTCCTTACTAGCTAGTTTAGAATTTCCTTATCATTGCTTGCTTTCCTTATCGTGCTTGGCTCTCAATTTTTAGTCTGCTAAAATAATATGATGATTTCTTCAGCAACTGAAACATGTCTTGCCTTTTTGCATCAATTCTTCATTCTTATTAAGAGTGAGTCTCCCTAAAACCGGTCCACTGCGTTTCGGGTCGGAAAATCAATTTCCTTTAAACTTTGTCCATGAATATATCTTAGTCCAAAAGTAATTGAAACCGCATTAGTTTTTGAAAACACTTCAAAATAGCGCATATTGCCGAGTTCACCACTTCAAAGTTTTGCACTTTCAACGATTTTTTTCAGTTCCTCGGATCAAATTGGTCCTTAAATAATGTAAAGCACACAATTTTGGTCCTTTAAAAGCAACTTGTGTCTACTAAAGATTTTTGATTTACACCCACTTTGCCGTAGGCGAGAAAGGACTCAAAAATTCATATTTTCATCCTAGCACTGTGCAAAATCCCTACATCGTCTTAACAAAATGTCTTTCCAGAGCAACAAAGGAAATGTTCAAAAACATAGAAACATAAAAATATGTTGTGATTTTAACGATTTATCAGCACAGCAGATCGACGAAATATGACTTACATTGCAGTTACACATTAATTCGGTCACTTTTCATAAATTGTTGTTTCAACCACAAGTTTTTTCATTGAGCCTGTAAGAACAATTTTGTCTTCATTCATTGACGAAGCTTCTACAAAGCTGGACTTTGAACAGTTATTTTTGTCCCATTTGGACTGGAGACGAGTGACAGAAGAAAGCCAGCTAAATGCTTGAGCCCGCGCAGGGAAGCAAATAAAAGTATTTATGATTTTGCTCCTTTGCTTTTTTGTTTAGCCATATAATAAACATCTTATTTACCGAGCTAGGTCGGTCTGTATGGGAGAGTCTTGATCTCGGTCGCTGGTACAGACCTCACTGTGTTCGGTCTGTATTGGCGACCGCGATCAAGATTAGGGAGCTTAAGCAACTACGACGACGACCACAACGACGACTTCAAAAAACAATAGGTTTAATGATCAAAACAACAGCTCAGCACGTGCATCATGCTTTTTAGTACATTTCTTTGACGTCCTCTGCACGACTACGACGTGAAAACTCCTAATTTGCCGTTTTGTGGAGGACGTGGACAAGCCACGACGAATTTTCCTTCCTCTTTTTGAACTTGAATAAAATCCTTAAGAATTCAACTCCAGGAAAAGTCGCCTGTATTTGACATATTTAGAGGGTCCAAATAGACGCGATTAAGTTTGAAAGAACGCAAATTCATTTTTTTAGCGCCGTTTTCACTGCCGTCGTCGTCGTCCTTGCTTAAGGTCCCTAGTATTCTCCCATACAGACCTCCGCTGGCACTGTAGTTAATTAGTTTATGAAACCTTCTGCGAACAAGAAAAACTAGACTTTTTATACTTAATAAGTGTCGGGACAATTTATTCTGTTAGGAAGCAGAAATCGTTTATTCAAATGTAAATAGCTCAATGGACATACCGCTGAGCCTTCGAAAAATTATTAAACACTAAATTTTTAAATAGGTACTAAAATCCATTGCTTGGTTATGTGAGAACTATGCCTTTTTCGAAAGCTTAATTCAGGAAAAGAAAAAATGAACACTGATAGAGAAATGCGATAGTCAGTTGCTTGTTGCTCAGTTACTAGAGTTTCGATGTATCACACATCATTATTAAGAGTGAAAAATAAAATGTTAAGTTTCAAAGTTGTTTGTCAAGACAAGGCATCCGAAGTTTTCAACATTAAGGAATATGGGGCCGAGAATCCAAGTCTCACGGACAATTTCGATTCTCGGTCCTCAAAACAGCAAAAACAAATTCGAAGACCTTGCCTACGAGATGCTTTTTATTCAAGAATGTAAATCATCACCATCGGATTCGATTTGTGCTTAGCTTTTCTAAATCTACATTACAATGAAGCACGTACGAATTGAATACATTCTATTTTATTCAAACTTCAGCTCTTTAAACAACTTTGAAACTTAACATCTCTTACTCTTGATAATGATGTGTGATACATCGAAACGTCGAGTAACGCATTTTAGTGTTGTGAAGTATTTTGAAAGTTATTTTTAAGACAGATCTATCTTATCTTTTAAGTTTAGTTTTTGTTTCATTAAGTTTTGTCCACGTACTGTTTTTCTGTTTTGATATTTTGTTTTTACTTGTACCTGAATTTATGCTTAGTTCGCGAATGTACTTATTGCAATATTAGGAATGTTATTGGCTTGGCATTGCCACACCTTAATTTTTAGGGAGTTATTATAACTCCAAAAATGGAATAAAAATTTTAGGTACAGGATAACCCCTTTTTAGGGATTACTTTAACTCCTAATTTAACTCGGAATTTGGGGTCATTTTTACTCCTGAAAAAGAGTTCTTTTTACTCCCAATCTGGAGTTAAAATAACTCCGAAATGGGGTTATTTTTACTCCTTGCATGGATTGTTTTTGCTCTTTTTGGAGTTAATTTAACTCTGAAAGTGGAGTAAAAATTTTAGGTACAGGATAACTCCCTTTTGGGGGGTTATTTTAACTCCTTAATATCTAGAGTCACTTTTACTCCTGAAAAAGAGTTCTTTAAACTCCTTTTTGGAGTTAAAATAACTCCCTAAAAAATAACCCCACTGTAAGGAGTTAAATTAGCCCCACTAGAGGAGTTATTATAACTCCTTGAAAATTACCCTGCAGATCTTAGTTTTTTACAGGCGGTCGTGTTTGTGGTGCTAGGGCTGACCTTGGTTCTTTGTTACTTGTCAGTTGCGGTTGTGCGTGGGCTAATCTATTCCCTTACAATAGCGAACCTGTTGCAGTATAAGCGAGAAGGTATTCAATAGAGCTTTCCAGGTCAGCTAACCCAGTCATGTCCAGCTTTCCTTATAAAAACCGCTACTATACTTGAACTAGTAAGTAGAGAAGAGTAGAAAAGTAGAAAAGAGTTACAAGAGTAGGAAGATTAAGATTGTTAGCAGAAGTCAAAGAAGAATAAAGGCCAAGATGTAAATCAGATTCCTGGTACCTCATCGTCTAGCGAGGGAGTTGCTCGAACACGCCCCCACATAAGTCTAATTTTACCCACAAAGAAGCCGGTGAGAATGTTCCGTAATAATTTTTACTGAGTTTAGGCAATGAATTCAATTTTCCTTTTTTTACGATTTGGATGAATTGAAAATCAGCGTAGTTCCTTGCTCTAGTTTATTTCTAATCTTCCTTTCTTTTTTGGTCATTTATCTCACGCCATGTCTCACTGGCAGGCCCTTTTCTGCGTATTCTGGTTATATTGCCGCCCGGACGTGAGCGCCGAGGGTCGCATTAGAGACCTTGACTTGGAAGCCGTGAACTTTGCTAAGGCAAAAGGGAAAACACTTCTTGGAAACGTATTTCAAAATATTTCAGTAGAGTCTGAGATGTTTTGTCAGTTAGCTTGCAACTCATGTCAGTTGAGCGACTCTGATTGATTCTTGAGCTACGAGAACTTTGCTAATGCAAATCAGTCTCCTTATAGAGGAATTCAGGTAACTTAATTTATAAAGCTTGTTTAATTTAAAAAAATTCTCAGATATCCTAAGTAACTAAGCATACTAAGTAACAGCTGAGCTCTCACGCGTAAGGCATGCGCAGCGCACGGAGCACAAAGGGTGACAAAATTTGGTTATCTGTGCATCCAAGATTGACAAAATCGTCCGTTGTTTGAGGGCCACAAGTTTATCAGTTCCCATTACAACTGTTAAGTGTTAGCCTCCTTTAAATAAAGTCTCTACTCTAGCCACTCCTCTCCACGTAAGTCCTTCCGTACGTACATCCGTCCTCTTTTCATGTTAATGGATGTGAAATGTTCTACTTTCTCGCCTTATGTTAGCGGATGTGTAATGTCTTACTTACTAGCTTTAAGTTGCAACACAGTAGGTTGTTGCCGGTCGCAGAAAGCTGTTGCAGAAAGTAGAGAGTAGTTCCACTTATTGGAACAAAATCTGTCCATGTTGCTCATCGTTTTACCGACCCAAGGTAAACTTGTTTTGCAACAAGAGGCATAACTCCCGAGTATTGCGTGACTCCCGTAGTTTCATTCAATCAGAAGTCAGTATTCACACAACCTGCAACAGCCTGATTTGTTGTAACGCAGGATTGAACGGGAGGGGGGGGGGGGGGAGGGGAAATGGACAACATTCCTTTGCAACTCATTTTGAAGCAATCTTGCCAATTTTAGTTGCACGGTTTTATTGGCCGCTATACCGTAACTTTAAAACGAAACCAACACCTACAATGCTATCGTAGCATTTAACTGTAAATGATCTGTCTTGATTGGAGCATTGAAACAATAATTTACGGCTGCTTGAACAAAAGGTTAACGAGATTTTTTGCTTGTCTGGTTTTCTTTTATATTAGATGCCGGGGTCGGTTCAAACGTCGACAAATTGCACAACCAGGTGTCGAATGTAATGCTCATGAGAAAAATCTATTGTTCGTCTAGCTTATTTGCATTACATTTGGCACATCTGACTGTGACAGTTTAGTTTGATTTCATTTTGTTCCAAAATCGTTGAAAGCTTAAACGTGTAACTTTGCATTTGTACGAAAACAGAGCATATGTGAGTTTCACAGCTCTCTTTGTGGTGACAGTGGAATCTGTATCCCCGACTACAACGGTGGCTTCTTTAAATGCAAGTGTGACGATGTATACACAGGAATACCATGCAGTAAGTAGTGACACTCAGTACTAATTAGAAATAAAACATTGTTTGCGTAGAATCAGGCAGGAGGCATCCGCATATAAATCTTGTAAAAGTCGCTTACCTTTTCATGAGTCCAACCAAAGCTATGGGGATATCAGTTCATTTGATTTCCTTTCGTTTAGCATTATAGAGAAGAAAGTGTACTATAACAAAACAAAAAATTATGCGTTATAAAAAAAGAAAGAAAATTAATTTTTTAAAATAAGTTAAATTATAGAAATGCGTTTGCCAAGTAATTGAGATTAGAAAGCATGATAGGGTAAGCAAACTCTTTCTGATTGATCAACCTTCAATTTGATATGCACTCTGTTTCTAATAGAACCAACAAAAAGCTGCTTACAACTTCGTAAAAGGGTGTCACTTCCAGTGGTGTATATACCATCATTCCAGAGGGCAGCAAACCGATAAAAGTTTTGTGTCATATGATGACGGAGGGTGGAGGCTGGACCGTGCTTCGAAGACGTATGGATGGGTCTGTTGACTTCTATCGCGAATGGACAGCCTACAGAACTGGGTTTGGCAATCTGAGTGGTGAGTTCTGGCTTGGAAACGACAATCTTCACCGTTTAACCGCCGCAGAAGAGGTGGAGCTGCGAGTTGACTTGGAAGACTTTGAAGGTAATATCACATACGTCGAGTACACTACATTCAAGGTGGCTGACGAGGAAGATAAATATCGGTTTCTGATTGGAGGATACAATGGCACGGCAGGGGACTCAATGAAAATAAACCATGATGCAAAGTAAGAGATGTAACTATACATGTTGACATTACAAACAAATTTCATCCCCCCGCCAAAAAAAAGCCAACAAATTAATTCCTGATTTCTAACAGGTAAATAAGGCCCGGGTCGCACTAGCGCAAATTTTTTAACCTCAAATTTTTTGGCGATAAAATATTTGGAGAGAAGAAAAAGGTTCCAAATTTTAACACGAGTCGCATTATACGAATTTTGCATTTTCCAAAACTCCAGTGACTGACATATATATCATTCAAGGAGAGCTCTTACATTACATACATCAAAGAAAGCATCACATAAGAAATGATGGCCGCCAATGATATAATTATTTTCTTCGGCCTTTTCTTAACTGAAGTTTATTTTTCTCGCAACGAAATGCCATAGCAGTTCTGGTAATAGTTAAGCGTTATGAAGACTATCAACACTCCTTTACGTAGTTGGCTGCAGCTTTCAGGAGACGCAGATGGCTTGAATCGACGTCGAAACCGTCCATGGTCTTCGACTTTACCACGACTCATTGATACAATGCTGCTAATTAAATCGATTTGAATTTACGGCGCAGGATAGGATGCAAAGTTCGTGGCACATCGAAATAATTGCTAGCGAGAGGGAGGACAGAGGGCGTAGAAAAAAAGCATTTGCCGTGGCTTTTCAATTACGCGAATGGAGTAAATGACAGCTTAATGGTTACATAAACAAAATTGTCAACTTTGCCAAAATTTGGTAGCCTCCGAGGAAGCACTTCGGCTTCTTTGAACATTGGCAGAATTTTGGCAATCGGCAAAAAATTGGATTGAATTTTTAATATGGGGTCGCACTTATTTTTCGTTATGTGTTGACAGATCAGGTGCTTAGATAAACAAAATTCGCTCTAGTGCGACCCGGGCCTTATAAACTAGAAAGATTCATTAAACATTCCGGACTCCATGTTGACTTAGAAGTTTCTCATTTTGCATATATCAAAATAATAAAAAATAAATGAATAAATGGATAAATGCAATACTTTCTAAAGTCAGGTTATATGTTATCCAAAAATGCGTCACTTCGCTATTATTAACCGAGCTGGAGATCTGTACGAGAGACAGAGAATTGATCCTGAGACGTCAGTCCCTGGAACTATCCGCTAATTTTAACACTGGACTCAAAGCTTGTTAGCCGTGAATTTTTCCCTTTCAAACAAGAGCCTCCACCTTTATAATCACGTGCTTTGTTTGTTTGTTTGTTTTTTTGCTGTCTACTGCCAACATTTTAATCTTATATCTTGGTGTACTTTACCATGTAACACAAGACTGGTTTTTCCGATTCCGATTCATCGATTTTAGTTAATCCGCTTCAGTGTCATCGATCTAGGATTTAGCTACACTTTTTTCTTTTCTTTTTTTTCAGTGGTATGCAGTTTAGCACTAAGGACGACGACAATGACTATCACCCAGGTCTAAATTGTTCCAAAACATACAAGGGCGCTTGGTGGTACAGAGATTGTCATGGGGCTAATCTTAATGGTCAGTACCTTGGCGGAGTACACTCGACTCTTGCTGATGTTGTCAATTGGTATACCTTTAGGGGATATCATTATTCCTTAAAACGCAGTGAGACGAAAATAAAACCTAAAAAGTAAATGCAAGCACAATAAACCACTGATTAATGGTTGATTCCTTCAAAATAATATTATTTGTTTCGTTGATTTTGGCTCAATTTTTCGTCTACGAATAGGCTGTACCTTTGAACTTGTTAGGGCCAAGAAACGTTGACTTCATTGCTTTTTTCTGAAATCTAATATTAATATAAGTATCATATGGTTTTGGCTACATCTTGTTAAATTGCCTGAATTTGCCAGAGTCGCATTGCAATACCTGCTGATTTCAAATGGAAAGTCTTCTTTCATGCAGCGCTTTAATAAAATCATAAAACTAGAGAGTTTAATAGCGGCTGTCTGTAAATATCGACCAGGGGTGGGAAAAATAAAGATTTCGAAAAATCCAAAAAAAATTCAGTGGACTAACCTAGGTACCTTAGTAATGAAAATATAAATTTTACTTTCATCGGTTAAATATTTTGGCAATACAGCGAGAGTAAAGACGGCCTCCACCAGGCCGCTTTTTCGGGACGCGCGAAAGGGTAACGAAAAAAGTTCGATTTTAGTCTAATTCAAACATCATTCAATTCAAAAAGCTTCTCATCGTATTAAAGGGATTTCAAAATACATTTTGAGTGGTAATATACTTCAATTGATTGCAACCAGAATATTTTACGGATTTTAAGATACTTGAATAATTTTGAGGATTTCACCCGAACAAAATTTTGTCGAAATTCGAAGGCCTAAAATTCAACCCGATACATCGTTTTAAGAAGAAATAGATATCTGACATTAAAAAGTAATCTTTAAGCTTTCGAAATATGGGTTCAAAACTTTGGGCAACATGTGAAATGAATTTTTGGGAAAGCGAAATTCAGGGAGCACTTGAGTGAAATTTGACCTCTCTGACTTGACAGTTATGAGGTTCGGCGCGACAAGGTGAATTCGAAAACAAATCGTTCAGCCCAGGTACGTTTAATTCAGGCGATTCCAAGTCCCATAGTGATACACAAGTAATTGAAAAAAAGTAAGATGGAAAATTGTACCTCAATGTTTAGCCAAAAAGATGGTCAAATCCCGGCTTTTTATCGTAACCTGTAGCTCAACACTAATGTAAACATGAAGGTCAAGTACTCGTATCAAGACACAGGAAAGTGTTCAAACTTTACACCAAATATCTATCTTTTCTAGTAAATATGAGGTCGGCAATATTTTTGTTTGTACCTTATGTCATTGCTTGTCTTCATGACCGCAAAAACTGAGGCAAACTGCAGCGAAACCCCAGCGCACTCGACGTGTGTCAGGGAATGCTTACGTGTGTCGAGAATGCGTTACATAACATTACAGTCACCAAGGTATCAATCGGCCCCTGTCAGAAACCAAAATCATGTCCTGTGTGGTTTAGGTATAGCTGCATTATCCCAGAATGACGCTTAGCAATATATATACAAGGGGTATGGTACCCAACGACCGTATGTTTCAATTCCATGTCTCTATGCTTTATGCTTCTAGGTCCGTTCGAAAGTTTAAGGACATATAGCCGTAGCTCATTTTATACCGAAATTGCCAGGAAACCTTTTGTTACTTACTAATGAAATGTGGAAAACACAACCACCGAAAACCGCGGGTAAATTATTAGAAAATAAATATCCGAACCAGCAATTTTCGCTCCTTCGAACAGTTGTCTTAAAATGTTACCTTGGTGCTCCTGAAAAGTTACACAAGCTTACCTTTTATGGCGAGCTGTTCCTTGGAGTAGTCCTTTCAGTTTCGCGTCCGATAACAGCATTAATACTTGTCTTACTTTTAAGTAATTTTGAAGGTTATTTACAGATCATTCCTTGTGGAGAGGCCCTGTTAGCCACTGTCGCGATCCAGTTTGGTTGCGATCGTCACTGCGTATTGTTTTAAATAGTCTTTTGTATACTGAACTACACAGATGCAGCGTGATACTTGATGGACCTAGATAATTAGGTTTAAGGCGGGGCCGGATATTATTTTAGTTTAATACAAGCTGCAACAACAGCTTTCTGTTGCTCAGTGTGGCACCACCTTTTATTAAAAGTGAGAACCCTCTTTTTGTTCTGCGTTGGGATTTGTTAAAATTCCTGTAACTTAGCCACAGGCGCTCTGAAGCCCTATTAGTTTATTACCACTTTGGACGTTTTTTTTACATATATACATTTTTTATTATATCAAGTTTCCGTTCAACCACTGACTCCCGCATAGCGGCATGAGCTCTGCAAAAAAGGCCTACTCCAGGCGCAGATAGTAGAGCGCGGGAGAAAAATTCAGGAAGAAAAGAAAAACAATTTACCTCGCTCCCCTACTATCTGAACGCCTGGAGCAGGCTATGCAAAAACTGTCCCGCCCGGGAACAATAGCAGCATTGATGAACATTGATAACATTGATGAACAACTTATAACAGCAAATTAAAGTAATTGACCCACTCTAATCCATTAATTAACATCAGTCGACGGTGGTGGGCTAATATTTAGTCGTTGCAGTTGAATTCAATCGCGCCGTTTTACCTATCTTCCATCGCCAAAGGAAAACAATCCGGCAATCATGTAAGGCCTGAAGTGGTGGCTATCCGACGAGAATGGAAAATATTACGTTTCTACGCAAAAGATACGATGGCGGAACGTTTCCAGCATGTGATAACGATGGCTCTGTCGAAAATATATGAGTTAGAAGCTGGCGTGTCAGTCAGTCAAGGTGCTAAACATGAAATCTTCAGCGTAGAGTTATTGACTAGTAATGATTTTCTTAGGCATTTCTAAGTTTTGTCACACATTTATTTCCATATGTGACCGCGGGAGTAACCGTTCCAATGAAAACCGTCTACGACTGTAATAGACTACCTTCTTAATTCTAGTGAGACATATGCAATGCTTTCAAGTGACATACCGCGGTGAAGTATCCCACTCCTGACTTGATTTTTCTAAGTTAAGTATACATACGATCATGAGGCTAGTTACAGACTAAGAAAAATCAAGTCAAGAGTGGGATATTCACGGTATACCACAAAAAAAGCATTGCATAATAAAAGATTTATGCCATTGAACATCATGACGTAAAAAAAAATAAACCTCGACTCACAGTCAAAAACAAGGAAAGTCACTTTAATTAGTACTACATACAATGCCCAAATAATCGACAGCTTTCCAGTGAATTTAATAAGTTTGTGCTTGACCTGCATTCTGAGGAATATATAGCCACATGACATGTCGGTTGAACTATTGCATGTCAATAAGGTTTGTTCTTTGAAATTTGGATCCATCCCGGTCTTGGCAACTCTGGTTAACGGGTTTCATTTCGTTGCTTTCGATTAATAAATCAACTTCTTTGTCCGTCTTACTGTCAGCTTGATTTCGTATTATTTTCAAACCTGGGTTTTTTCATGTTCAACTCGTCGTTATTATAGGAAGTCAAAAATTCGTGTTAATTTTAGTGGCATTAATTTGTGTAAACTTTTTCCCTCGCCGTTAATTGAGTGTAGCAAAATCGTTGGCTCAAAATTGGGGGGGGGGGGAGGGGTTGGGGGAAGGAAAGTTCTCAAAAGTTTCTGTGGCAGTAAGCGCCTCAGAAATTTCTGTGGATCTTTGTGTCAGACATTTCTGTGGATCGTTGTCCCAGAAATTTCTGTGGATCCTTGTCTCAGAAATTTCTGTGGATCGGTGTCCCAGAAATTTTTGTGGATCCTTGTCTCAGAAATTTCTGTGGGTCGCTGTCCCAGAAATTTCTGTGGATCCTTGTGTCAGACACCTCTGTGGATCGTTGTCCCAGAAATTTCTGTGCATCCTAGTCTCAGAAATTTCTGTGGATCCTTGTCCCAGAAATGTCTTTCGATCGTTGTCCCAGAAATTTCTGTGGATCCTTGTGTCAGACGTTTCTGTGGATCGTTGTCCTAGAAATTTCTGTGGATCATTGTCTCAGAAATTTCTGTGGATCGTTGTCCCAGAAATTTCTGTGGATCCTTCTCTCAGAAGACCAGTCAGTAACAAATGCTTATAGGAAAGAAACTTATAATTTTTGCAATAATTTGCCATAAGATATACGGTCATGGAAAGGATTCCAAGAAAACGATGCAAATTTACCAGGAACAAAATCGGCTCTTTTAGGTGCATCTTTTCTAAGCCAAAAAAATTTGTCGAAAAATTAGTAAAAATAGTCAAATCTTTCCGTTTTTGCTTATAAAAATTGGAAAAAAATGAGCAAATAATTGCATTTTTTTTTCCGAAATCAACATTTTAGAATATCCCACCTTATTTTAGAACGTGTTCCTCTCTCCCAACCGCTCAGGCACCGACGCTGTCTGTTTGTTGTGTGTGAACGACTTGCTCAAGTCCCTGGCCGTTACTGTTCATACTATATAAAGCTATCCATTACATAGTGTGAAGTTAACCTCATTTATTCAACGCTTTAGGAGTCAGAGTGATATCCTAACTTTAGTGATTTGAGTAAGCCCGCTGAATAACTTTCCTTCCTGTAGTTTCTGTAGCTTCTAGCCCATCTCAACTATGTAGGTTCAGGAGTACCAGAACATTACCCACACCGAGTTCGCCTTGTTTTATCCCCACGGTCAGCGAACTCAAAGATGTCCAGCTTTAGCTATAAAAGCCGCTGCTATTGACTTGTTAGTTGGTAGTGAGTAGAGAAATATAATTAAGAGCTAGCTGTATTTGTAAGAGCTGTAGAAGAGAAAAATAAAGACTAAGGCTTAGCTAGTGAGTTACTCGAACATAACCCCAACTTGATTTTAGCTTCCGTTTCTATTACTCATATGTAAAGTAATTCACTAATAAATGAACTTTCGTAACTTACTTGAGTGGTCAAGACCCTTTCTTTGGCGTCATTAACAGGAACAGTGCTCTGTTTGAGCCTGAATTTTTAATAACCTATATTAATAATAGTATTCTTTATTAGGAAGCTACATCATCACATCAGTAGTTTACATAAAGGTCCTAGCTAAGATTTAAGATACTAAGTCAAAGCATGTCATTATTTCTTGTGTTATAATTGTGAACTCTAGAAGGCCACCTGATTCCCAAAATTCATCGTATAGCTTGTTTGATTTCCTAGAGACCGAAGGTTAGGTCCAATTTTTTTCCGGCTGTGTTGGTTTCGGATCAACGAAAAACTCAAAATGTTTACGCTAATTTACAAAAGCCGTATAATTTTCCGATCGAACCTCCTTTACGGTTAGTGATTTCCATTCGCTTTCGCAAGTCTTCCTTTGTTTCTTATCCCTCTTTCCTTTGTTTCGTGACTACTTTGTCGCACCTTCCAGCAAAATCGCAGTCTCAGATCTTCCATACGTCTGTCAAGATGTATGTTTACTTGAAAATGTGGGCTTTGATTCACCTTCTGTGGCTTGTTGTGTCAAGCGATGGCGGTCAGTGTCCCAATGACAAACCTAAACACTGTAAATGTACCTTATTTGGTAAAAGATCCAGTTTTACCAGATACAGAGTTGACTGCATGGGTTATGAGCATGTACCGAGCGCTATCCCCTCAAACACGGTGATATTGTATGTTTTGTTATTATTTGTCTTAGTTAACAATTGTCAATACTAACTTTTGAGATCAGGGTTGGATGATTTTCTGGTCTCTAAACAGACCTGGAAAGAAAGAAAGCATAAATCAATCAATCACTCTATACACCTTATTCGATGGTTTAGCATATAATACGTGCGGATATTTTGTGATTTGCGTAGTATTTTTCCAAGCCCCGCAGGGGCGAGGAAAAATACGAGCAATAAGCAAAAGGTCCTCTCGTATTATATGCTAAACCATCGAATAAGAGGTTTATTATTCCACTTAAAAACAAAATAATTTTACAATTGGCTTCTATTCTTTGATAAAAGTATGCAGAAACATCCTGATTCAGTCTGTGAGAATGACGTTAACAATGAGCAAAATGTTCGCACGTATTATATGCCAAACCATTGAATGAGAGGTTAATTATTTCAATGTAAAAGAAAAATGTTATGTTGGCTTATATTTTCTAGTAAGAGTATCCAAAACACCTGATTCTGTCAGCCATAGTTGCTCCTTTTGCATCCGCCGGTATTCGCCCTGTTGTAAACCGGTTAAACTAGGACACTACAGTGTATTGCGGCCTCGTATTTTGCGCGTTCTCTTGACCTTATTTGGTAAAATGACATAATAGTGGAATAATAATTTAAGGTATTGAAAAGCGTTATATACAGTAAGACAAATTAAGAATCAAATTCGATCACAAGATTACCCTTCGACGAAAATTGTTGCCCAGACTAAATCACCGAACCCGGAATGCGCGAATATTTAACGATTATATTGAATGAATGCCTTTCGTACCATCTGAAGAATTATTGAGATCGAGGAGGGTGTTATCCCTCCTGGATCTCCATAATTCTTCAGATGATACGAAAGCCATTCATTCAAAACAATTCTTACACGTAATTTAAAAACAACCTAAAACATGCTTACTTCCATCGAAATTATAAGTTCATCTTTGATAGTGAAAGCTAATCGGCGAGTTTAGGAGATAAAGGGCTATTTAGCTCTGCAAATATTTCCAAATAACAGATGTTCTCCATCGGGTAGTCTTATTGCTGTTTTTGCAATCTTTTTAGCCAATAGTTCGCCTGTTTCTTTCACATGTATGGTGGCCTAGAACTGCCATAAGGAATTTTCTTGAATTATCAAGAAAATTCAACTTTTGTAATCGATTAATTTTAAAATTACTGCATTTTTTTCTATAAAGAAAATATTGAAGATGTATTTTTTATTTTTCAAAGACAATTTTTTTAAAAACGATTGAATTCGTTTGACTTTTGAAAGTACTACAAATTATTTTTAAAAAGATAATATTAAAAAGAGTATTTGTTTTCATATCAGAAACGCTTCATTTTTTTTTGGTCTTTGTTTTCAATAGTTTTTTTTGTTTTTATTTTCGTTTTTTTTTTTCCCTAAGGCGAATATTTTTTCCCCCCTAAGGCGATTTTTTTTTAAGGGACTGGAACGTCTTTTTTTTTTTTTTTTTTTTTTTTCGTCTTGACAAGCCGAGAACTGCCATAACCCAAAATGCTTTTCGCACCTGATGTTATCCCATAACTCTCTCTGCACCGGTTGCCTTTCCAATATGGCGGTTCGAATGAGGAACGATTCGTGGAAAAATGATCATGACCTAGAAGATATCCTGAGAAAGTACGTTAGGGAGGGATTGCAACGCGAGGAGATCTTGGATTTTGTTTCAAGGGATTTCAGTGTTGTTCTGGAGTCTGTCCAAGAGTTCTCATATCTTCCAAAGACTTGTCGAGGTAGTGCTTCACAACCCAGGTAGTGTACGAGTACTCTTTGTGTTTGCTTGTGGCCTTGAAAGCTTTCCTGAATCCGCCCGCTCCAAAAGCTGTCTCTTCCAAGTTAAAGTCGACGAGAACTGGGGACGCTCAAGGCCTGTTGCACGTTCAAGCCCAGTACGAGCACCACCGCCACGGAGGGCTACTGCTGGCGTGGAAATTGTGTCTACCAGTCATCCCTGTGGTATACGACCAGAAAAAGTATCTCCTGAAAGCAGATTCATTCCTAAGAGCCTCTCTGTCGTTGACATGTTAAAACTTGGCAACCAAATCAAGCGTACAACAACAGCAATAGAGATTTAAAATTTTGACTTTCAAGCTATGGCTTGTTGAGCGTCCCCAGTTCTCGTCGACTTTAACATGGAAGAGACAGCTTTTGGAGCGGGCGGATTCAGGAAAGCTTTCAAGGCCACAAGCAAACACAAAGAGTACTCGTACACTACCTGGGTTGTGAAGCACTACCTCGACCAGTCCGGGCCACAAACCAGAACTGGATATATGATTTCCTGTCATCTGATTGGTTTACGCAAAACCAAAACATTGCTTAGACCGCAAAAGGACTAAGGCCTAGAGAAAATGGCGGCGATGTCGCGTTCGAAAGCCGCTACAAAGATACTCATGATACGATAGAATCTTTCCAATCTATCGATCTCTCGACTTTTAGAACTTGCGGAAAATTCCATCGAAAAGTCATTTTCTTTATTTTTCTTTACTGGAATTACATGACTCACAGAAGCTCGCGAACTATAAGCTTTAATCAGCAACTTTGTTTATGACTTCTTCGCAAGAAGTCACTGAAGAAGTAGGCCGCCTGATCTTCTCAATTCGGGAGAGCCTAGGAAAGTGAACGCTGTCTTATAGCGTGCATATATACCCTAGAGAAGCGTAATTTTGGCCTTGATTTGCCTGATTTCACAAGGGCTGTTGAGGAAATGGAAATTCTTCCGACATTCTTATTTCACTGTGCACTGGGATAATGAATATTATATCGACAAACAGGTTTACATCGTTTGAATAAGGGCAGCTTATTTCATTTAGTTCTTTTTGTTTGAAGTGCAGCTTCAGTTATTATCAGAAGATGATGTTTCAGGTACCTTAAGCAAGTTCTTATAATATATTCAGGGTGACCCAGATTGTATGAATTTCCTTGCTTATATAATAAGAAAGTAGGAAATAAACATGTGAATGTTTATTATATAATTGTTCAGTTTTAAAAATTGTATGTCACTACAGTTTTGATTTCTAAAAGAAACCATATAACATTTTAACATCACCAGATACTTCTGCTCTTCTGTTTACAATACAATTGTTGCAAGATTTGTATTTTGTAAACAAGCATAGGTTACAATCATTGGACTAAAGGTTAAGCAAATAACAACACTCAGTATAAAACAGTCACTTTATTATGGTTCCCCTATCGTATCACAACTGCATTTTCCTCTAACAAAGCTTCATTGTCATAAGCTGCAAGAAAAAGTAATTATGAAGTTAGTAATAATATACGATATATTATATTATAGTGTCACTCGACACAAACCAACAGTCAGGATGGACACTTATATTGATTTTAATGAAAGCTATTTTTTTTTGACAGCTACATATATTTTTTTCATATCATAGGGAAGATATCACTACTTTTTTCAAAAGAGCCACTCATGCCAAATTCTCCCCATTTCCTCCTGCTATTTCCCTCTCAACAACTTATGCAAAATAATTGCCCATAAGATATCAAGTAGATACCGTGACCAAAATACTAGAAAGAGGCTACAGGGAGTTCACAATATCAATATCCATAAGTGGCTCGTCAAATAGATTTAGACAGATACAACAGACCAAAACAAAAGCTTCTGGATTTAAATGCATTGATGTTTTTGTTTAAAATAAGCAACAAATAATATAAAGTGTTTGACCAAGTATTCTTTTAAACCCTTATTACAAAAACTACATGTACATGTACTGAATTTTGTACTTACTCTTAATTTCCATGTCTTGAAATCCATCAATGAAAGACGCCATGGACCTAATTAGTATGGATAATAACATGATTTGTAGTGCTATGTTTCATCCATTTCTGTGTGGTAGTGGGTTTTGCAGGTCACTTTGGTTCTTCAGTTCTTATTCTAAAAGAAAATAGAATATTTTTAGTTAGTATAATTACATTGATGACTATCAGAAATAGAGCACTGTGATTGGCTAGGAGCTTCGCTCTATCCCACTATAATCACCGCGCGGTGATTATAGCATTGAAGGCTAACCCCTGGCTGGCAGTTTTCAAAATGGCAGCCAGATTTTTTGATGTTTCGGGGTCGGAAATTGATCAATAATTTTATTTTCTCGAATAATCATCAATGTAATTATACTAAAACAATTAGTCGCCTCAGGCGACGTGAATATTGGTGAATAGTCACCTCGACTTCGTCTCGGTGACTATTCGCCGATATTCACATCGCCTTCGGCGACTAATTGTTAATTATTACTGATATTGTTAAGAGCCCGCAACAAAAGTAAAACTCTGAGATGCATGGGAATGGTTGTAGACACAAGTGTAAGACCTGTCATCTTTATTGTTGTTGGTTTTGTACTGAAATACATCTAGAGTGCTACTGTTAGCTGTAACTTCTGTGCTGTACAGCCTGAAAGTAGCTCTTGTCTTCAGTAATATTGCTAAATTCCTTCTGTGTCTGACTAGAAAAAATCTTTTAAAAAATAAAACAAACAGAACCTATAAAAGTGGAAATAATCCTCACAGTTAAATACTAGGGTTTTATTCTTACATGTATGTGTGCCACCCAAACCTTCAAATGTAATATTATTACTGGAGTGAGGCATTGTAAGAGTCAAGTGTCTTGTCCAAGAACACAGCATGGAGAACTCAGCCAGGGCTAGCTAGCTCATTCCTGGAATGCTTGAAGTGGATTGAAGCCCACTGACAAACTAACCACAAGGGTATCGCTTTTCCAGCATATATCTTTGCACTAGAGCAACTATAAATTATTTATTTTTATTAACAATTTTGGTAGGAGTCTACTGCAACTGTACCATGTGTTAAAATTAGTCCTATCTCGGGCAACATTTCACTTAACTACACATGAAAACACATCATTTCTCGCATGCTGTGAGGTTGTAAGTTTGACTTCTAGAAGCAATGTCCAGTCTTTCCTGACATTTACCGTTTTGTTATATAAATAATCTGAAATAATACAATCTGTCGCACTATAAAAGCAAAGTACACTTACTTAGTTGTTCAGTTGGTAGCAATACTTCAGAATACCCAGCCCGACTCCTCGGAGCTTAATGTCGGTCCCACAGCAAGGTCTGCTCGACCGGTCAAACAACAATCGAAACTACATTTCTGCATTGGTCCTTGGACCAACCAACGCAATCTGGACAGATCGGGTTTTCCATAAAGTTTTGTCACCCAACCGGCATCTTTATGCCAAAAACACAACGTGCTTTTCCACCACACTGCAATAGAACATAAAATGAACATGGCGTTACAAAAATTCGCACATGGCGGAAACTCACTATTGCAAATTCAAACGCACAGCACTATCTGGAAATGCTTTGCACTACGACAACAAAACCACCATTAACAAGAAAATTATATGTAGATTTCAAAAAAATTTTTTTCAAAGATCCAAAAAATGTCACACACCTTTCTATCTTCAGATGTTTTGCGCCTTGTCAGGTAGATCTTTGAGCTGAAGCATTCCCGTTTTCAGCCGTTTTACCTCCAGAGAACACGCAAACCTCGCCGGTTGCCATTTTTTTTTAACTCATGTGCTTCCTCATCATTCAAAAAGGCAGCTCCTAAGGTACTGTGGGAAAAAGTCATTTCTAAGCGTAGCAAAGAGCTGAAAAGCAACCCTGGATAGTCTCCCTTGGTTTGGCGCCATGTTGAAAATTTGGGTGACGTCATCATATATCCAGTTCTGGTTGTGGCCCGGACTGTCGACAAGTCTTTGGAAGATATGAGAACTCTTGGACAGACTCCAGAACAACACTGAAATCCCTTGAAACAAAATCCAAGATCTCCTCTCGTTGCAATCCCTCCCTAACGTACTTTCTCAGGATATCTTCTAGGTCATGGTCATTTTTCCACGAATCGTTCCTCATTCGAACCGCCATATTGGAAAGGCAACCGGTGCAGAGAGAGTTATGGGATAACATCAGGTGCGAAAAGCATTTTGGGTTATGGCAGTTCTCGGCTTGTCAAGACGAAAAAAAAAAAAAAAAACGTTCCAGTCCCTTAAAAAAAAATTCGCCTTAGGGGGGAAAAAATATTCGCCTTAGGGAAAAAAAAAAAAGCGAAAACAAAAAACAAAAAAAAAAACTATTGAAAACAAAGACCAAAAAAAACTGAAGCGTTTCTGATATGAAAACAAATACTCTTTTTAATATTATCTTTTTAAAAATAATTTGTAGTACTTTCAAAAGTCAAACGAATTCAATCGTTTTTAAAAAAATTGTCTTTGAAAAATAAAAAATACATCTTCAACATTTTCTTTATAGAAAAAAAAAATGCAGTAATTTTAAAATTAATCGATTACAAAAGTTGAATTTTCTTGATAATTCAAGAAAATTCCTTATGGCAGTTCTAGGCCACCATACACATGAAACCAGTGAATTACTTCGCCATTTTTTTACTCACTTCCATGAAAACAACTCAACCTCGACCCAGGTCTTCCCGGTTAATGGTTGAATAATCTGGCAATTTTGATGCACTATTGACGTCATTTTTCACATATTGCAAAATTCTTCAAAATTTGGTTGACAAAAGCTGGTTATAATGAATTATGGATTGCGTGGCATTTTAGCCGTCAGAAACGCAAAAAATATTTTGAAAAATAGTAATTTACTTTATGTTGAGGCTAACCCTGTATGAATGTGTCGTTAAGATTTGTATTCTGCAGGGATTTTAATTCGAGACTGGATTTTTGGCAGGATTTTCTGTGGAACAATGACAAACCAAGACGTAAACGAGATAGAACCGCGAGAAACAAAAGATGCAAAAATAAGACAAGTTCTTTGTGCACATACCATGCATATTAGTTGATTTAACGCAGGCATCCCAAGAATGTGGACAGATTCGGGAAAAAATACAGTTAATAGATTACCGGCGCTGACCAAGAAGAGTGTGCGGGCTCCTCTTGTCGCCCGCAATTGACCACTCCAGAAATACCATAACATACCATAATGCTCTTTGTTTGTCACCCAAAAATTTTGCATAAGCATTGTCTTCAGTTTCTCTTGGGAGTTAAAATGACCCCAAGTGAAACTGAAAACAATGCTTATGCAAAATTATGGGGTGACAAACAAAGAGCATTATGATATGTTATGGTATTTTCTGGAGTGGTCAATTAGTCAGGTAGTCATTGGGTTCCAGACTGATGAGCTGAAAGCAGGCAAAACATCGTTAATTTGATTTCTAATAACGGCTGCTCAACATGTCCTACTTTTTTTCAGGAACCTTTCGACGAATTCTTTGAAATCCATTCATGAAGACGCATTTGCAAACCTCACTTTTCTAAAAATGATGTAAGTGAGTAAACGCTTTGTAGTGCATGACTCTGGATGAGCTATTGAGAAAATCGGCTAAAGCACAACGCACAAATGACGTCCGAGTGATTTTAATCAATTTCAGTAAAAATTGTTGTCTGAGTTTTGTCATTTTGGTCATTTTACATTGTTTGTAATGACAAAAGAAAATCACTGAAAAGTAAGGCATTCACTTATGTTAATTTCAACATGTTTCTCTGAGTCTGAGACCCGATTTACACGGGTCCGGACAAATTTTTGAACTGACAAATTTTTTACCTGTGTAACTGGCTTACAGGAGACCGTGCAAATTCTATTACAGATTGCAGTATTGTTTTTCGTTCAACAACTTACACGGTTCCGCGGGTAAACGAAAAGCGGATCTGTGCAGATTTTATTTTTGTCTGTTCAAAAATTTGTCCGGACTCGTGAAACATGGGAACCTGTACCCTGCCTATCGATAGAGATTTTAATAAAATGTCACAACTAGCCTGTCAACAGGCTCTCTCTGTTCAAAGGCTAAACACAACCCAGGGTTTAGTTTAAATAGTAATACGGTTTTATCAGTTTCGCTTAAATTTTGTAAAAGACAAATGAAAAAAGAAAAAGAAGTTCACATGTGGTGTTTACGATATAATGGCGGGGGAGGAGTCAAGTACCGGTAAGATTTAAAAAGCACTTTATAGAAATACCACAACAAAGAACCCTGTATATCACGAGCAAGATTGTTATAACAGTGACTCAAAGACTTGAGCCAGCCCAATGTCTCTTACTTGCAGAAATTTACGCTAATACGGAAATTAGGTTAAGGTCTTTACAGCAGAGTTACTGTTTTTAACCCCAGTTTCGGTAGCCTGCGAACCGCAGACGTATTTCCGGTCGTCGCTTCTCTCCCTCCGAGTTCGGGAGTTCCTCCGGAGGAAGAGAAGCGACGACCGGAAATAGGTAAGGTAAGGTAAGGTAAACTTTATTTGATAAGTAGGTTGTAAAGGGGATATGGCAGCCGAAGGGCTAATGTGGACCTACTATACATAAAATATAAAATTTTAGAAACACGAAAAAATATTAATAGAGGGAAAAAGAACTATGTACAAGGAAGAATTAATAATCATATATACAAATTTGATTCACTAAGACTTAAATAAGACAATGTTTCCAGAAATTAAACGGATCAAAAATATATAAAATCATCTTTTTTCGCAGTGATCAAAGTCGCTCCCTTGCTGAAAGAAAACCCAGCAATGTCTTTGGCGTGTTTCTTTAATATCTGTTTATAAGAATAAAAATTAGTAGGTACTTTAACCAATCTATTTAAAAAATTCCAGATCATAGGGCCTCTGTACTGTAAAGCGTTTCTTCCAGTATCAGATTTAAACCTAATGATGTTAAATTGATTGGGAAAGCGAGATGACCTAGAAGTTGATTTTTTAGAGAAAAGTACACAAATAGATTGGTTTGAGGTTTCAAAGTACACTTTGTGCATTAACGTAAGAACGGACTTTTTATAAAAGTAAGAGAAAGGGAGCCAGTTCGATTTAGTGAGACAAATGTTATCAGCCAACGACGGTTGAAGGTTGTTTATAATACGAGAAGCTCTTGCGTGGATTACGTTCAGAGAATTCATTGCAGAGGGGGAGCAATTTCCCCATATTGAAATACTGTATGTTATACTGGGAATAATAGATTTGAAGTATAATTCCTCAAGTGACTGTTTAGGAAGAATTCTCATTCTCTTTAATGCTCCAACTTTTTGTTTGAAGAGCTTTTTCACAGAGTCAGTGTGCACTGACCATGAAAGTCTATTGTCGATTTTAACTCCTAGGCAAGTGGTGTAATCAACAAGGTTAATTAAGCCTGTCCCAAAGTAAAGGGGAGGGGGAGGACCAATAAAGGTGGATTTCCTTAAAATCATTGCCTCAGTTTTGGTTGGGTGGATGGTGAGTCGATTCTTGACACTCTACATGAAGACTTGCTTCATTGTTTTATTTAGAGACGATATAACTTGGTCGACATTTGGGCCAATACAGTACACGGTGGTATCGTCTGCAGACATGTAAAGATCTCCTGAGTCAATGTGGTCCGGGAGATCATTAACGTATATGGTGTACAAACCTAGGGCCGATAAGCGAACCTTGAGGAGCCCCAAAGTGCACAAAGTCAGTGGCAGATCTGCAGTTATTTACCTCAGTAAACTGGCGTCTGTTTGATAGGTAGCTCATAAGCCATTCATGGAGTGATCCTGATATACCAATGGCATGTAACTTATAAGATAATATGTCGTGGGGAACAGTATCAAAAGCTTTCTGGAAGTCAATAAATACCGCACCCACTGTCTGACCGTTGTCAATTGCTATTTTCCACCTCTCAGTCATTGAGATCAGCATTCCTTCAGTTGAGAGTCCTTTCGTAAAACCCCATCGTTTACAGCTTTTTGTGCCACAGCTATTCAGATGATTATCAATTAGACTGCAGATCTGGCTTTCTAGGAGCTTGCTGGGAATACTAAGTAGTGAAATTGGCCTATAATTAGAGACATCTGCTGGACTTCCCTTTTTGAAGATTGCATTAACCTTTGCTAACTTCCAAAGATCAGGAAAACTGGACAAAGCCATACTGTGATAAAAAACAGTTAACATGCCATCCATAACCGATGATCCTGCGACAGCTAAACTACGAGACGAAATACCATCAGGACCAGAAGCTTTGTTAGGTTTAAGACTCTTAAGATCACTCTTGAGCTTATTGATGTTAACCTCCAAGACCTGTATAGTAGGGGTAATTCTATACACGAACTGACATTTTTCATCGGTTGTTGGGAATTTTTCAGCTAGCTCCTTTCCAATGTTAATTAAATAAGAGTTAATAAGATCGGCTTTTTCACTGTCATTGGATACTTCATTGTTGTTTGCCTCCCTGAGGAGGCCAATGCGTTTACTCTTAGATTTACCAGTGGCTTCATACGCATTCGGTTTGCAGGCTACACTTTCGGATGTCATTTGCTTTTACAGTGGAACCTCTATTCAAGGGACACCAACGGCATCGACGAAAAATGTCCAAAAATTCTGGAAGGTGTTGTTTGTGACTTCACAACCGAATAGAAAATGAAGTACAAACAGAAATTTGTGATGTTCCGTAACCAACTGAAAAAGAAGCCGGGACGTCTCCAATCCTTCTTGGGCATTTTTTGGTTTCTTTGTTTTATTTTTTTTAACATTATTGTTGTTGTTCCTCCTTGCGCAGTAGGTTCAACTATAAATGTAGTTCGCATTTCAGAATGATTCTTGAATTATTCTTTACGGTTTTGTAGGACTTTTATTCGTTTATGCGTGTGAGTTTCACACAATGAAAAGTTACGTTGAACTGATTGATGTGTTTTTATGCAGAGACCTTTCCAACAACCAGCTGAGGTTCATTCCACGGAACACCTTCACGAATCTATCATCACTGGCAGTTATGTGAGTTTTAGCCATTAAGTACTGTTCAGTTTAAAAGTATCAAATTTAAATCGTTGCTTATGAAAATAAATTGTTGTGTTGCGCAATATGTCAGATAACTAAACATTGTTGGCTCTTGAATCCTGGATTTTGAATAAATCAAGGTGCTTAGTATTTTGTACGAAGAATAAAGCAGTAGCAGTTAGTAGCCCTAATAAATCTATTTAACACGGATTAACATAAGCAGCTCAGTTATAGCAGAAAGCTCGGGCAAAGCGAACGAGAACAGCTTAGAGAAACACCTGATTCAACTAAAACCTGCAAGGTCGCTCTGGGCGAAAAAAATTGATTTACAGCAAATTTGCTCATGGAAAATATGTCGCAAAAATGTGTAAACAGGGGAGTAGATCAGGGGCATGATGGTAAATGCCCATTTGCCTTCTATTTTACAAACCCACCAGATCAGGGTAAATTTACAATATGGCATTCGCTATCTTTGCCAACAGGCTATTTGCGATGCTCTTTACTCTCATGTAATAACTCTTGTACACAAGGAGGTTTTCTTACCCTTTTTGAAAATGAGAGTTTTTAGAACTCGGAAAAGGCCTGATGATTGCACATTTTCACGATATGTTTGCCGTGAGAAAATTCGTTTATTTACGTCCTGTGTTGGTCAGTCTGCTTTGACTATAACTATTAGTAATTCAAACTACAAATTTAAAAGAAAAGCACAGCTTTATCAAGCGATCGTCACCACCGAGTCGCATTGTAAACGGGTCACGGAAATGAATGTTCCAGGGCGTAATAAGCTAGGGAGTTGAAACGAGCGGGTTCGAGCGATCTAGCTGTGATGCAAGGATCTGGGCACTACCAAAGAGACAAAACAAGATGGCGGACGTTATACTGGACAACAAGGAGGGCATTTTGTATGCGCATGCGTCAAAATGGGCTGCTGAAGTGCCACAGAGGTATTTTATGTGAATTGTTTACGTTCAGTACCAGCATTTGCAGGCTGTTTCCTGGAGCTGAATGACGTGTATTGGGTGCTACGTCCCACAAACGTGTTCTTTAAGGTATCGTGCTATTTCTACGATGAAAGTGAGTTTATTGTAGCCTCGCTGTTGCCCTTGAGAGGACAGTCTTTCCTTTCGTAAAACAGTACATCGAAGACAAGATGGCGGCTGAATGTTCTTGCGACCTAACATTTTGCGCACATTTTTTGAGCAGGGGGAAAAGGTCAGTATGATAATTTTTCGTTAAACAATTATCCTGTAGATACTTAATTCTTCTTAATAGTATAACTCTAAAATCGAACTTAATCGTTTCAGGAATACAGTGTTTGATTAAGTGTCCATTCTGCCGTGTAACTGTATTTCACCCTTTCGCTGGCTTGTTTATCTCAAAATCTTACCTTTCTCCCCAAATTAAGTTAATGATTAATGAAACTAAGAATACTTCCGCGAATGAATAGCGCTTTGATGAAGGCTGTGAAAAATCGCCTTCTGCAGTAATTTTAGCTTTCTTCACCTGTACGTCTTCGTTGAGAAATATAATACACGCACTTCAACTATACATTTAAATCAATATAATGACGACAATAGGTTGTGTTTTGAAAATAAGAATATTCTATCATTTAGTTATAAAAAGGGAAAAAATTACAGCAATCGGTTTGAATTATGATTTTTTTCCACCTTATTTTGATGGTACACTGTTTGTTTTCATTTCATTATGCAAATAAATATAACATTTTGACGTTTTAAAGAAAATCTACAATCAGGGACAAAAGTAGTTGACACACTTGTTTGAAATGGGTGCTTTTATCAAACATTTAATTCATTTATAATTTCATTCCTTTTAAACGCCGTAAATCCCCTCAGCCCCCGAATCAATGTTGCCGAAGTAAAAGAAGGACTTGAGGGTCCAAACTGCAACATTGATTTTGGGGGGAAGGGGTTGGGGTAGACAGGGGATGGGGATAGGTATGCCCAGTATGGAAAAAAGGGGCCATTTTAGGGAGGTGTTTCAACACTTTTGTCCCTCATTGTAGCCTAACTCCCCAACCTCAAAATAGCACGAAATGAAACGTTATCAATGCACCTTTTAAATAAATCCCGCCTTCTGTTGCAAAAAAATTGCATTTATTCCTAAATGATACAATTTTGTGGATGCTACATTTGTTGATATGCTAATTTGTGAGACATTTCATTCACAAAGGATGTTGAATGAGACCAGCTTTTCCTCTGTATTGAACCACATTCTTCTTTAATGTATTAGTTTCTGCTTCATAATTCTTCCATGATGTACAACTTACATAAGGGGTTCATCTGGATACAAGAAAAAGCTCCCAACAGAAAAATTAACAACAGACAAATTCATCCATCTATTTGTGTCATGTTCATCCCAGCTCATTTGGGTCCTCTAGAAGTAGTATTTATGTTTTGAGGAAACAGCATTATATGCACCCCTTTAACAAACTTCCTGTCTTACGTTTAAACAGGATTTGAAGGTGAACAACATCGTCAGTTAGATTCATGGAGTGATGGCCATTCTCTGTTTTGAATGGATCACTACTGTCTTCAAATATACACTACTATCAAGAAATCGATTGTGGAATACAGGAGCTGTTACTCAAGAGTCACTTCAAAATAGTAGCTTAGAAAAAATCTCTGTATCTTCAGAGTTAAAGAAAAATAAAAGTATTGTTCGGTTTTTGGGGGTATGTACATTCGTTTTGTCTGCAACTGAGCTTATGAAATGTTCAAATGATTATGTAGTACATAATCAATTGTAATTGTTGCTGTCTCAAACTCAATCCGTTCTTCATTTCCTGTAGAATATTTTTTATAAAATTTTCCGCAAAAACTTTCGCAAAACTGTAAAAAACCCATAGATTTCATGTTTTTGTGGCATATATATAACGCGTGTTTCCGTGATCAGTTTAACACGAGACATCCGCTAATAAATAAACTTCGCGTGGTAATTTTTTTTTTTTCGCTTTTAGTCTAAAAGCAGCTGAACATTGCTTCGATGCATTTCCTCCTTGATAAGTAAAACCACGAGTTTGGAAATCAAACCATACAAATGCCCAGTGAAAATCCGACTTATACAGGAACATGACTTTTTGGCGTTGAGTCTTGAAAGCCTTTAAAGGGCCAAGAAAACCTACTGCTGAAAAATCTGCAAGTGAAAAACCCGCGTAGAAAACCTCCGATTTTTGTCATGGAGAATATTTTTTGCAGGAAAGTACTGTATTCATAGCACCAACGAAATGGCTTTTAAAAGGATAGTACCTTTACGCGAGTTTTCGATTTCCCGCCATCAGATTTGATGCGCGTTACGCTATTGTCGTTCAGCGGATGCACGCATGCGCATGCAAAATGCCCTCCTGTTATACTGGACTGTCCAGTGGACGTTAGCCATTATCCCGTGGCATTCATTTGCTGCAAGCTATAGCGAAGGAACAAATTATTTTTTTTCAAGTGTGTTTTCTGTTTTGTTCAATTTTTCCCCCGCGAGCAAATATCTGTATTGAATATAGTTCCCCCTCCGTGACCTGATTGACTTGGTAAGAAAATGGCTTCACAACTCAGATGATAACACTGACATCATTTTTAGACTAATATCATCTGTTCTCTACTTCAGTTTACTATCAAGTTGTGTAATTCATCATCTGCTATGGCATTTATTTTTTGCTGCCCAGTTTCAAGGCCAGATGATGTGTTTTCACTATTAAAGTTTGGATTTGTTGGTGTACATGCATCAGTGTTCTTTTCTAAACACCTTATTGAGCTATCACTATTACTGGGCATTACAGTTGGACAGATTGTGAAAACTAAAGTCCGGGTAAATTTAAAATATAAAATCATCATTATTTTTTATCTTGTACACTAATACTACTGTGCAATGAAGAATAAGTATGTGAAAAAAATGTAATTCACTGCCCTTGGAAAACTAACAAAGAGGTCACAAGAACACAAATAAGTAGCCCAGCAAATATTTTTGTTTGATAATAACAGTTTTTTGTAATGAAATGGTCATTGAAAACTACCCGTGCATGCAAGACATACTAAGGAACTTAAAAGAAACTAAACATTCACTAGTCTTACATTGAAACCAGACACTGCTATATACCGGTATATATCTTACAGATACAACATAAAACATTTATATAACATACAAATTCTTACAGATACTACATAAAACATTTATATAACATAGAAATTCAAAAGTATATTGCAAACAAGAAAATTATACAGAATTATGCACAAATGAAATACAAATGACCTGTAACAGCTATTAAACCATTGAAAACAAACTTTTTAGTGTGACCAGCTACCCTAGCACGCTTGTATACTTCATGTCCAGTATGATTCAATTTTATTGTGGGTTAAATTTATTAACTGCAGCCAGGCTTAATCAAACTTGATTCAAAAAATACTTTCCTGTTTCCTTGTAACTACAATATATAATATTAAGAGAGAGGATATAATGCGAGAAATATTATACAGTAGTGCAATCAAAAGATAAGGCACCTCTAGGAAATCGAGTTCGTCATTGCTATTCTTCAGTCATTTTCTTTTACTCTCTATAAGAGTTACACCTGTCCATTAATGCAGACATTTTGTGCCAGTCCCAATAGTTTCCATCTGAGAGCTGACTGTAGTTTGTGCAACACAACACTTAAGCCTCTGACGACAAAAATACAATGCTACACAGTCTTAATTTATTCTACTTGCAATCAATTTAAGACCTCTCCATGCTCTTCTTCATATTCACGGTATTATGAACTCGTTTATCTTTCAGTGTGTGTTCCAGTAGTCTTTTCAGGCCGGGCACTCACTGTTGTCCTGCAAAAAATCATAATAACGAACACATGCTATGATTTGATTTTACAGTGGGGAATCTTTGTGGGGATTTGAAATCAAATTTCTCCATAGGCTACATTCTGTTTCTGTGCAATACAACCTTTAGATTTATACCGCAGTGAAGCAGAATTTGTTGTTGTTTATGTAAAGACTGTCACACGAGATCATTCGAATGCAATTTTCTAGTAGAACTTTAAAAATAGTCAGAACCTCCCTGGATCGCGGTTCTGTAACTAAAAAAAATTAATTACCATCTTAGTGTATATTAAAAAAAAGAAAAATCTCTAAATTGGGCAACTGAAAATCTTTTATTTTACTAACAAGCTAAACGCCACCGTACAAAACAAAAACCTTGCTATCGCCATTATGAAGTCGTCAAAAAAAAAGTTCACTCTAAACATTTGCATACACAAACAAAATTTATAAAACCATTACATATTTTTTTGTAGCCGTTTATTATCATTTGGTTTTGACTGGCAAGATAAAACGCGACCTTCAACCTGTAATATTCGATAGGCCGTTTTGACACTACATAAACATAAAAGGCGAAAAAACACCTTAACTTATAAGACTAACTATAAAATTTCACCCAAAATATTTTCTGTATATTGCATAGAAATACGCCAAATATCAAATCCAATTATAGATTGCAGTGATCTAAAGATATAAAGCAATAAATCCGAACCTATCTCCAGCTAGACGGCGCCATTTTTCTTGACCTGACAACGGATCGAGAGCGAAAAGGCGAACTAGTTCCAGTCCTACTCCGCATCACAGCTGAACCAGAGAGCGCGGCGTATGAGCGTTTCAACGCCCTAACTTATTACGCCCTGGAATGTACGCAATAATTAACCGTGCATGGCATGTGGAAGTTCGATGAACACACCCTTGTTTCGGAAGGGGGCCTAAAGTAAATCAGGTTTGAAGCTAAATCCATTATTACTTACTTTTTATTACTTTTTATTCTCTAATTATTGAGGGAATTACAAAAATATTAAAAAAAGTTCAGCTTTCCATGAGCTTTTGAAATAAGAAATTCTTTAAGCCCGTGCATTGAAAGCCTTTTAAAAATATCGTCTTAAGGTCTTAAGGGCGAGGTTAGGAGAGACGCCTTCCTCAACCAGAAAAAAATCACCAGAAATGAAAAGTTCTGAAAAGCTTTTTTAGTCCAGAAAACCTTTTCGAGTCTTTCGAGAAAAGTCCGCCTGGTACGGTGGAGTTAAAAAAGCAAGGGGTTTCTTAGGTTGACTTTACATTACATACACCTTATTCGATGGTTTAGCATATAATACGTGCGGATATTTTGCGAATTGCGTAGTATTTTTCCGAGCCCCGCAGGGGCGAGGAAAAATACGAGCATTGAACAAAATGTCCGCTCGTATTATATGCTAAACCATCGAATAAGAGGTTTATTATTCCACTACAAAAAAAATGGTTATTTTGCAGTTGGCTTCTATGTTTTAGGTAGGAGTATTCAGAAACATCCTGCTTCCGTCTGTGAGAATGACGTTAACAATGAGCAAACTGTTCGCGCGTATTATGCCAAACCATTGAATGAGAGGTTAATTATTCTACATAAAAAAAAACCTGTTATTTTGGCTTCTATTTTCTATTTTATTTTCATCGGTCGGTTCGTCCAGTTCAGCCATAGTTGCTCCTTTTGCATCCGCCGGTATTCGCCCTGTTGTAAACCGGTTAAACTAGGACACTACGGTGTATTACGGCCTCGTATTTTGCGCGTTCTCTTGACCTTATATGGTAAAATGACATAATAGTGGAAAATAATGCGAATTAATCAATTTTGTGTTTGTTGTTGCAGTAATCTTGGTGAAAACTTCATTAGCGGAGGATTTCATCTTCCCCAAACAGTAGACAGACTGTGAGTTTCTATTCAAGTAGGTTTAAGTGAAAAGGAAAACAATTTCAAGCGAATTTAGCTCGTTCCACTTTCCTTGCCGGTGTTACGAAGTGAAACGTTTCTATATCGATAATCTTTAGATACACAAGAAGGTCTGCGTTCAGTGCGCATATTTATTTTCTAGGAACGCACGCTTGAAATTGCAAAGAGTCATCGGCAAAGAGGCGGGGAAGGAATGAGAGTAGCACCAAGCATACAATGTACATGCTTGTAGCATAATACTAACGTTTTAAAAAGAAAGAGCTGTCATTAATATGTCTTTTTTAATCTTCATAACTGATAGGGGTTTCTCTATACAGGTTTAATAAACGAGTATTGTGATTACATGAGGAAGTATGCAATTACTGTTCTCGATTATTTTTTTTTTTTTGTAGGGAAATTCAACATAATTGGCTTTCTTCAGGTGACTTAAAAGTCATCATCAAAGGATTAAATCAGCTGAATTACTTGTAAGAGCTGCCATCATTCCTTCTTACTCATTTTTAACTTCTTATTATATTGTGGTAGCAAACGTTGCCTTTTCCCTTACACGAGTTACACGCTTGTTATTGTGGGTGTGTTACGGAAGGGTTTCAATGCAGCTGTATGGATGATGATTTAGATTTCCGCAGAATAAATTCGAAAGAAACCTGAAAACGTAATTGTTGCAAAAAACAAATAAACTTAGGACCTCGAAAGGATGGAATGAAAACGACCTGCGTTCAAAAACAAAAATTTACACTCTGTGGGAGTACAACTCTATGCTCCCGTTGTTCCGGGATAGGAAAACAAGATCAACCCAATGTTACTGCTCCTTAGGGGCCACTCTCGGATGCAAAAGTAGTCTTATTCAACGAGTTTCAAAGAAAATTTATCGAGAACAGCTCCTTCATCTTCAGTTGGCAAAGGTTACCAATACGGTCAAGCCTGAATGTTTTTTTGTTGTTGTTATTGTTTACGAATACGCCCTCCCTGTACTTGATGCGGAATGATCATTAAATCTGTACTTAGAACGGTAGAAGACTTGGTTCTCAACGAACTATTCAGCAGTTCTGTTTTACCTGTATTCGATTATGCGAACATTTTCTGGGGTGTGCGACAGGTAACTCTCCGTTGATGGTTATCTTGACAAGCTCCACTTGAACTGAAAACATTTTCGCTAAGGAGAGTTAAATATCGCATTTTTCAAATTAATAGGCTATTTGCACGATGACGTCCTTTTACTACTAGGATACAGTAAGGTTTAAAGCCCTTATTTGCACAGGAAAGCAAAACCATGAAGGATTCTGGTAGTAGTAGTAGTAGTAGTAGTAGTAGTAGTAGTGCTAAGATGACGGCATCGTGCAAATGTTATTAGTTATCTTTCACTTTCCTCATGCCATAGAATGTAGTTTTTACAGTGACTTCCATGAACATAATACTCGGTTTAGAAGCGCGCGTTGCGCCGTTAGGAAAGCTGGAGATCGGATGATGAGATCAGTGGGCTCTGAGTAGTAAATTCCTATAATGAATGTCAATTTCTGGGTCTATTGTTTTCAGAAGTTGTTCCATTTCCCGTTTTAAATGTTTCTCTAAACCTTGCACCTGTTTTTTATCGTTTTATATCATTACACCAGCATTGGATTGTTTATCTTTCCTCCATTTTCTTAGCATGTTTCATAATGTAACTCCTAGCATAGCTTTTTAAATATTACTTTCTATCAGTATTGTATCTATTATTTTAGTTTTTAAAGTTTGAGTAATTATTTTCAAGTTTAGGGTCAACTTATTATTATTTACTTACTTACTTTTTTTGATAGAAAAGCTGATAGCAATAAACTTGGTCCTGTTCTCCCAGCAAATCTTTTCAATGGAATAACAAGACTAGAGATTCTGTAAGCTGCATTACATTGGAACTTTCTTAATTAATATTCCTTTCTCTTTAACCCCGGACGTACACGCAAATTCATATCCCCACCTTGGTACGAAGGTGGGGGGGGGGGGGTGGAGTGGATGGAACCCCTCCCCGGCGTTGTTCATTTGTTCCAGTATTTCGAAATGATTTTACCTTTAGTGGAAAGCCTAACAAGATGAGGTATATTTTATGGGTGGTGGAGCTGCTGGAGGCCTGTGACGTCACCAACAATGGTCACCATTTTGGATTTTACCAAGAATTGGAAATCGGGTTAAAACCACCAGAAATGGTGATTTTTAACGTGTAAAATAACACATAAATAAGCAATTTGCATGATCCCCATGATTTTAGCCACAAGATTTGCTTTTTGTTGTTCAAAGAAGTTGAAAAAAACATATTCAATTGTTTAAGCAAGGACCGGCTCCTAATAAAGGATCTAATCAGCAATACGTGAAAATATAAGACAAAAAAAGCAAGGCTGATTTTACAGTCGAGAATATATATATATCTTTTGACCAATATCTCGGAAGGCACGGCCTCCGTTCTTCAGGGTCTTTCATATAATGAAACGTTACAATTTGAAAATAAGGGAATAGCGTGCAGTATGACAATATGATAACAAGTGAGATTGAAAGCAAAAACCGTTGAAGTAGTGATTGAAAGAAATAAGAAATATAAAAATAGTATAAATAAATGATAACAAACTGAGAAGAAATAAAGACTGTATTACATTTCATCTTTCTTATTTATACCTGAAGGTTCAAGAGTTTTACCTTTTCGTACACTGTCTCTAATATATAGATTTACCCAGGGCTAAAAGCGAAGCTCCCATTAATAAATTTATTATTTAAATCAAACAATAAACTTGTAATCCACAAATCAGTTAACTTAAGGGGAAATTCATATGACTTTTGAGGGAAAGGGTAAGTGATTTTAGAGTGAAACATCTTACATCGAGTTGATAGCCATATAAAACAACCAAAAATAGCAATCATCTTCGATCACATTCAAGAGCCCTAATGGCTCTTGATCACAGTGAATTAGAACTGGAAAACAAATTCTTGGAAAACAAATCAGGCCGAATTTTTTGCTGTCGACAAGTATACTTTACAAAATCTTGCAAAACAAATCCGGGGATGTGTAAATTAACCAACCTTTTATACTTTTTACACATCACATCTGAGGTGAAACAGTACTATTTATCATACAGACCTCGGACAGAAGGCAGTATTTCACAATTTTTCAAGACAAATGGCACTCATTCAATATTCAGGACGATCGATTGTCGGCTTTTAGCGAAACCGTTAAAAATTTCCAAAATCACCTATACGGCCAGCCAGTTCTCACTTTTAACGAGCGCCAAATTTGCAGTGAACCGATTAATAGAGTTATGCTTCAACATAAATAATTTATTGTTTTTTTTATTTATTTAAGGGTTTTATGACGATGTGTAATCTTGAAAAGCGTTTGATACGCGCGGCAAAAAGATAACTCCTGCAAGCGATGTTCATGAACGACTGAAAACAGACAGCATAGCGATTAAAATTGCAAGAGAGACTACTAACAATCACTAAAAGAAATATAATTCGGTTAAACATTTACAGAGACAACAATTTTCATTCACGAAGATAAGTATTAAAGCGTTTCGAAAAATCCTGAGTCTTAAAGCTCAATAAGTTTATGTTTTAAGCCGGCCTCGCGGTCTTTGCTTTTCTCAAAGATGAACTCGAGGCAAGAAAATCGCTCAAAGTTTTCTTTCTACAGCCAAATTTATAACTAAATATTCTTCGGAACGTTTTCTTTCTATTTGCGGTGAGAAAATATATCTAAAGGCTTTTTAAAGTTCTGTAAGCTTATATCAAACCTGATATTAGGTCGGTTCATTGTCTAAAATCTTACAAACGTGCATAAACTTGCCGCATAAATTCTGCTCGACTACATGAAATTAGATATAAAAAAACAAATATCAAATGCAATCATTACTCAGGCTTACCATTCGACATGTTCGAGATGCAGCTCCTGAAAGCTATCAAGTAACGCGAGAATCGCTTGAGAATTTTGAATCCTCTTTAATACGCATCAAGCAAGATGAAAAACGAAAACGATGCCATCCGAAATCGGATTTCCAACTTTGACAAGCGACGCATCTCTCAACCAAAAAACCAATGAACAAACTAGCCATGAATAACAGACTTGAGAGCAGCTGTATTTCATTTTGTACATCCAATGGAAAAAAACAGTTAAAAACATCACAATTTGACACAAAACTCTGTCAGCTTCAGCTGTCAAAATAAAACAAGTTTCAAGATGCTGCATAAATTCTCCGCATGAACTCACCTGTCAAATTTTGACCAATCAAAGCATAAAAATTGGGCGTAGAGCGTGACCACCGCGTGACCTAGGTAAGAAAAGGCCTTCCCCGCCTGTATTTTTAAATAACTTGCTGAATTTTCGTGTCCATGGTTAGTTTGAAATCAAACTCTTAATAGTGCGGGGCCATCATGATATAAACACAGCATATTTCATATGAATTTAAAAAAATAATAAACTTGAGCCTGCGATCATTTGAAAACCAGCAACTTGTCAGCGGATAACTTCAAAAAAGTACTCGACCTCGATGGGTCGACACTTGACCCCGCGATACGGTCAGGTGATACTGGTCAGCGGATACCTTGTTTTGACAGCTGTCAATTGATCACAACATTGATGTGCAATCAGTTTCCTCATGGGCTCCCAAAGTAGTTAGAAAGTGTGAAAAGTAAACATTGGTTGTCCTATGGTGCGGACGGACGGCGGTCGGCGGTCGGTGTACGGTCACGTGATTACCAAATTTTCTGGGATGGGTAGATTACCTAGCTATGGGGCTCCGCCCACGCGCGCGCTTCGCGCGCGAGAGGAGCTCCGCTATTAGATTTGGTAAGCTCTAGTGGGATGAGTATGATATCGTTAGCAGAGTGATCATTAGTAAGAAAGTGTTGTGAGACTGTGGTAATTGTCACTTGTTTTGAAATCAGAAAAGTATAAATTTCTTGATTTGCTTAGGTTGTTGTATCTTTTTGGTTTTAAGTAATTAAAAGTATATAAATGGGCGCTTAGCTAATTTATATTAGTATGTTGAAGTATACAGCAGTTAAAAGGGGGCAAAGTTCTACACAAGGTATGTGAGAGGGGTATCATTAATTTGTCAATAGAAGGTATGCGGAAAGGGAACCTTTTATACCAAAAATGGTTACTTAACAATTATTCCTCGACCCCGAATGAGCTCTGAGTTAATAGCCCATGAGGCCGAAGGCTGAATGGGCTATTGACTCAGAGGCCATGAGGGCGAGAGGAATAATTGTTTTAATAAAACCCAACTATAGTTGGTCAAAAATATCGAGACAAAACAACTTTAGCTAACAAAACGTGATTCAGCCTCGATTGTTTTGCATATAGCCTAGTAGTAGCCCAAACAATCAGAACGCAGCATTGATAATAGACCACAAGTTAGATCTTGGACCTCGGGGCAGAGCTTCCCTATTAAAACTAGTTGGAGTACCTTTCGGGTTTGTTTGTTGTTTTGTTGTTTTGTTTTTCACTTTTTTTTAAAATCGCAATCATGTTCTAAAATTACATGACATTTTGATATTTCAATCTTAGTTTCTATGGAAACTCTCTCGCAGTAAATTAAAAATAAGAAAAACAACGTATCGTCAGTTCAACGCCTTTTTTGCAGAAATTTTAAGTCTTGCAAATCTATTACCTAGATTAGGTGTTCCTAATTAGAAGTTAGCTAGAAATCTTGTCTTGCTTTAGGTCTCTCAGTGACTGTGAACTGCATCATATAGAGCCTGGAATATTTAAAGAAATGAAAAATTTATCAATCCTGTAAGTATGTCATTTAATAAGTAGAACTACACCTCACAATTCACCTTTGCGATATCTATTTCAGTTTTTTTTTTTATAAGCAACAGGCGAATCCTTACTGACGTCATAGTTCACATTTTTGCTAATTAGCGTACAGGTTAACCTGCATATAAAAATTAGGTTCAAAAGTTAAAGAGCTGGTTAATTTGAGCAGTTTATGCAATTTTCAGCTTGCAATCAATAACAAAGATAATAGAGCCAATCAAAAAAGCGTTAATGAGCTCATACATTCCTTTTAAATTTTTTAGTTCCTTAAAGAGAGAATTGCTCCGAAACTATTCGCTATATCGTGTTCAAATATTCAGCTGTAACAGAATTTGTCATGCTCTTTCAATATTGAGAGGTTTTATTTTATTAGCTTCATCAGATATTTTGCCTATCACTGTCAAGGGCTTATGAAGAAAAGAAAATCCCCAGCGATTTACATGTTTAAACGCGTCCCGAGAAAGCCTCAAACTCAGTTCTTCTCCCCTCAACATCGCGGTTTATTAAAAAAAAAATAGTCCTTAAAGAACCATTCTAGTTTCAAAGCTAAGAACGGTCATTTCCGCGATTTCATAGCAAATAGTAATCTATGTTAATCGCTTTGCCTGATTAACAAATCCAGACAGAAATCATAGACAGAGGTGTTTCTGTAGGACAAAACGGATCAACAGTTATTAATAGCAGTCGCTTTTCGGAGCAAGTCATCGAACCTCACATACCGCAGTAAGTTTTCAACTTAATAGCGCTCTCGACCTCCGGCCAGTATCACTCCGTGCTAGTAATCGCTCTAACGTTCTTGATAACAGGCGTGTTTCACAGCTATTTATAGTATGGCGTCCTGGTAGTACTTTTTCCAATCTTTTATTAATTTGTTTTTCTTTTTTCAGCCGTCTTGGGTGGAACCAGTTGACTAACATACAGGAGGATGCATTACAAGGGCCTGAAGAACTAACAATATTGTAAGTAATGAACTGACACTTTTTTGCGATATATTTCTGGTTTTATTATTATAAGAGCTGATATTTTTTTCAATTTCTAATAATGTTATCATCATTATCAACAATTTAATTTATTTCTATGTATGCGGACTATCGAGTGTACATGTATTCTGTGGCACCAGACAGTTACAAAAAGACCTAACAATGATCATTATCATAGAACAAGGGTAACTAGCTAGAACATGACCACATTACAATGAATATATTGCGTAACAAAGCAATAGATAGCTAGATAACCAATTTTATTAATGAGCCGACACAATCCTGGTACCATCCTGTTACTATCATATACTCAGCCGACCTCAAATAAAAGATGAGCTATAAGTTTTTAATCATTCACCAACCTTACTCGGAGCCCCCGGAAAAGAGGCCTCTAGAGGCCACCCACCACCCCCTTGGAAATTGCCTCCTTTTGGACCCCCCTCCCCCCCTGAATTTCCATTGCCCTCCGTGGGAGTACGGGCTATAGAGATAGGTATTTTCTGGAACTACACAATTCACGTTCTTAATAAGCCCAACTCAAATGGTAGCAGCTTAAAGGGACAGGTTCATGGTTCAGCGGATACTCATTTATCAAAATGCTATTTTTATGCCTGGACATCCTGTATCGAGTATGCAAGCAATATGACCATGTCATAATGTTGTCAAAGAGCTTATCTGCACACTCCCATGGCACCTTCGGGTCAATAATAAATTCAACGTTGGTAATTTTGGCATAATCCACTAATTTTTTTCTGCGATTTTATTACTCCTCCATTTTACTTCAGATTACTCTGAAATACAAATCTACTTTGAAGTACACTCTGAGATAGCTGAGATACATCTGAGTGGGATTAGTAACCGATAGAATTAATGATAAATTGGAAAACAAGTAATATAAATTAATTGGTGATGATGCGCTTAACCGTGAACCTGTCCCTTTAAAGAGCATCAATATCGTGTATGAAGGAATGTTCTTTGCATCTTTGAATGTTCTGGCATCACTTGTGTCCTGTATGTCCGTACCGCCTCCAATAACCTATACAAACCTAAGTGACTTACCGTTAATAATTAACTAAGAAAGACTAAGAAAATTGAGATTATTTGACACTGTATTAACATAAATAAAAATTTTTTTCTCGCTTTCTCGCAAAAACAATTATCTTTCGCGTAAAAGTATAGTGCAACGGCATTTTTTGGGGGAAATGTTCCTTCTAGGGGGTAAACAACCAAGTTGGAAAATTACGGAAATTGCAGGAGTTGGGGTTGTATGACAGGCACTCGCCGGAATGGAAATTCTAGGGGGATGGGGGTATGGAACTACACATTTTGATTTTGGGGGAGCTCCACAAGGTTATTTTAATGTTTAAATGTCATTTTTCTTATCCCTGCTTTTCTATTTACTTATTTATTTATTTTTGAAGATCTCTACGGGATAACAGGATTTCCACAATTGCCGATGGGACATTTACAAGACTTAAATATCTTATTTTATTGTGAGTTGATTTTGTAAAAAGTTCACTTCTAGACCCATGTACTCAATTGAGTATATGCATGTACTCAATACGAATTGACAAAAAAGAAATCATGTAAGTGAATGGAACTTAATCAGGGAATGAACTATTCCTATTTTGTTTTTCTCTTTCTTTTTTCAAATTAATCTTTTGCGAAAAAGTTTTAAGGAAAATATCATTCAGAAGACTACTACTCTAACACTGTCGCTTCACTTTTGCTATAATTGGAACATGTAAGAAGGGGAAGTCCTTTATCTCCTCTAGTTTTTGCTCAGGAAACAAAGTTTTATATTAAAAGAGCTTACTCGTTTGAGAGGAAGCAATTATTCTACTCGGGCCTGGTTGGCAAGCCTCGTTGACAAGTGTTCATTTTTCATAGCATCAGTGCTGAGTACAAACGTTTGTCTACAGCGGGGGCAAGGTAACTCTATTGTTTTCCACCTAAGTTTCTTGAACCACTGCGCCTGTCAGTATCACGTCGCATAGTAACGGGCAAGAGCCTCGGGTCGCTTGTGTAAATTAGCAAGGGATACGACAGTTATTTGGATGAGAGAGGTCGAGGAAAAGCTAAGAAGCTAGCAGATTTCGCTATATATCGCTAATTTGATCGAATGAGTGTGAGCTTTGGTACTGCTATAATCTGCTTTTGTAAACCGTTTTAATATTTTTAGTCCGTGGTTGTATAATTTTGTTCGTTTGTTTTGCGGGCCGTGTAGCGGGATCGCCATCTATTTCACGGGACCGGCAAGGTCATCAAAACTTAAATCTATTTTTTCTCTAAAATAGCCAAGGTCTAGTCTCCAGAATAGGAGGTTCCATTCACAGATCACCCATGTTTATATTTCATCTATTCTTTTGCTAGTTAAATGGGCCTAACTTCATATAATTCCTTTGGAGTGTGGGCCTCTGTTGATCTCCTAATTCTCCACCAAATTCAGTAAAGCTAGTTCGATCGATTGTCTACATCGAGTCTGCCCGTTGAACCCGTAATGATGCGAAATAGCTTTGAAATACTCGCTTTAGCTAATTTTCCTCAAATGCATATTTGAATTCACGGTAAATACAGCTCCACCAGCTTCAAACAGCGTCTTAAATATGACAAAATTAATTTTTCAAATCATTTGTGTCACTGTGGTGCGGTGGTCAAGTAGTTGCTTGCGCGTGCAGATAAACCGAGTTCGACTCCCGGCGACGCTGTTTTCTGTTTCTTTGTGCCGTTTTGTTTTGTTTTTTTTGTTTGGTCTCTTTTTCTTAACACTATTTTTCCTTTAGGCCTTTTTTTCTATATTTTTGCTTCTGACCCTGCTGGACATGCACTTGAATCAATATATATATTTTAAGCTTAAATCAGGAGATCTATTTTGGCAAAGGGATTTCAAAAGCTCTTTATCTGCATACTGGCCAAGCTTACGACCAGATAAAAACCAAAAGCTGTCAAGACATATCCCTCCTCTGAAACAGCTGAATTTTTTTCAAGGTTAGTTTACATCCTGACAAATAACTCACAGTACACCACAAACTGTACTAATTTACAGCCAACACCCACCAGTGACCCACTGGCGAAAGTTAAACTTGCCTTTTGTACATCGTCTTAATCATCAATATTATTACCCTAAAATCTCCACCGGGTTTTCCCCCAAAAGATATTTAAACGAAACCTTTTATTGGCTTTAGGGATTTAATTACAGAATTACAGGTGTATGCCCAATACAATATTACAACAACAAGATTCAATGCTCTCAGTCTCTCACAAATACCTGTCATTTAGCTTCCTCTTTCAACGCTACAGCTAAGCGAACTTTGAGAGGAATGATATGGGGTTCCACTAGCTCTGAAGAGCTGAAAATACGAACAATGTAAATTATAATACATCCTTTCATGAACCTCCTATTGCTGTGTCTAAACTCCTCAATCTTGCTGTGCACTGGCCCTCAAAAGTGTGACCGGTCGGTATCGATTGCCAGTAAAATTTGCCCGACGATAGAAAGGAATCTTTAAAATTCATTACACCACTGGACATTTCATTCCAAAAAAGTCTAGTTTTCTATGACAATAGGAACCTTAAAATCTCCAAATCCAAGAAATCGGAACAGTATTTCCGTTATTAAATCGAATTTTTTATCCGTCTCTTCGATGAACACTTTGCTCGCCATTTTGAAAGTCATTGACGAGAGACGTGACGTTATACTGGCGGGCGGACTGTACCACAGTTTTCCTTGGAGACACCATCCCCACCCCCCCCCCCCCCCCCAACCCCTCTGTTTGACTACTAGTTCGCCAACTGCGTCAACCAAACCAAAACGTCTTACTAAATATAGTTCAAAAAGTTTAAACGTTCGCCAAAAAAACAATTTTGTGCATTTCATTCTGACTTTGTTATATTACGTTAAATCTTATTTACTGCATTAACTATCCACTAAATAAACGATGCTGAGCGTCTCCATCTTAAATCATCGTTTTTTCAACAGGGACTTATCTCAAAACCTTTTGCTTTCCGTGCCAGATTTAACAGGACCGACCGATGTCTCAACCTTGTAAGCAACTATAACTACTTTTAAGTTAACTTAAAAGTTTACTTCTCTGAAACCGATCCTCTACATATACCAATGAATGTGGTCGTTTTGTGGTGGCTACACATGCGATGACGGTTATCGTGAGTAGTAGTAGCAGTTCTCCGCATGACATAACGGTCTCCTTCGGGGTCGCTGATTAGGCTGAATCTAGACTGAATCAAGACAATTTTGTTTCCACTACTATCAATTTTCTGTGAAGCGTCAAGGCCCACCTCCAACCTAACCTCTATCACGTTTAATTCTAAGGGTTACCCAACGCCCACACCCTCCCTCGTCCAGTATCGTGATGTCACAATACCCATACTCCTTTTCGGCATTTTCTGTTCTACGTCATCATTAACCATTTCACTTACGGTTGAGGGTTCAGTGAAACGTCTTTATAATTTAAGAATTCTGTATGGCCCCTGTTCAAGCAAATCCGGCAAGATTTTTTCTGTATACTAACTACATGTTTCAGCTGAAAGTGCCTTCTATACATGCGCGACCTGCTATGGTACATCCTCGACATTTTTCACGAACACCCTGCAAGGGTAATTATTAGCAGCATTAGTATTAGCTTTAGTATAAGCATTATTAACTGTACATAACTTCGATCATGGCATGAAAATTAACTGGAGTGCTTGGCTGGGGAAATTCAGGGACACAACTCTATCATCTTTGTTGATAGGTCTATTTTTTTTTTTGTCCTTACTAGCTCCTTCTCCGGCTGTGGGCTGTTCTGATTAAAGATGGTTTCGAATTTCCTTATCATTGCTTGCTTTCCTTATCGTGCTTGGCTCTCAATTTTTAGTCTGCTAAACTATGATGATTTCTACAGCAACTGAAACTCATGTCTTGCCTTCTTGCATCAAATTCTTCATTCTTATTAATTATTGTTATAGTTATATATCATTCTTACTGATTATTATTGTCATCATTATCGTTTTTGAATTCCAGAAACCTGAACAATAACCATATAAAGGATCTAACAAATCTTGGCAAGGCGGGAAATTTAACCTTTTGGTCATTGTAAGTATAATTTTCTCTTTCGCTTTTAATGAAGCACAATGGCATTAACACTATCATAAAACACTTCTACAGACTATGGTTTTCTTAATCACACAATTTGCATAAGAGAGGACGCGTTGGGGGTTAAAATTTGTTAAAAGTTTCAGTTAAATCCTTCACTTTTCATCACTACATGATCCGTAGTTAAAAAGTGAGAGTAAATGGAATTTCCTTGTCCATATCCTTCTTCCTTCTGAGCATACAACTATGAGAATCTTTCAAAATGCTTTGCGCAGTCAGGTACATAGAGCGTTGACTGACTATAATATACGAAAACAGCGAGTGAAAAGTCCAGATTTTTCAGAAATTTTAAGAACAAAAATAATTGAAATAAGTTTTGTCTATTTGATGTGGTTGCGCAAATAGGGTAGTCAAAGTAAAGTCTGGGATTGGTTCATTAATGCAGCCATAAGGGTAAGAATTAGTTTTCAAGACGTTTACTTTGATCGATTTTTTTAAATAATTTTGAATTCTCTTTTTGTTTTAAAATTAGTTAAGTATGAATTTACTGGATTTCATGGCATAAGTTGAAGCTTATTCATTTCAATTTTTTGGTTTTAATTTTTTTGGTTAATGCAATAACTCCAAAAAATATCCCAGCCACTGAGATAGTTGTCAAAGTCGGGTCTGCTATAAGGCCACTTGACACAGAACAAGCCGACTCAGTCAGGAGAACTGTTAATAATCTTCTCCAGAAGGTAAAGCCACCTAAGCCTAAGACATGAAACAAGCGCTCTAAAACTTGAAGGAGGGTAACACTATAATTATGGTTCTTGTTTAAGAATTCAGTTCATTTTGTGTCTATTATTACAAAGAAAGAGTTGATGAAAACGAGATCATGGTATTATTTGGTGTAGAATCTTAATTATTTACAAATGTTCCGATTGAAGGCGCTGTACAAACTACGTTACGGAAACTAGAGAGTGACCCAAGCCTCGAAAAACAAGCACTATCATTAGCGCCAACCGCACCAAAGCTAAGATCTGGAAACGTTATGTTGATGACACTTTTACCATCTTAAAAAGGAATGATTTCGAAGATTTTCTACAGCATGTCAACACTCATCAACCAGCCATCCGTTTTACGATGGAGACTGAGAATGACAAGACAATTCTCTCTCTTGACACATTAGTCATGAAAGATTCAGGAGGACGCCTCGGTACAAATGTTTACAGAAAACAATTATGCACACTGATCAGTACTAGGACTCACACCACCCTCAATCAGTTAAACGCGGTGTTAACAAGTGCTTATATGACCGCTCCAAAAATATCATCACTAAACCATTAATTATCTCTGAGGAAAAGAAGCATGTTCGGTCCTTTTCTCTAACAGATACTGTGATACAGAGGATCCGCCACAGAGGCTCAAAAAGCAAAAGGGTTTATTCATTGCCGCCTAACACTCAGTAACTACACTCTTTGCTTCCGCTGTCACTTTTAATTAACCCGGATGCAATTCCCAGATGTAGTTAATGGGAAACCACTGTACAAGATAAAAATAATAATAATAATAATATTTAATATTTGTATAGCGCAAATTAACATACAGGAGGATATGATCAAATGCGCTTTACATATTAAAACTGAATACGAAATTAATATGTTACCTATATTCAATTTTGAATTTACAATAAAATGCGAAGATGTATTTACTATATGAAACACTAAAAAGAAATTATTAATTAAACGCTTCTCTAAAATAGTGAGTTTTAAGGAATGTCGTAAAGGTGTTGAAATTCTGCTGTGACTTTAATGACTGCGGGAGACTGTTCTAAATCTTGGCGGATGTATTGGACGCTCGATCGCCAAGCGTTTTTTTTTTTTTGGATCGTCGTGAATGGTCTTCCAGCTGGATACTGGTGTTTGAGCGGAGGTTGAATGTCGAAGCCCTTTTGATAGCGAACGTGCTTTTTAGATAATTGGGGGCGTGTCCATGAATGCACTTAAAACAGAGCATAGCAATCTTGAAATTTATTCTAAACTTAATCGGCAGCCAGTGAAGACGAATAGATGACGATGTGACGCGTTCATGTCTTGGCAATGAGCACACCAATCGGACTACCACATTTTGCACACATTGGAGCTTGCTAAGGTTCGTAGCGGCCACATCATACAATAGGCTATTGCAATAGATACCCATAATCTATTCGTTTGTAACTAACATCACAAAATCCAAGAACCGGCAGGCATCTGATAAAGAACCAGTGACTACCTACAGTGACTCTGCCATACATCAAAGGTCTATCTGAACCACTTCGTAGTTGCCTTCAACAGCATGGCGTATGATCTGTTTTCAAGTCCGACACAACTTTTATAAGTATGACCAAAGGATCCTGTTGACCCACGAAAACGAGATGGAGTAGTGTATAAGATTCCTTGTGAATGCGGCAAAGTAAACATTTTCGAAACGGGAAGGGGCATGCATGAACAAATTAAGGAACACGGTAGGGATATACGGCTTTCACGAAATCCAGCTTCGGCCGTTACTGAACACGCCGACAGTAAGTCCGGGCATTATCCACTCTGGGGCGAAGTTCAGTTTATTGACCAAGACCCTCACTGGTACTCTCGTAGAGTTAAAGAGGCAACTAACAACTTCAACAGGGACAGTGGAATTAAGATTCCTGAAGCGTGGATGCCTGCAATCAGACAACATAACAGCCGTTCCCTACCACAACGGACCGCTGAGGGATTAGTTTCCTCCTGTGACAATACGAACAATGCTTTAGATCGAAACCCACCAACCATGAGCAAGGTTCGTGAAACACCAATCACAACTACGGAGTACAAATAGTCCAACTCAGTAAATCAACACTATCGCCTGATGGAGACCTGTAGTGTGCGGTCGAAACGACACGATCAATATCAAAGTGACAATCGTAAGACAAACGATGAACTAAACCCTTTATATAAGTAAAAGTATGTAAAGGGGCGCTTCGCTTTTATCCTTAGCTAAAAATCAATCGCCCAAGCCCTCTTGTTACCAACGACATGAAATAACTTATGAAAACCAGAGATAAACTTCATCGCCGCTTTCTGCAGACACGGGACACGAATGACTGGGTTAAGTTTAAGGAATCTCATAGATATGTTAAACAAGCTCTGAAAGACGCTGAGAGAAACCACACATTATAGGAGGTTCAACGCAACAAAAATAATCCGAGCTCCTTTTGGAAAATGATCAATCTAGCAATGCTGTCCAGGGAACTCGAAAGACAAATCTACACGAAAGATTACAAGGTTACCCATCCCAGAAAATTTGGTAATCACGTGACCGTACACCGCCTGCCTGCCCGCCCGTTGCCCGTCCGTCTGCACCACAGGGAACCAGTGTTCAATCCTCACTCTTTCTACCGACCTTTCTACCTAGTTTGGGAGCACAGGAAGACTGATATTGCACACATATAAGGTGCACATCAATGTTGTGATCAATTGACAGCTGTCAAAACAGGGTATCCGCTGACCAGTATCACCTGACCTTATCGCGGGCTCAGGTGTCGGTCCATTGAGGTCGAGTGTGTTTTTGATTGGGTAAGATATGTTAAGATATTGGGTAAGATATGTTAAACGAGCTCTGAACGACGCTGAGAGAAACCACACATTATAGGAGGTTCAACGCAACAAAAACAACCCGAGCTCCTTTTGGAAAATTATCAATCTAGCAATGCCGTCAAGGGAACGCGAAAGACAAATCTACACGAAAGATTACAAGGTAGTCGCTGCTGAATTTAACCGGTTTTTCTCATCAGTCCTCAGAAACGCCGCCGAAGCTGCTGCTAAACTAGCTACTTCAAACCAAATCAACTGCAGTGGAGTTCCTTCTTTGTCTCTCTTCTCAATTGATGATCTTTTTAATTTTAAATCTGTGTACTGCAAAAGTGAGACGGATAAAGTTAATGCCAGGTCTCTGAAAGATTCATTGCCTGTAATTCTCGGCCCATTAACTGAAATTATCAATTGTTCTTTAAGTACATCCACTTTCCCAACTACATGGAAAATGGCTGAGGTCATCCCTCTTCTCAAAGAAGGAGTTCACGAAGTAGCATCTAACAATCGTCCACCATCACTTTTTGCGGAAACAAGAAGCTAAATTCTACAGAGACCTTGAATATTCATCTCAAAAACCATATACTGAAGGCCATGGACAAAAAGATCACTGCTTTGATTCTGCTCGATTTATCAAAATCTTTCGACAGCATTCATCATGATCGATTGCTTTACAAGATCTCCGCTATGGGCGCGTCATCGGCTACATTAAATTGGTTCAATAGCCATTTGTAAGGCCCCTCTCAAGCACTTCGTATTGGATCTACGCTGTCTGACGCGCGACCAATCACCCATGGGGTTCCGCAAGGTGCCATTTTATCACCTTTACTTTTCTGCATTTACTTGAACGACCTAACTTAACAGTCTAATGCGCCACAAGAATGTTGTCTGGAGTCGTACATGATGACTCTTAACTATTCCTATCATTTCCAGTGGCAAACACTAACAGTTCATTAAGGAAACTAGAAGATGAATTGCTTAAAATCACCACTTGGTGTTGTGAAAACCAGCTGTTAATCAACCCAGACGAAGCGAAGTTTGTGCTTCTTGGAACTAAGCAACTCTTGGGCAGACAGCTTACTAGCCCAACGGAGTCAATCCTTGGCAAGACGTTGACTCCGTTAACCTCAGCTAAAGGATCTGGGCGTGATATTAGACTCACATCTCACTTTTCATATCTCTCAGTTAGTCTCATCTTGCTTTGCTAAGTTAGTGCAACGAGTTAAAAAAAAAGCTTCGATAAGATCATTAAGGAATAATGATCACGTCACTAGTGTTCATTAAGATGGTTTGTTGTCCCACAGTCTGGTGGAATACATCTGTCTCCAACTTACAGAAACTTCAGTCACTTCAGAAATTTGCTTCTGAAATAATTACTGGATCGAGAAAATTCGACCTTGTAATCTCACTTTTTCGTCAGCTTAACGGGCTGCCTGTTAAACAGCAGTTTTTCCTTAGAGACACAGTTATGACTTTCTATGCAACGATCTACAGCCTATAGGGCGGTGAAGATTTGGAAGATTACAACCATCAATTTCTACTTTTAAGAGTGCAATGAAAGACCACCTATTGTCTTTGATCATCGATTCAAAGAATTTCATTGATTTCTAGGATTTAGCCTAATTGGCTTTCCTTTTTATTAGATCTACTGTAGGTCAGCGCTTCTCTTCACTGAACCACCTCCGCAATCACTAAAAAATATGTTTTTTAAGTGAGGTATATATTCCTTCTCTATGGTGATTGACAGTTTTGAAGAATGAATTTTTCGGTTTCCGTGTAGAATTAAATCTTTAACTAATCAAATCTAGGCGTAAAGCTCACAAAAAAAAACATTGATACTCTTTCAGGCTTGGACAATGCAAAGCAGTTTGAGGAATTTATGAACTATCGATCGTGAGGCTACCGACTGAGACGTATGACCATACGATCTGGCTCTCTCTGCTCGTAAGGTGTCCTTTCATCGGTCGGAGAAAATTAAACATTAACACAACATTGTTTGTCATTATTTCCATTGTAGTTTTAGATTAGGGTAGTAAACCATTTGGCTTTTAGGGTTAGAAGAGCTGTTAAGTGACCTCTCTCCCCGGAAAGAAGGAAGGCAATGTGGCCGCCAAATAGATCCTTTTGGGTTTTAAAATTCTCCTTTATTAACAAACGTTTAACATTTATTTCGGCAAACAAACAGTTTAGTTATAAAAAGCTTCTACAAAAGTCTCAAAAGTAGGTCTCTTTTTCGATTTTAACTTGCAACATCGCTCAATTTATGCAACTTTTAAACTGCTGGCACAGTCTTCGTTTGCTTCTGCTTTGAAATGGAATAATAATTACTCAAAGGCAATACAATGTAAATATCTGTAGTGAGAAACAACAAAAACTTGCCAATTTATGACGAAAAATGTACTTTAAAACTAAAATATTCAAAACGCACCGATCACGTGACTGATGACGTTATGCCTTTCTTTTGGTCAATGCAAAAATTATTAGATACAATATTACTGTCCTACAAATTTTCACTGCCGTGTGATAAGATGTCGACTCTCTACAGCCCTCAGCCTAGTCTCCCACTTTTTTCGCCCATTGTCCTCTTAAATTTTAAATGCCTGACGTCAACTGGTTATTTTTAAATGCCCCACACAACCAAAACCTCAGATATGCTATTTGTTTTAAATTCGATAATGACATCTTTTCACAGCAACGAAATAGTCACCTAACTGATGACGTCATTACCCTAGATGTGACATGGGAAGATATTTTATGGCAAATGTTACCTTATTGTGCTCTGTCATTCTTCTTCGTAAAAAATTGTAAAAGTTATAAAGCTTTTTAAAAAAATTGCCTCAAAGAATTCTGGGTTAAATTTAATTATCAGTATTCTCGGCTTGCACTGTCACGCAATGAAAAATAAAAATGCAAACCATTCAATACAGAAGGACTAGAATCTGGGAAATGAAAAAAGATAAATATACAAAAGCCCTTGCCAAGAATCACGTCTGTGAAATATTTCAATTGCGAGATATCGGGAAAAACGGTTTACCTAAATTTATAAGGCTTTGTATGGAAACGCCATGTTGGTGTCCCTTTCACTTTCAGGAACACCAATATGGCCGCCGGATACCAAAAGAAACATCTGTTTTCGAGTTTTCCTACTAATGCGTGAATTCTTCGCTTGAGGAACTCATACAGATTACAGTAATATTTATTCTGAGACAAGGAATGTTTAGATTGCAAAATCTCCCAAAATCGGTAATGTTTTTAACCCACATAAGAGCTTTCCCGGCCACCAGCAAAATGCCGCGTCACGCTAAAGCCTGGAAATTCAAGTGTCCTCTCTCGCAAAACGAAGAACCCTTTCGAACCAAAAATTTGTTTATGTAAAGATGTTTAGGTACTGTAATACCTCGTGAAAGTAGAAACTCAGAAGAATCGATAGTTTCTTAGTTTGATTTTTGGTGACGTCACGTGCAACCCAAGAATAATTTACTTTTATAATTATTAGATAAATATTCAGGACACCATGCAGGTTCATAACATCGATGTACCCTACTTATTCCTTATGACCGAGAAGTCGGCACTTTTTTGGCAAGTAAAACTCACTATGTTTAAACAACAATTTTCCCTTTCAGAGATTTGTCTGGAAACAAGATTAACCATTTATCAACAGCGGTTTTTGAAAAAATCCGCGTCAAAGGAATGTTGTAAGTCGATCAATAAATTAATTGTAGTGAGGAATCAAATTTATAGTAATCGTAGTAAAGGTAGTAATATTTTGTAAAACCCCAGTCATAAGGATTAAAGGAACCAAAATTAAAATGTAATTGGGCGTTGGTTAGTAGTTTGTTCACGTCAATCAGCGTAGGTTCTTATATTGAGGTCCTTTAACCTTTTCTATTACCTTACCAAATGTAAGCTTTCCTAAACTCCATGTTACATTTTCTCTATGAAAAAACTTGACTCCAGTCCAGTAAGTTGACTGCCGGTCAGACGAGCGGGAGGCTAGGACACGGGTTCAAACCCCGGCCAGTTGGACTCACTCTGGATCATAAAATAGTCGAGCAGGGGATAAAGTGTTGCCTTTGTAATGACAACTACAAACAGTTACACGTTCCATTTTTAACGAATAACGATGGTGAACTCCCGTCTCACTATCGATCCTTCCTTATTTAAAATCTGTGGCACCTTAACTATTATTAAGAGTAGGGGACTTAGTCTTTGGTGTGCTGGTCTATCTCTGCCAAAATTCTGCCAGCGGGATAGCTTAGTTTGAAGAGCTTGTGAGCTAACGAGACCAAACACACACTCTGCACACAACATTGTAGAACTCAGGCTATTTGTTAGGTGCTCAGGAACTCAGAGCCCCTTTTCATTTCCTTAACCTCTTTAATCTACCCCCCGGCTCTAATCTTTTCCTGGAGATAAACTCCGCGGGCAAATTGAAAAGGAATAAACATACTTAAAAAAAGAAAAACCTTACGCTGATATTATAATAAGTTTAAGTTTAAGGCACGTGATAAACAGTAGCAAATGGGTGTAGAGAGGAAATCTCGCTCTGCATGTGCAAATGCATCATCACCTTCGCGACATACTAAAGCAATTACGAAAGAGATATATGAAGCATTGCTTCGTGGTCTCTAGACATTATTAAGGTTTCTACAATTTTGAATTAAAATTCTGATGAGAAAACACTTAAAAATAAAACTCAACCACAACATATACAAGTGTAATGCTACACTTACAATTTAATAATAAACTGATTTACAATTGCAAACTGCATTGCAGGGACCTGTCATTTAACAAGCTGAAGTCAATACCTGACAATATGTTCCGTGGATACCAGTCGTTATTACTTCGGTAAGAATAATGTCATATGATTAACTTAGTAGTAGACTGATGAAAATTTTATGATCTTGAACATTTGTGTAAACCGCCGCTAATAAACGTTTATTTTTATCCTTCTCCTTCAATTTTTAGGGGTTTAAATTTTAACGGCATCACTCATATAAACCAACGCACTTTTGCTGGTCTTCTTCGCTTAGGCACATTGTAAGTTTCCTTTTACACTGCCTTAACATTAATTTTCAGTTCATCAATTGTCAAAAGCCCCCTCCACCTCCGTCCAACGTATAGAACACCAGTGATTTCCTTTTTTCTCTGCGACAAAGAGGACATCAGGGCTGCCCCGCCGGGTCGCGCAGGTGATTTATTTTTTCCCGGGTTTGTCAGTCGTAGGACAAGTACACCACCCTTTATAAGTTTAGCTGGCAAGTCGCACTGTTTTTTGCTCTCTTGTTTTTGTTTTGCATGTTTTGTTTGTTTTTCATTGAGGATGATGATCCATAACAATCTGACATCCATTCCGGACAACGTTTTCGCCGAAACTCGCCTGGAATCATTGTGAGTGATAATGTTTTTAACCTGTTTATACATACATACATACATACATACATACATACATACATACATACATACATACATACATACATACATACATTTTATTGTGTTTGAAGTAAAAGTACAATAACATGCCCGCGGGTAGCTAAGCTAATCTAGGCGGGTCATGTTTACAGAAAATAAGTACAACTAAATACAGATAAAAGTAATACGTGAACTAAAGAAACTAAAATTGACAACAATGACTAGAGACTGCTGATAAACTAATGGTATTACTAATAATAAATGACAACAGTTATAACAAGTAATGACAAGAGACTAAAACGATATTAAAGATTACATATCAACTAAGAGGAAAATAAATTCAACTTAACTTTTTGAAAAGATTTCTGGGGGATCAATATAACAATCTTCTGAAGCTAGGATCTCAAAAAGTGTTTGTTTTATTTTCCTCTTAAGGGCATTGTTTGGAAGTTTTCTTAAAGATACAGGCATTTCATTCCATATTTTTGTTCCGATTCGAGAAAATGAATTCACTTGAATTGAGAGTCTGGAACTTTGTGTGTAAAAGTTATTAGAGGCAGAGGATCGAGTATTATAAGAATGAATATCAGAAATATCTTGAAAGAGATCTTGAATGTTTTCAGGAGCATTATTGTGTCTTATTTCAAACATAAGGTTAGCTAAATGCTCATAATACAAAAATTTTAACGGTAAAACACCGGCGTCAGTAAATAAAGGAATTGCATGCTGATTTCGCTCAGAAAAATAGATAAAGCGAAGAGCTCGCTTTTGAAGCTTGAGAAGCTTTTCAAGGTGCGATTTATATACCTGGCCCCAGGCCGTCAAACCATAAGTTAAATAAGGAGCAACAAGAGATCGATAAATAGTTAGAAGAGTATGTCTTGGCAGAAAATGCAGTAGTTTACAGATCAATCCTACAGGCTCATTTTAATAGCTACGTGGTCAATATGATGTTTCCAAGAAAGATTATTGTCTATTATTATACCTAGATATCTCACAAATTCTTTACATTCTAGAGTCACATTCTTATTTTGATCATTATCGAATATCATTATTTTAGGGTGATAGGTAAGTTTTCTCCGAGCCGGTCTAAAGATGACAAAGTTTGTTTTTTTTTAATATTCAAGGTTAGTTTATTTGCAGTTAACCAATCGAACAACTTGCAGAGTTCTTGATTTACCGTCGACTCAAGGGACTTGAGATTTTTGTCAGCATATGCGGCATTCGTGTCATCAGCGAATAAAAAAAAATTAAGTTTGTCGGAGGATTCTTGGATGTCATTGACATAGATTAGGAAGAGTAATGGGCCTAGGACTGAGCCTTGCGGCACACCGCAAGAGATATTAGAAAAGAGTTTATTAGAAAAGGGGATCATTATCAGAAGCTGGCCAAATGGTCTAAGTCTTAAATCGATTTAAGCTTAAATAGATTTAACTATATTAATTTATTTTAATTTAAAGCTATGTATTTTTATTAAAAATTATATAAAGCGCCGTTTTTCCATTATGCCAGCCGATGATAAATATTTTTACCTTGTTATTTAAATCCAGCTGCTGATAATGATCCGAAAAGGAGTTACATATTTCGACACTAATAGAGAGAAAAGGATCCTAGCCAATGATCCATGCTATCTCCATGACATGTTATCTCCAATAAAAGGAAAGACTACTAAAGAAAGGTTTCGGTTAGTAGAAAACATTCATGAAAAGGAAACAACAAGAACCTACAACAAGTATACTTCGGAAATATTATATCCTTTGATCGTGTTTGTTTTTTGCTGTTTTAAGTAACGGATGCTAGAGTAAGAAATAAAAAGAAAAGAGAAGAAAATCCCACGTGACTTGGGAAGTTCAATGGTACGATTACAGGCAGATTACTCAATTTTTTTACAGGCTAACAGACATGGTGAACTTTAAACTTCCACATCAGTTATTCCCCTTTTTAAAGATTCTAAGTTCCTTTGGCAAGTTACGTAGTCTATGTATATAGAGGATATTACATGGCCGCTTGGAGATACGAAATTTCTCTTCTCGTGTTCTATAGACACCAATTAAATTCCAAACTATCACTTAAATATTTTTTTTGCTCCGAAAGGCGCGGTTTAGTATGTAGCCATAGCAACGGTGATCTCTTTTCGTGTAAAAATAACATGTTATTTTTAAGTGTGAAGATAACATGTTTTCGCGCAAAAGCTCACCTAGTATATTCCATTGGTGTTTATATAATAATGGCTGTTTTCACACTAGAGACGGATTATCCGTGTGAGACGGAAATCCATCTTCAAAGTCCGTCAAAATTGACCGAAAACTGATGGATAAAGTCCGGCGGGTTGTCCATCCAAAATTAAGACCGTGTCATTATCAAATTAAGACGTATTTTCCGTTTGACGCGAATTATCCAACGGATATATAATACGTCTCTAGTGTTGAATACGGCCAATATGATTTATTTTACTGGTTATACCGTTTGCTATATTATCTCAGGTTTATTCATAGCAATGCGATCAAACACATTGGAGACAAAGCGTTCAACAACTTTCACGACTTGACAACAGTGTAAGTATTAGACTGTCAGAAAACAAAAAGCAAATATTTACAAAAGTTCTCTAGAAAACTATGTGCGCACCCATTTTTTTTATTGACTGGTGTTATTTCCTGTTTACCTGAGCAATTTAACTCTGTTATAAGTCTTAACTAGAACTAAACACGAAGGAACAAGGCCCCATTTCCATCTGGTGTAAGTATTTCACACTTCAAAGGAGTTGGTCATAAAGAAGAATCAAACAAGAAGGAGTTTAGAGAGTAAGCTTTTCGACGAATTTATCAAACTTCTGGTCATTTTTGGGCGCTTTCCATTCAACTCAAAATTCCGGAAATTTCGGTTTGTACATCAAATGGAACAGGCCATTTCGGTTTGGTCCTACCTGAATATTTGGAAACAGCTTTGAATATGGTCCTTAATGACCGGTCTGGTCTTTTCGGTCGGTCGTAGGGAAACATCCCTTTGCATTTGAAAAAAATTGTTGTTCCCTGCTTACAAGAACAATAACCAGACACGCGGTGGCTTGGGTCGGGTCTGTGCAACCGGAATGTACCGTACCGTTCCATTGGGCATGTGAAATTTCCGAAATTTCTAACCGAATTTTTTGTTGAATAGAAAGGGCCCTTTGTCTCCACAAAAATTTCCGACTTTTATGGTTAACCTAATTGTTAATGACTCATTGTTTTTCCAGTTGCTTCTAGCTAACACCGATGTGCATGTTCAGATTAATTAAGTTCCTTTGGGTTTCTTTGTAAGTTGACTGATCATGCTTTCCTTTTAGGACACTGTTTGACAATCCCTTAACAACATTGCCTTATGGTCTGCTCGATTCATTATCATCCAATGCCAAAGTGTAAGTTAAGAACCTTGTTAAATACAAAAAGCTTAATTTGCTTGAAATTTTATGATCTTGAAAAGATTAGTTTGTTTACTTGTCTGATACCTTTAAATAGTGCACACTTTAAAATTTATTATACATACTACTTTTCTAGGTCCTTAACATGCAATAACCTTCTACAACTTTCGCTTTATCAAAGGAGATACTCTTCAGTCATGTATGTATATTAAGAATAATATATCTCTAATCTCTAAAAGTATTTGTGTCAAACAAAATATTCTTTATATATTGTTTTATCTTTCGTGTTGTTTTACATATAAAATTTAAAAAAAAAATCATTTATTCATTTAGAAATGTTGGTGGAGACTGACAAATCCATTAAGGGAGGAAAGAGCTGCATGGGAATGAATAGCCTAGTAGTTGGAGAAATGCAATATTGATCTGTCAAAATAAGCCCAAAATCTTTTTTTCGTGGGGAAATATATTTCATTTAAAATTCATTTAAAATTCATTTGTTTAAAGCGTATGCATGAGCTACAATGGCTGTAGTTATATTCCTAGACTTTCACTCAACTAATTAAACGCGGACTGCCATTGGTCACATGGTCATACGGGCTTCACTAAAATCAAATGTATCACGATCATGTTACATTTGAGCAATAGAGAGGAGAAGTGTGACGTCCTGTTACCATGGTAGCAAAATGTCTGGATGACAACAATAGGGCGTTTTTGAAACCGAGAAAGGGCGTTGCACGTCACGATTTCTTGTACCGGTGAATTGCGTGATTATCCGGCTTTGCGTGGTATGTGTGGTAGAACTTGTCAACAATCAATTAAATAGTATGGATCGAAGAATTCCTTGGTGCTTCATAAGTCCCCTCAGAAATAATTTTTTTTTTCTAGATTTGTTTTTGTTGTTGAAAGAAAGCTCTCAATGAGCTCTACCTAAAAATGTCGAAAATATTTTGAATTTTGTTATAGATTATACCTTAATAAAGTTAACTTCTGCCTTTTCCTGGAAGGTTTCAACATACACACTTTTTTCTATATAATTATTTTCTGGGCAGTTTCAGCCTGGAAATGTTCTTACAGATGTTCTTACTTTATGGTAAATTTTAAACCACGTATAGACAAGACAGGACAATGACTATAGTTTTCACATCAATGAATTATACATTCACGTACAATGCGAATGTATTATGTTGACCGTAAAACAAAAGAAATGAGTTGAAATAACAAAATTGTACGTGCATTCTGAATTCTGATTCCATGTAGGACGGCAGGACATTATTTCATTACAAATTATCTAGATTTAGGAAAGTAAAAACAGTGAAAAATAAATAATTGCTCTTATCTGAGCCTCAGGCTTATTCTTAACATGTTCCTAATAAAAATTTCAAAACATTTTTATGAAAAAGGTTGTTATAAAAAAGAGTGTATAAAACAGTAGTTAGAGTTAGGTAGTAACTATTTAACAATTGGTCGCCGAAAACGACGTGAATATCGGCGACTAATTATTTTAGTAGAATTACATTGATGATTATTCGAGAAAATGAAATAAAAAAGAGATATTTTTGAAAGATTTTGGGACTTTGTTACGTCGGTCGATGGCGGCTCTGGTCGACAACAAGCCGGTTTTCTTATAGTAGCTGCCTTCGGTTTTCCTCACGGAAACGTAAAATTTTGCCAGACATTTATTTAGTTCATCGACTTCCATGTTTTCTTTTTCATTTTTGAACTCTTGCAGCAGTTGAATTCATTCTGTAGAACAAATAATTTCGCAAAAGTTACTAAAAGTTGCCGACACTTTGAAGCCCCAAAACTAAACAAACATACCAGATTTCAGTGAATTGTGTTACTTGCAAAAGCGAAATTTTATCAACTTACCTTTGAATAGATTGACTCCAAATTTTGTAACATCTTTTGTGTTTTTTTAGGAACAGCATTTTCTTTAAATTGATCAATTTTCGACTCGGAAACATCAACAAATCTGGCTGCCATTTTGAAAACTGCTAGCCTTCAAAGTTATAATCACCGCGCAGTGATTGTAGCGGGATGAAGGGAAGCTCCTAGCCAATCATGGCGTTCAATTTTCGATAATTTTTGTAATTTTACTAATTCTCAAATAGCAGCAATTATCCGTTTTTCTGCATTATTTACTATTCTTGCTATGTTTCTAGGCAGTAGGTTTATTGCTACATCTTGTTCGAAAAACGTATGAAATCTTCCCTCTTTTCTCCAGCTCTATCAAAACAATTTAGCTACCGCTACTTCTACTGTCCCTTTTTCTGAAAATGTAACAGTAAGCATGATTCGTTTTTCGCGATATTGGAGAAAACCTTCCAAATTTGCTTAACGGTTATGAACAATTAGCGTGGCGATTTAAGCCAAACACAAAAGGACTGGAATAATTAAAGATAGAATATTTATACTGAGGAAATGATGAGGAATACAACCATAGTAAAAAATGCATGAGGTTTGAAAAACGAAATCAAAGAAAATCATGACCCATGTGTGCTTGACTTGTTATCTATTGCAGGTGGTTCATACATAGTCTATAAGTGATGATCTTTACTGATATAATTGATGTGTTTCTAATTTTAGCGATTGTGCGCCATCAAGAAGTTTTTATGTGCATCTTGGCAATGAAGTTAGTTTCTATATGAACGGCTTTACGCTTTCAGGGTTTGTTTGCCGCCCATGTGACCGTTCATTTTCCCCGGTAGGCGGTTTTTGTTATAATTGTACTTTATGCACAGCTGGATTCTATGCTCAAGATGAAGTTTGCAATGCTTGTCCTGCAGGTGTGTCAAATATGTGAGAAACATATTAAGTATACTTGTTGTTACAGTGCAGCCATGTGGATCATTAATCCCTTTCAGACCAGGAAGAACCCCCTTCCCCTCATAAAAAAAGTTGAATAACTTCAAAAGCTACCTCCACCAAACTTAGCGACCTTCCTTAAAAATTATCTGGAAACATTTTATTCTATCGTCACGTGTATGTCACTCCGCTTAAGTTTAATTTCCATAACAACCGACTTTTCACAGCCATGCTTTTTAAATGTTCTTCATTTGAATTATCGAGTCATAATTACGTCGAATTACGTCATTATGTCAATTAAGTTGTGGCTAGATGTCTTAAATGATCAGTAAAAAAGGGGGACCTCAGGTGGACCGGTCTCAGAAAGCAATAACGCCCAGTTTGAAATAATGTTTACAAGAACGCCCTCAATAGCGGCTGCTAGTCTCGCTTGCCTGAAGATTAGATACGACATGAGGAGGCGATTAATTCTACACGAATGAGGATTTACTCGCCAAAGGTTTTTTCACTTTCTACATTATCGGCGGTTGAGTATTCTTTAGGATGTTTACTATTTGTATCGTATTCGACGATGTTTTTGAACTGGTTTAGTACACGTGTTAGCGACGACCCCAAATAAGTATACGGTCGAAGAGCTTGCCAGGGATAAAAAGCGCGCAATGAACATGACGCGTCATTTCAATCATTACCCCAAAAAAAGCCGCATGCTCATCACAAGACTCATGTGCATACAGTGAAAGCTTACAACACTAACCATCGAAGTTTTGCTGATCAACATTCGTTTTTTCGATCACTGAAGTGTTCACTTGTTCCAAAGTAATAATGGACCAACCAGAAAAGCTTTAAATCGCATTACTCTTCGCAGACCAAGCTTGGCTTCGGTCACGTAACGATTGTTACTCCCAGTTTCCGCGGTCTCTGCTGGGAAGTCCTGGGAGCATGACTTCCTTTTGTGTCCCAGGAAGAAAGAAAACGGCTTGCAGATTACGAGTCTCTCTGCTTACCCAAGTGACAGACTAATTACACTTGTGAGCCATCAATATAAAATCCATCTAGATGATCTATCGGTGCGAAAAATTGTGTTTAAGTATTTTGCGAACGTTCACTCCCTCTATCATTTATTGTGTGGATTTTTGTAGATTTGAATAAGATATGCAAAGGTCGTGAGAGATTTTTGAAAAAGAATAGCCATGAAAAATCCCAAGCGTCTTTGCCCCTGCTTACATGCATCTTGCTGATAATCAACGATCAAATGATTTATAAACCTTACCCACTTCCTTTGACTGTAAGGGGTGCGTCGGAACCCCTCTTTCTCATTTGAAACCGCTCAAGGTACGGCAACCAAACTTACGCGGACGTCGTTGTGCCGTGCTTCAAAATCGTTATTGGATTTTATCAAGTCATCTCGGGTATTTTCACAACGTTAGCGAGAGTGAATGCTTTTTTTGCAAAGCGAGTATTCAGGAGTAGAGAAAGCCTTTCTAAGATCATGTTTTTCGCTCTAACTTAATTTTAGGAATCAGGTTTTTCTTAATTCTTTTGCATTTTACTCGTCGAAGGCCACCTTGGGTAGTGGACCATAAATAACACCCGAATCTTGCTTATATTTACCCTGTAAAGTAAATTACAAAAAGGCTTATGTTTTTTTGCAGTTCTGTGCAGAAAGTTCAAATGGTTTTATCCTTTCTACTATATAAATTAGGAGGTTTCTACCAGGATCAAATGGGGCAGATGGAATGCAAGCGATGTAGCTTGGGGACTTACGTCTCAAAGGAACTACATCCCGGCACAAGTGCGGCTTCCTGTAAAGCATGCCCATACGGTAAGAACCGACGTGGACATCCTCTACCAGGGAGTTTAAGCAATCATGACGACGGGAACGTCAATTACGAGGTTAAAGTTTGTAATGGGCCTTCTTATAGACGACATGAACACGAGAGCAAATTTTCCTTTCTTTTTTTAAATTAAGAAAAATCTTTAAAAATTCAAAATTTGGCAAGATTCACCTACATTTGGCCAAGTTAGCGAAGTTAAGGAGACGCGATTATTTATTTGTAGTGACGTTTTCACTGCTGTTCGTCGTTGTATTTGCTGATCCCAAGTATCTCTCCACCATCATCATTTCCAAAACCTGGTTTCCAAATCAGTAAAATGTCTGAAATATATTGATCGCCGCAAATTCTGTCTTTTGGAATTTCACCAGTCTTTCTTTCTTTCTTTTTTTCTCTCTTTCTTTTAGTACACACCAAATTGCAATAACGTTGCCTACTCTTAGAAAAATGAAAAAAGAAGGTAAAAGCCAAATAGGAATTATTAAGCCACATTTTCAGGGTGGGATCATTAGCAGCCGTTTCATTTCCACGCAGGAATTTTTTTATTTTATTGTTTTCAGCTTTTAAAAACTAGCAATTTCCGACGTCCACGTCCGTATGATGCGAATGAATTTGTTAAGCTTTCATTTTTTTTTTTTTTTTTCATTTTTTTGTGACAACGTTTTTACAATTGGGCTTATTTCATTAACTATGTTTTAAAAAAGTGTACTTTTAACAACTTATTTTTGTGTTAACTGTGTTAACAAGTTAGTCCATGAACCCTGTGCTGTGGCAGCACTTAAAATATGTGGTACATGAAATGCTTTCGGACATTTCCAATGGCCGTGCATGACAGTATGTGAATTAGTGCACAATATCGTGCTCGAATCCCGGAGAGTCGCCAGGACATAAGTCGGCGTTTTGGATTGGCTAGTTTCTTACGAAGTTTATGATTAGGTCAAACACGACTAATAGCTCGTAACAAGAAATGTTCGAGAGCTCGTGATACTGTGAAACGTGACCGTAGAGTAAGCTAGTATATTCAGTGCATGGAGTATTCTCAACTTTAGAGGTTATGACGCTGGTCTGTTTCATGCATATTGAGTAATATTTAGTTCCTGTGACTACGGTCCTGCAGACGGATGTTTTCTAACAGCATTTGATCACAGAAGCAATTTGCCATTAATTGATTTTCTGTTACCTCTGTTTAAGCATTAAAAGGTTTTAAGCTTTTTTAATGCGGCTAAACAATGTTCAGTTTATTTGGTTTAGGGTTAGGGTTAGTTAATTAATTTTCCATTTTCCCACATAAGAAGCAAATCGGCTCAACCAATGACAAGAAAGCGAAATTTGCCCAACAGTAGAAATCACGTGTTGTTTTACGCAAAACTGGACTCAAAGTTCCAAAACTCGGCATGAACCATGCTCGGAGACCCAAACGTGGTCAGTCCGGTCGGAAAAAACGGCGGAGAAAGTTTTCAAGAAGTTCCCTCGCCGTTTTTCCCGACCCGACTGACCGCTTCTGGGTCTCTGAGAATGCATTTTAGTAAACCCGTACTTTTGACATTTGAGTGCGAATTTGGTTGATTTCCACTGTCACGAAACTTTTTCGTCCTTACCTGCGTAACATTTGCGTTCGCAAATATAATTAAGGCAATGTATGAAAGGTCGCACGTAAACGCAAAAGTTGAACCTCGCTCAACGACAAGTCTTCACGCTCAACATTTTTTATCTGGCTTCTATTTCATTACGTGATTAACAATTAACGTGTGTACACGAGTAAAATTACGTTCACAACTAAAATAGAGGTAATGTAAGAAAGGTCGAGCGTGAAAGTAAAAGTTGAACCTCGCTCAACTTTTACGTTTTTACGCGCGACCTTTAATACGTTTCTTCTGTTCTATTTTCGCACTTAGAAATAACGAGACATTGGAAATCCAGCTTTCAGCTTTTGGTTTTAAGTCTCAAAATTAAGAGCTGAATCGCTACTGCTAGTGGAGGTTTTATTAAAGGGGGACAGTGGAAGAGGTCTAGAGAAACCCTATGAAATCAGATCTTACAAGATAAACCAATAGCTGAGATTTGGTCAAAAATCTGAATGAAGCTGAAATTCCAGCAAGGCCATCCAGACCTTCCTATATAAAAACCAGGTTAAGGCAACTGTTAAAAGTTAATTTTTATCACCGTTATCAGAGTTGATTTCCAGTGTCGTGTAATTTTTACTTGTGTACGTGCGTAAAATCTACGTTCGCAAATAAAATAGAGGCAATGTATGCATGAAAGGCCGCTCCTAAGCGTAAAAGTTGAACCTCGCTTAACTTATCGTTTAAGCTCGGCGCTTTTTATCTTGCCTCTATTTTATTTACGTGATTAAAATGAACGTACGTTAACGTGCGTAACGGCCAAAAACGCATCAGTGGAAATCAACCTTTAGGCCTAATTAAGTCCACCCATTGTTACGAATAGCCTTTGCTCTTAGAATTTAACTGAATAAGATTAAAGGAAAGCCATCCGTCTAGTCCTTTTTTTATCATTTTAACCATGCCGATAAGCACCAGCATGCAGGAAAACAGCAAGGTTTTAATTTTATAACATCTTACATTTAATAAATGTTGTTTTTTTTGTTGTATTTAACAGGAACGCTTTCCAATGAAACTGCCAGTTATCGTGCATGCAGATGCCTTCCGGGCTTTTACCGTTTGAATCGTTTTGGTCCGTGCTCAGAATGTCCAGCTCACGGCATCAACTGCGTCAACGACACAGCAATACTTGCACCTAACTATTACTGGAAGTGGACCAATCAAAGTAACAGCAACTTTTATAAGAATTTCGTGCAAAACATCCATTCATATGGACCCGATTACAATCATGTCTACTCCAGATTAACCATTCCACTTCCAAAGCCAGTGAAATGTCCATATGCTGGGTCTTGCAAGGGTGGAATTGACGCAGAGTGCACTGAAGGATACAAAGGAGCCTTATGTGCAACGTGCAGAAATGGCTACTACCTAAGATTTAACACATGCTTAAAATGTCCAAGATTTGCAGTTGTTATCGTTTCATCCGTTTTGATAGTCCTTTGTTTTGTTGTCGTATTTCTTATGGTTTTTTGGGGTGACTCAAAACAAACCGACAATAATCGTACTGTCGCAGATGTCATCATGTCGTGTTTCAAAATCGTTATTGGATTTTATCAAGTCATCTCGGGTATTTTCACATCCTTGGCGAGAGTGAAGTGGCCGGTAGCTTTAATCCCCATGGAAAAATTTCTGAAAGTGGTTGAAGGAAATATTTTTCAATTTGCACCTTTAAGCTGCATCTATTATCAACTACGACTAGATGCTTTTTCAAAATTCATCCTGGTTCTTTCCATTAATTTCTCTGTCGTTTGTACTATTCTTTGTTACATCTTCCTGAAAAAAATATACATCTCCAAGAAGAACGATTGTCCCGACAGCGAAAAACTACGTGCAGTTTCTCGCCTGAAGAAATCCTGCTACCGGAACATTTTCCTGTTTCTGCTGGCATCATATCCCATGACAAGTAAAACAATCATCCAAATAATTCCTCTTCCAGGCGCATGTGTTACGCATTGCTTCACAGATAACAAAAACCATTGCACCTCTTTACTGAAGGCTGATTACTCCCTACAGTGCTTTACTGCCCGACACAGGATGTACTGGCCAGTCGCTACCACGTTTTCCTTGTACCCCATTGGATTTCCCTTACTAGCATTGCTTTTAATTTGCAAGTGCCGCAAATCGCAGTTTCAAGAAGAAATTGCTTTTGGAATGAAAGTATTTTATGAAAACTATAAGGATAAATTCTGCTATTGGGAGATAACAGAGATGTACCGCAAACTGACACTAATCTCGTTTATCTTCCTTTTTGGTTCAGATGGTGTTATCCAAATTGGTCTGACTCTACTAGTCGTCAGTGTATTTGGTGTAGCTTATACCCTCTTCCGTCCAATAAAAGGCAAGTTTGAAGACCGACTTCAAACATTTGTGCTGTGGGTGATTTTCTTTGATGTTTGTCTCGGAGCGATGTACAGTGGTTGCGATGGCACAAAAGATCATGAAGGAGGTGATTCGCTTATCATTAACATCCTGTTTGTCGTCCTTAACAGTTCTATAATTCTGGTCGCTTTGGGTAAGTCTTTTTTGCAATATTACAACATCCAAAGTTTTTGAAACTGTAAGAGAACCTCTCCCTAATTTATGAAACGCAGATCTAATTGTCCATCTGTTTACTCTACTTTAAAATATTTTCAAAGAATTCACATTCGTATTATGGATCAAGGATTAGCGCAATTAGCTTTCTAAGTGCGTGACCTTCTGAGCGACAGGTCCTAGGCTCGATTCCCAGGTTAAAACTCAACTGCGGTTCTTGTTTGGACTTCCTTCCTTCCGTTTCCTTCTTCGATACTGTACGTTTAGGTTTGTCCAGCTCCCCGAATATTCTCCAGATAGCATATGTCGCCCTCCGAGTTGCCTTATTGCTGTTTTTGCCATGTTTTTTAACGCTGCATTTTTGACGTCATTTCCTCGTTAAACACAAAATTCTTCCAAATTTGGTCATTAGTAACTGGTTATGGTGAATTATTATAAACGTGTGCTTTTAGCCTATCAGAATCGGGGGAATGTTTTGAATGAATAATAACACAATTTAACTGTAACCCAAATATAGAACCGGCTTAATCTTGCTTGGCTAAACAGGATCTTACATTTTTGGGTATTAAAGTGGCAAATTTCTGCCAGGAGGTTCTTAATTCCCAATGACAAATGGTTCTAACATTAATAATAATCTCTTTCACCTTGCTTTCGCTGAATCTAATCCTTGTTCAATTTTTGTCAAGCTTTTCATACAGAAATTTGTAAGCTTTTACATTATTTCATACAATTTTGGGTTATGTTTTTATGCTTCCTTTTCTAGGTAAAGGGATTACCTATGCATCGCTTCTCTGTAAAACCTTGCGTTCGTGTCTGACACTCTGCCACCATTTTCTTCAGAAAGGATTCGTTGATGTAAAAATGAAGGTTATCAGCTGTCTACATTGTCTCAGGTTCCTTGACTTGAGAGCGCAAACGTTTGATGACCAAAGTCAGCTTTTGATCCAGGAGTTCACTTGAGGGAGATGACTTAAACCTGTTAGCAGTAAATGTAAAAGTAATCTAAAGAGGCAGAAACATTTATATAAATATTACATCTAACCTCAATATTAGAGCTATTTTCTAGGACAGCGGGAGCGGAGTTTGGGGGTAGGGGGTGACGAAGACTTGTGGTAATTCGTATTCAAACGCCGAAGATATTTGTTAAGTCGTCCTAAAGAAAATAACGTTCTTTAAAAAAATATTGTAACCTTGTATTTTTATTCATAACATGGCGACTGCGGCGGATAAACCAAAGCTGCCTCGTATTTTTTTTCATTTCCTATCCTGATAAACAAGTTACACTTCATTTGGGTGATGCATGTTATCAATTAATCGTGCTCTTAACTGTCTAAAGTAAGTAAACCGCACCTGGTACTCATGCCAGAAATACAAAACGATAAGAGACAAAACTCCTATGTAACATCTCGCCAAAAAAAGTCCCTTGAGTAATAAAAACTGTTGCATGCAGGTTTTGTTACCACGTTTTTACTCATGAGACTAAGGGGGTCTCTGGGCTTTGGGCAGGCAACAGCAAATCAGGCCTGCTTTGTTGAGGGGCTAGACCCTTCATCATCATCATTTCCTTTTTTTGGCAAAGCAGGTTATATAACTCTACAAACACATAGACACGCATTTGTTAAAGGTTGCCCACACCGTAATTTTTAACAAAAGCAGTGTTTTACCTCTCAAAAGTCAAGAATCATACAGTGAAAGAGCTCAAAAAGACTACTAGGGTACCTACAATTTACTTGGGAAAAACGGAAATTGCCACTGGAAAATTCAAATGGTTAGCGCCTTTCCCCTTTCGGGAGCTCAGAAAATATGGGCTTAGATTTCAGGCGGTGGAATATTTTCACTTTTTAGTCCTTTTAGCTTACCTGGATATACTTTGTAGCGGATAATTCTCCCACCACTTCAAGTTTTATAGTTTTATTTTTATAAACAAGATTTCCACCCAGGTGGTTTGTGTAAAAGGTAAGCACCACCATGTTCAACAATTTTCAGACGTTAGCTAGTACAAAGAAAGCACATCGTTTTTAGGACTCTGAGGTTTGGTCTGGCTAGGGTTTGAGACCACGTCCTCCTGCTCTGCACACAAGCGCTTATCACAAATCCATGTAGTCGGGCGGGGCTATTATTTATTAGTAAAATCCAACTAATGGTCTATTATCAATGCTGCGTTCTGATTGGTTGAACTACTAGTATGCTATATGTTATAGCCTACTAGTAGCGAACAGCGCGGGCTTTTTAGCTGCAAAAAAGGATTAAAGTCTAGCTTTAACTAGCTAATTTTTTTTTTTTATTCTCGATATTTTTGACCAACTAGGTGGATTTTACTAAAACAATCATTCCTCTCGCCCTCATGGCCTCTGAGTCAATAGCCCATTGTTATGGTTACGAGATATGACGTGATATGTAACAGCTGGTCAAGCATTTTGAGAGTTAATGCATGTTTTTTCAACTTCTTTTTCAACTTTTTTTAACGATAAAAGTAAATCTTGTTGATAAAATGAAGCGAATTACTTATTCATGTGTTATTTTAAATGTCATGCATATTATAATTTACTAGAAATACTCATTTTTGATAACATTGTAAACTTTAAAACTGCTGTATTTACACATGAAATTCTCGAAAAGAAAGACATTCCAGCCATAATCTCGGACTTTATCATCCCAGCAGTAGATATACACTCTCATAAAACTCGATATGCTACCAAGAAAATTTGTACAGAAAAAGCATTTGCACAAGACTACGGCAAATTTATGTTTAGATATAAGGCAGTTCAAGTGTGGGAAAGTGTCCCATCACACTTAAAGTCCCTTACTGAACCTGCTTTTAGAAAGCAATATAAAACATTTCTTCTTTACAAATAGTAATAGTAGATGTCACAGTATGCCTTCTGTTTATTGTGCGTGGGCGCGTAAGTGAACGCCCAGGTTAAGCTGTGTTTTAGTTGGTATGATATTTACTGTGGATTATGCTAATAATGTGCCCGTTAATCTTAACGAATATAAATCTTTTTTTTTTTTCTGATTATATTCAAACATGACAGTGGCCAACTCTAAAGCCCCGGCTGCTTTGACCGCACTGTGCACATTCTCTCTAGATTTTCCAATATATTAATTGAATGATACATTTCTGTACATTTCTGTAACTATATATTCTGTATGTATAAGATTAATTCATCTGAACAGTAAATAAAGTTGAAAGTTGAAAGTCGGACCCTGCTCTAGACTAGTGCAACGTAAATCCAAGTGTGTATGCGGGATTCCCTGTGGTAAATGTTCAACTAAAGTAGCCCTTAACATTCAAAGGAACGAATCGTCATTTTCTGTACTTTTTATCATCATCTTAATACTAGCTACCATCCTTTCCATCGATGAATTTTATAACCGGCCTTTTACACCAAGGTCTAATTAACAATTAATGATGAGGCTGAGTATCGTATGAAGAATTATGTAGATCGAGGAGGATGACACCGGGTTGTTCAGCTCCGCAAATAGGGACCCTAAGCAAGGTCGACGAGAAGCCCTGAGGACGACGACCGGAAGTGAAAATACCGCCTAGCGCGCTACTGCGCATGCTTCACTCGTCGTCCATGTGAAGTTCAGAACGTGAAAACGCCATCTTTGCCGTCCAGGCCGAACGTCGCGAGAACGTGAGTATAAATTTATGTATTTTCATCTTGTTTAGGAAGAGAATTTGTGTTTGGCTTTTAAAATGAAAGTTAGATATTCCTTAGTTTCTAATCTTTGCACAATATTGAATCTTACTACGATTTAGAAACGTAAAAACTTTGCAGTCATAAACTCGGGTTTTGTGGGATTTGCATCTTGTCAGCAAAACATTCAAGTTTCGAAGATGAAATCGAGAACTAACAAAGTGATTACTTGTTTTGTTTTATTTACCTATATGCAATCTTTTATCTTTTACAATTGTTTTAACTTGAGAAGTAAATTTTCATGCCATTAAGGTAATTTAGAGTCTAATTTTCCGAAAAATTACCTTATATTTTGATGTGAATTTCCTTAGAATGGAGTGGACAGAACTGCATGACTTGAATCTTTGCGAAGAAGTTTTAGTTGTTGAACCTTGGAAACATCCTTACCGTAGTAAGGAAAGAGGAGATTCATGGAACGAATTTAAATGCCTCAGATCATCCTACGTTTAAAGTATCAAAGAGAAGTGTCAGAGACAGGTTGACATTACTTAAACAAAAGTACAGATCGAAAATGAGATCGACTGGGATAGACTGTCGGAAAACAAAGCTAGTCAAAGCGTTAGAAGAAATCATAGAAAAAGAGAAAGCAGCCACGGATGCGAGAAGCCTGCAAGATGATAACAGGAAAACTGAAAAGACAGCAGCGGAGAAGCACCGCAACCGAGCGGTTGAGCGTTTGGGTGAAACCAAGAAAAGGAATGCTGAGAAACAAGACGAAAAAGCCCAGACGGCGAAGACAGGAAGAAGATCGACGTCGGAAGTGGTGCAATTTCTGAAAGAAAAGTTAGAAAGAGAGAGTGTGCTGAGAAAGGAGGATTTGGAGTTGAGACGAAAGGAGCTGAGTCAAAAGGAAGATATGATGAAAATGCTAGCACAACAACAGCAGCAGCAGACTCAGCTTATGCTTTGTTTGCTTGCAAAGGGCCAAAATAAGAACAGTTAAGTATCCGCTATTTTATCCATCCAAGTGCTATATTTTCGAGACATGCAATAATGCATTGTTTGTGTTTGAAGGTACATTTTGAGACTGCAAAGTTCTAATAATTGATTAGTGTTGTTGCAAAACCTTAAATTGATTAAATTCAAGATTCATGTTTTAAAGTTTTAAGTGTATCTTATGTGCATTTCTGTACATCTTGTCTGACCGGCTACAATCTTCAGTGTTGTATTTGAAGCTACAGCATTTTATAGTGATTAAATTTAAGTTTTGTGTTTCAAAGTTTCAAGGTCATTTTATGTTTATACAGTGTATGCCCATCTTGCTTGACTGGCTACAAAATGAAGCCTCCTGTAGCGGTTGAATTGAGGGGTTATCTGTCAAAGGTGGGACGGTCAAAAAATATCAAAAAATGTATTAGAAAGGGGGGCAACATTTTTCCTCTTACCCTCCCCTTCTTGTGGTAAATAATTATCTCCTAATTTTGTGGTATGATTGGAACATTCGCCAGCAGGCTCCTGTCACCAGTTAATGCATCCCAGATGTTGTGCCTCTTGGCTGGAACTCAAGTTTTTAAACTTGAGTTTAAAAACAAAACAATGCTATAAAGCAGTTTGTCATTTATTAATACACTCCCGTATCAAATTAACCTGCCTCCTCTTGATACACCCTGAAAGAAAAAAGTAGTCAAGGAAACAATGCATTGCTACTCACATGAAACTTTCATTATTGCTCTGACATGTCATTCCTCTTTGATTACCGGTATATTATTTGAATTACTTTCAAGCAAAGTAATCTTGTAGTGTTGGCGGGTCTAAGTTAAAGTATTGCGATGTGTGATTTGGATATAGGCAGGTAAGAGCATTCCTGAGAATTGTACAAACGACATACATCTTTCCTACACTACTCAAACTAATTTTTAGATTCTTTTTAAAGTCCATAAACTTAAAGTAATTGACAATGTCATTAAACAGCCATTCTACGGACTCTCGCACTGTACTCATAGACTGGTTGAAAGAAATCATTGGGGCATTAAGGGCTCTATTTCGGAATGGCGTCTGTAAGTAAATTCTATGAGGGTGTGCCGGATCGCCGTACAAGAAAATGGATTGCCAGCTGGTGAATTTGCAAAGCGTTGCAGGTCTTGAAGAAGTCCTGAATCAGCTAGCATGCCAGCATCGTGTTTACGACCCTCAGAAACAGTAAAAGGAAGTAAAAAAATACGTAAGGAACTAAAAATGCTTCTTGTACAGGTTTGTCAAATAAGCCTCTCACTCTTTACCCCTGACACTCTTCCAATATTTCTTGTTAAAAACATAGTGAAATTGAAATCGCCCACTCTCTCGTTGTACAAACACTCCCCGCAAAACTTACCCACTGGACCATATAGGTTACCGATTAAACCATTGGGTAGAGCCACACACTGGAATTTTAGAGCGTGAACCCTCTTATGGCCGTTGTAGATGACTCTTTGGTGCTCTCCTGGTCTGCATACGGGTCCAACGGTCCCATCAACGAAACCAAAACAATTATGTAAAGCAGCTCCTCTGTCGCCAATCGCGTTACTGTAAATCTGTAATGCAGCTGGATTAAGCACATTGTGGTTCCATTGTGTTATGCGATGTCTGTGAGTGTTATATATAAATCCAAGACGTCATTACGGACCATACTGAGAACTGGTACTGGCAGTCCGAATTGAGAAATCATGTCACTGTATCTGCATGGATAACTTAATCTTCTAAGAAGAATGCAGAGACCTTCCATTCCGTCAACAACACTTCTTTGATAGCATCTGAAGCTATCAGGTATTTGAAGAACCTCTGAGAGAATTTGCAAGTCGTGCTTTCTAAAGCTAAACTCTGCCAAGCACTCGGCATCTGTCGTATTCCTCGTGCGAGAAATTGGAATTTTTCGGCATAAATTGCTCGTGTAGTAGCAAAAACTCATCTTCATCTAGAATACCGTCCTCATAACTCAAAAGAAGTTGATCTTGAACCTCGTGAAAAGAAGACATGATAAAATTATTGGACTGTTTCTCGATTTTCACGATAAATGAGCACTGTTTTGTTTACATGTCCTCGTCCACGTTCAAGTGCGCGCTTAACATTTTAGTTTTCCCGCGGTGAACGACATCCTCGGCCTAGTCCCTCACCAACTCTACTCGTCGTCGTCGTCCTATTCGTCGTCGTTGCTTAAGGTCCCTAATATTCTCCAAATAGCACATGTCCCCCTTCGAGATGTCTTCTTGCTGTTCTTGTCATGTTTTTAGTTATTATTTCGGCTAGTTCTTACTCTTGAAACGAGTCAAATGTCCGCCTTTTTGTTTTCACTACCAAAACAACTCAACCTCGTCCCCAAGGTCTTCGCGGTTAACGATGCATTAACCTGCAGCTGTGCTGCACTTTTGACGTCATCGGATAATTAATTAATTTGGTCATCAGTAGGTGGATATGTTGAATTATGCGCGTGCTTTTAGCCAATCAGAAACGGAGAAACTTTTTGAATGAATATTAAATCCTCCTATTATTCATTCAAAATATTTCCCCAATTTAATTCACGCACAATTTACCATAACCAGTTACTGATGACCAAATTTGGAAGAATTTTGTGTTTAACGAGGAAATGACGTCAAAAATGCAGCCCGCAACAGGTTAAGGCACCGTTAACCGAGAAGTTGTAAAAAAAAAGTGACGGACATTTCCCTTGTTTCAAGAGTAAGAACTACAGCTGGAACATGGCAAAACATGGCAAAAACAGCAAGAAGACAACTTGGAGGGTGACATCTGCTATTTGGAGAATATTTCCAGAGCTGGACAAACCTAAGTACACTATCGAAGATTAACTTAACATCGATCCTGGTAAGAATGTTTTAGTTATGTTTTTAACCTAGGAATTATTTTCAATGAATAATAAAACAATTAATGAATTCGGCTTTCTCGGAGGGTCTTATTCATAAATTGCTAAATAATTATACTACACATGTTTTAACATTATAATATTAGTTTAAAAAAATAAGTTGGTTATCAAATTTGTTCTTTCATCTTTAAATCGTTTTATGGCTGGTGATCCATTTTCCGAAGTGCCCTCCAAGGAGGTTTACTCATAGGGCACTCACACTCACAACAGCCTACTGGAAGCGAAATTTTAGGGATTTGTATGGAAATCTATCGATAAAGCCGTTAGAATTTATGTAAACAGCCATTAAAGTATCGCAGACGGACTTAACCACAGTTTTATTTCGTCTGTAGCGCTGGCTACCAGTTGGCTTCCTAGCTCAGATGGTTAGAGCGCTGCACGGGTATCAGCAATCCTGAATTATTCTATGCTTTCTTTACGCAACTTTTTTCTCGTTTATTCTTGCGTTATTTTTTCTCACCTTTTTTTTTTCTTTTGCACTTACGCGTTCAGCCTTTTCTATTTTTATCCTATTTTAATGATTATTTTCTATGATCAAAACAAATTATACGTACTTAGGGGGTGTTTACATGAGAAAACTCGCACCGGCGCGAGTTCCATACCGACATGACTTTTTGATTTCGTATCGCGTTTACATGATGACTGGGTATTTCACATCTCGTTATTTGAAGGTGCACTTCATGTTGTTAAAATGCACGTGTGATTCAAAATCGCGAACATTACGCATGCGCTACCCGTTCCAGTCTACCGGCAGACCGACTTTACACTGAAACGGATGGTCGTTTCGTGTTTACATGATACCGTTGCGAGATTTCGTACCGGAGTGAAATTCTCGCCCCGGGTACAAGAACCGGGGTGAACTCACGCCCGGGTGACTCGCACCAGCATCATGTAAACAAATATAGAGCCATGAGAGGGAACCGGAGTGAACTTGCTCCTGGGCGAAAGTCGCCCCGGTGTCATGTAAACACCCCTTTAGAGTTAAATAGTCCAGTTTCGAGTTCGCTATGACCGGTGAATTAAAGAAGTGAAGACGCATTTTTTACAGGGTTAGCCTCCATCTGAAGTAATATATTCACAAATTCCAACGAGAAAAATACTTTTTTATTTCTCTGTCTATTGTGTATATTCAAATTTCAAACACTTACTTGCCGGAATTTCTGAATATTTTAATTTACGTCGACGCTCACCCTGTATAAATTTGTCGTTAATGTTTGTATTCAGCGGTAATTTTTAATTCGAAACTGGACTATTTCCGATGTCAGCATTGTAATTACTAATTAGGTATTATAATCGTAAAAGGTGGTCCTATTCATAAGCCTTATTGGCTTTCTTGGGCTTCCTTGCCTTATCCTTTTTTTTAATTTTTTATATTTTGTGTGTATGGTAAAAATGATAATAAACAAACTGCATAGTTGCGCTTTTAAAACCGATGATCTTGATGATCATTTGTTTCTTCATTTCGGGCTCCAAAATATAAAGGTCAGATATGAAATTCACGACATGCTTATCATTATATGAAGAACAATTTTCGGACAAAATTAACTTAATTCATCATGGGTGGACCTGAGTAAGACATGTCGGACTATTCTTGCTTCAAAAGTCGGTCTTTTCATGAACGATGTACTTAATTGAAGGAACTAGGTTCTGTACATGAAAAAGTTTGACGTTTGAACTGGATCATAGTTGTCCTAATTCCAGTGGCTTCTTTGAGCAAACCGGGAAAAAATTTCTTCATCTGACCCATTAATTTGCATAAAAAAAACTCTACACTTTGCGAAGCACCCACCTTTATTAAACAAAATCACATCAATGACAAAATAACCGGCAATATCACCGTTAATTATTCCTGTTTTATTTCCTAAAGTTGATTTAGTCTCTTTTGTTTGAATGTCTTATAGCGATGCTATCTCTGTGCATACGACTGCTCACAAACGTTTTTGTTTTCTTTTATGCCTCCTCTGGAGACCCTCTTAGTTAGAGCCTCATTACCTCGATCGTAGGCCTGGTTCATCAGTGGCTTAAGAAACGAAGAAACTCTAGGAGCCTAGGAATTCCCTGCAATTAAAAGGCAATCTGAGTAAGTGGATATACGATATGTTTTAAGATTGCGCGTATGGTCATGGCTCTGCCTTCAATACTAGTTCAATCTGCTCCTTCTTTTTTGGCATGTGCGTCAAAAGATAACCAAATTATGCATAATTAAGTAAAGACGATCACCAACAATTCAACTTTCGTAACTTACCAGAGTGGTTCGTAACCATTTTTGCGTCAGTGAACAGTGGTCGACGTGAGCTGGATTTTTTTTTAATTAATACGAAGGCCACACTTGTCCCAAAATTGATCGAAGAGTTTGTTCAGGTTTGTGTTTTGTACGATTTCTCAGAGATAGTAGCGATGCAAAAATGACGCCCTTTTTTGAAATTAACGTCCAGCTGTTTGGATTTTCAATGAACGCAGGGGAAACGTTTTATTGAGTTACTTCCCATATTATCTACTACGATAAACTTGTCGCTTGAATCAGGATTTTTCCCTGACACTTGGAAAGAGTCGATTGTTACACCACTGCTAAAAAAACAGGGTCTTGACGAACCTGGTTTGATTCTAAAATGAGTATGCTAAGTCATATCAACAAAATTTCCTCATCCGCTTTCTATTATCTTTATAACATGCGTAGAATTAGGAAATATTTAAGTCGTTCTGTCACCGAATCATTCAGAGAAAGCACTATTTACAAATCATTTCATTTCATTTGATTTCGATTTAAAAAAAATTGATAAAGATATTTATTTGAATTAAAAACATTCCATTTCAATAAAAAAGAAACTGTCAGCCTCTAAAATTCAAAAGTTTCCTTCAACTGTCTAAGAAAAATAAAATAAAATAAAGACAATTAATAAGGCATCTATAGCTGTTGAGTCTAGGGAAGTCCTGCTTGACCCTTCTCTATTTCTAGATCACCGAATAATTAGTTCATGCTTTTATCACCAGTAGAATAGATTATTGTAACAGTCTACTATATGGCCTCCCGAATTCACATATCATGAAACTCCAACGGATCTAGAATGCCGCGGCTCGGTTGGTCACCGGAGCGCCTAGATTCTGCCATGTTACACCATTGCTTGTCCACCTTCATTGGCTTCCAATAAGTTACCGTAT